>OU015749.1:3664898-3749593 GCA_907169655.1 Acomys percivali | reverse complement strand
AGCTTTTAGGTGATGTTGGAAGTGGTTCCTCTGCAGGCATGGGGCCAGACGGGACGGGGCAGCTGCCAGCAATTTTTTGAGTTAACTGAGGACCAGATCATCTTCTGCCAGCCTTAGGCCGTCTGATCTCCTAAGATGGAATCTTATCAACATCATTTTACTTTGGTATGAAGGTTTTAGTATACTTCTAATTTCCCTAGAAACTATTTTTCCTCCAAGATCTCTGGCGAACTACAGCTGCTTTCATGTGTATAAAATATTCAACATAAATAGGCCCTAAAAGTCTGTATGATTTACCATTATTCATTCTGCTTCCCCTTTTTTTCTGAGTTATTTTATTGCCTCAGTCCATCACTTGGCCAGTTCCAAAGTCTCACCTTTGTACCTATGGCATTTAATCACTCATTCATTCATTTCAAAACCTACCAAAACTTAAATAAACTGAAACATTCTGAAAGCCCATTCTACTTTAAAACCCAGTCAATTTCAATAAGTCCATCAAAGATATTTAGTTCTTTGGAATTCATTAAATATGATGAGAGAAGATTTAACAGAGACATGAAAAATAGATCAAATCACGATTCTATGGAAGTATATTTGTTTGACCATGGCTTAGTGTTTCTGTTTAGTAATTAAACTGTATGTATGATTCTCAGATTCAGACTTTGAGATATGACAATTAATTTCCTTTTAATAAGAAGGACAAAATACTTCATTTAAAAAGTTAAGGCTCATTATGACCCCCAAAGCATTGCACTGACTTTTCATATGAATATCTCCAAGAGCAGAGCCTGTTATAACTTTATTTTGTACAGGTAATTAAATACATCCCTCAGTGGTTGTGGGGTCATTAGCTTGTGGATGGAAATTGGAAAATGGCTGATTTATAATGAAGGTATTTCAAAATGATAACATTCTAAATTCGGAGCAGTAAGTGACTAACAATACGACCATAGAATGCATCACTGAGCTCAGGTTTTAGTGCCCAAAGTATTTTTGTTACTCCATCTGCCATCTTTCTAAATGTAAACATTACAATTCACCACATTCTCTTACAAAATGGGGAATAACATTTTAAAACACCGAGGGAAAAAATAATAAATTGTGTACATAACTAGGCATCAGGACTAAAGTGTAAAAAGGGACTATTCTCCCAAGTACCTAACATGAAATATTTGCTATCCTCTTTCCTCTGAAACGTTGGGAAGAGAAAAGTAATACTAAAATGAAGTGTAGTATAAGGAAAGTGTAGTGTCTGGATTATGAAGGAAGACGAACACAGATCTAGAAATTTTTATTGGGCTGGGGGGTCTTCGCTGCCTAAAAATGTCAAAAGATGTTGAGTATACCATAGCTCCTATTTCCAAGTTACTTAAAGAAAATCACAGCAGCAAATATCCAGACAGTCTGTGTGGCAACTACAGGCCAACTTGACATACATCAGAAACCAGACAGACTGATGACGTTTTGGCTTATATTTTTGGAAGAAAAGTCTTCTGTTCAGCAGATATGCTTACACAAATATTTGATTGTGCAATGAGCTGAGAGGCTGAGATGATGTTAGGGGTTTCTCATGGTCATGCATTTGTAGAGAGAGAAAAATCCAAAGAAGGTTCAATTTACAGGACCGTTAACTAAAGCCATGATTCTTAAAGAGGAAAATTAAGCCTTTGTCATGGGGCTGTTCTGATCCTTTGCCTCTGACTGATAAGAAAGCCACAGCGCTCTGTATGCCCTTCCTGACAGTATCGCTCATTTGATGATCAGTAGATCTGGTTTTTGTTTGTTTTCTTTTTAGTTTCCTTAGTTATCCGAGAAAAAAAAAAAAACTAAATAAATTGCCAGGGTAGCCTGGAATTTACTACGTAACCAACACTGAACCTTGAACTCACAATCCTCTTTCCTGCAGTTTCCAAAAATTGGGATTGCTGATATTTGCCACCATGCCTGGCTCACAGTGCACTTCGCGTTGACTCATTTCATTTGACGGATAAAGATTTATGATAAGAATATTTCTTTCTCCACAGACAATGTTGAGCTTAAGTCAAGTAAAAGAATTTGTAAGCTAAGATTTTTTTTTTCTCCTTTGAAATTTGTAAAATTCCAGGCCAGAACTGAAGAATAGGAAAGATTAAAAGAGTAAAGAGGAAAAAGAAATAATAGGCAATGTGGCAGTCAGCATCTTATTTTAGATTTTATACATCAGATGTGTTCTTATGCCCATGATTATATGAGTCCCTTGCAAGATGAGCCACAGGCCTATGAATATCTGTCTCATGACTAACCAGCTATTCAGAGGAAGTGTCATTATGTAAAAGTTGCTAAACAGTGCGTAAATGTGGTTAACACTGGGAAGCAGAATATGCCACTTTTGTTTCAAAATGACAGTACAAAACCAGAAAGCTACCACCTTCAAAGACATCATTGTCCTGGGTTAAATCAAATGTTTATCCAGTGTACGGTTTGACTTCCTTTTGAGAGTCAACAGGGGCTGCATTTACAAAGGCGCCTTCCTGGATTTGGTGTCCTGCCAAAATTTCTTTTCTTTTTCCCTTTTAACAGTTAGTAGGGAGGCTGTCCGCATAGCGCCAACGACAGCATCCAGGGATGTAATTTTTCCAAATTGCTGGGTTTTGTTTAGCAAAATGGAGTCGGCTATCCATAGCAATCCCTGACAACTTTGCACTGAATGTTTAGACCCACAAAGCAATTAGGAGGCTGTCTGAGGAAATCCCACCTGCAGCTGGCTTTCCTGAGAGAGCTGAGCCAGATCTCAGAGCTGCGCGGTGGAAAATGCCTTCAGGATTTTAGCTTTAGCACTCACTGCCTTCCATTACCTTGCGTAATTTGAGGGGTATGTGCCTCTCTGCCCCACTACAAGCACAGAGTGGACTGCTGAGTACCTCCCTTACTGGCCCTGGTCCTCAGGTGGGTGCCGCATGTGAGGAAAGGCCAGTACTCACTGCTTATTCTTTTTTTTTAATTATCTACCAAAAATTTTATTTTTAAATTTTATTTTATTAATTTATTCATATTACATCTCAATGGTTATCCCATCCCTTGTATCCTCCCATTCCTCCCTCCCTCCCATTTTCCCCTTACTCCTCTCCCCTATGACTGTGACTGAGGAGGACTTTCTTTCCCTTTATATGCTCAGAGGGTATCAAGTCTCTTCTTGGTAGCCTGCTGTCCTTCCTCTGAGTGCCACCAGGTCTCCCCATCCAGGGGACATGGTCAAATATGAGGCACCAGAGTTCCTGTGAAAGTCAGGCCCCACTCTCCATTCAACTGTGGAGAATGTCCTGTCCATTGGCTAGATCTGGGTAGGGGTTTGAAGTTTATGCCCTGTATTGTCCTCGGCTGGTGCCATAGTTTGAGCGGGACCCCTGGTCACTGCTTATTCTTAGTTTTGTTAGTCTACCATTAGTTACCAGTGTTTATTTTGCCATATGCTACTTTCAGTCATAGATCAGCTCATTTCTATGTGGCACATAGCTACTGATTATTAAAGGCCATGTTGCAAAATGACAAGGATTTTCCAAAAGAGAAGATTGTTCACTTACTCCCATTTTACCTTGTAAATACTCCTCTGAATACATGACATTATCTGCATTTTGACTTACAAGCGCAACCATCTTATCTAGATGATTCATTCTCTGATACAAATGAAATGATATATGCATGTGTGTGTGCTATGTGTGTGTGCGTGCGTGTGTATGTGCGCATGTGTGTACATGTGTTTGTGTGTATGTGTGTGCGTGTGTGTGCTGTGTGTGCACATGTATGTGCATGTGTGTGTGTGTGCTATGTGTGTGTGAAGTAACCTTACGTTTCATTCTATTCCCGAATTTCAGAGTGAAAGACCAGTTTATAATAAATGCATGAATGCATCAACATGTTTCAATATCCTTCGATGGTGAATAACTTTATTAACCATGTAATTTCTCCTTGGAAAACAGACACTTTTTCTTACTTTTGCACATTGAACTGGCCCAAAATTACCACCGACATGTTCTGAAACATCATTAATATTTCATTTTATTGCAATAAAATGAATTCTTATATAAAAAATCTTAGATGTAGCAGAAAGCTCCATGCTAGACAAAAAGCTTAAGTCTATATTGTGATGTTTATAGGTCTACTCAGACATGCTGTACACGAAGTTCTGTATCCAAACAATATGTTTGCATTTGTGTGAGTAGAATGTCAAAATAAACATGGTCAAACATAAGAGTGGAAAAATATTCACTAAGACTAGTCAAAGGAAGTGCAGAAGTTTAATGCAAGAAGCTGGTATTTATTCATATAAGAAAGCATTTTAATGGTGTCCCACTTTTGAGTATGCTCAGTTTAAGGCAATAGTTCAAAGCAGAAAATGGTGGAACCATTTGTGGACATAACTGAGGTAATGGAGCACATGTTTGAACTAAATGTTAAAATGCATCTGAGGCATGTCCAATAATATTTATCAGATCATGAGAGTAATAAGTAAATACTATTTCACTAATTTGTGTGCATCCTTTGATACAACCCCACTCAAACAAACAAGAAATTTTATAGTGTGGTTTTCCTATCATTATGTGACATTCTCATGCCTTCTATTTTTTTTTAGATACAACAAGGTTAATTAAACAATTATTATTTAAGGAATGCACATTATAATATACATGTGACTGAAGGAGATATTAATAAGTATATAATATATTATAAATTTAAAATGTTCTTTTTATATCCCCATATGTAATTATTATTTGACTCCACATTATTAAATTACAGACTATGGAACACCTATAAATGAAGAGAAAGTGAAGCCTTTCCTTTTCTCAACAGTATATAACAATGAAGTTTCTTTGACTTTCCTGAGGGCAGCAAGATTGCCAGTAGAAGAAGCTATCAAATATACATAGAGATTGAAGAAGCTATGTATTCACAAAGTACACAGCTTAGTGAAAATCTGTGGCCTGGTCAGGACTCAGAACTTTTCCTGAATTTATGGTGGTTCAGAAATATAAGCACAGATGAAATGGAATGTGCTTATATGTGTAATGTATGTATGTATATATGTATACATTTGTTTCTATGTGTTTGTGCCCATCATGATATTTCTGTGGTAGTTAGAGGAAAATATGTATGTCTGTCTATACATTGTATAAGAAAATCTTGTGTTATTCACACCTGTGCATGACAGGGTGGCCTGTGAGCCTCTAGAGACTCTCCTGTCCTCACCACTAGCCTTTCTACATGAGTTCTGGGATTTAAACATGTATCACCATGCCAGGCAACATATATAGGTTCTGAGATTCAAACTCAGGTCTTCACTCATGCACAGAAAACAATTTTATCTACTGAACTGTTTTGATATTAATAGAATAGCACTGCAGGACCAGGGTGGGTGAACAGAGATTTTGTGACACTGCCTACGTTTGAGTAGCCCTAGTAAGTTTATAAAGCATGCTATTGTCAAGCACCAGGTTTGGGCAATCATACTGAATGTGATAGTGCTCTTGCTTTGGCTAATAAAGAACTGTGCTTTATTTAAAGACATTTGGAATTATTCATAAATAATTCAGTGCTACTGGGAGGGCAAAAACAATTGTAAGAACATTAAATTTCCATTAACCATATTAAATGCAAACGTACTGCCAAATGTTCTCCTGGGCATCAGATACCGCACTATGTTAAACTGTGTGGCAGGGGTGCACGAGGGAAGCTGGATTCACCATTGCAGAGTATACTAAACTATTATTCAAGATAAATGTTTAAAAGTAACCCTTCCAAAGTACTCAGGGATTCCAAAAATGAACAAATCATTCTAACTACTGTTAGAAACTCTGTCCTTTCAGGCACAGTTGATTTAACTTGGGGACTCTATACAAACTCAGATACTCAGACACAGAAAATGGAGCACTGTGTGAGCTCATTCATTTATGAGAGTTAAGAAAAAGAAAATTCTGTAGAAACAGAATAGAAAGGGAATTACCAGACTCTGGAATAAAGACAGTACATATGGGCTAAGGGGAATTACAAATCAAAGGGTGCAAGTTTTAGTGACCTGTCACACTGGTCACTATAGTTAATAATAAATTACTGTATATTTCAAGAAGTAATATATTTTAACAACTTCATCATTAGAAAAACTATATTTATGCAAAGTGGTAGGTATATTAATATTATTAAATGACTTTTTTATAGCATAGGCACAGTTAAAAAATATCACATTGCCCCACACAAATTACGCATGGCTATTATTTGTGATCTAAATATTATTTGAACATTCACTGCTTTGGTAAAACATATTGTTTACAAAAACACTTTAGGCCAAAGGAACGTGACTCAAACTGGACAAATGGTGAAGACTAGAGCCACTCTAATATAAGTATGAGGGAAAAGCATTACAGGTCCATACTCAAAACTACCTAACCATCAGGGTCATGGGGCAAAGTAAGTTTGAAAATATAATCAACATACAATGCAGACTTGTATGAAGACATCTTCATGTAACACAGTACCATGCAGAATAAATATTTACAATCAAATTAATAATATCAACTTGTCTCTATGTCTCCTACCTTAAAACTCCTTCTGTGACATTAGACTACATAATACGGTTGACCATGTGGTCCCTGCACTTAACAACTCACAATAAGGTAGTTATTCTTTTCTTTTCATGTGCATTTATTTAGCTATTTAATCGCTTTACAGCCTGACCCCAGCCCCCTTCCTCCTTTTCTCTCAGTCTCGCCACCCTCCTCATGTTCCCCACTCTCCTTCTTCTCATTGAAGGGGAGTCCCCCACTGGGTATCCACCCACGTTGGCACCACCAGTCTCAGCAGTCCTGGAGGCAAGAGGCCTCGCCCTAATGGATCCAACGCTGCTTCCTTTAGACTCACAGCTTTATTTCAACCGATGAGCCATCTTGTCCTACACTTAGGGAACTTATTGTTTTGCCTACTTTCCCTTACTCAGGCCAGCATTTCTAGGTACTTTGCAACCCTGGCATGGTTTTCTTTTAAATCCTTTATAGCTTGGGTCCTCGTCAATGTGTAAAATGCAGAACTACACAATTTCTTTAGATATTGTCTGAAAAATGCCACAAGAGAAGAGAAGTGTGTATAGCTCTAAAGCATGGACCCAAACATGAAGTGCCCCTGGGTGGGTTGTGTCAGTGTCATATCACCCAGGTGATGATATGATTAAACCATATTGTATTTCTAAAGAAAAGTCAGAGACAAACTATTGAGCATGCTCCAACAAGATTAAGTACAGAGGGGAAAAATTGTCACTAAATGAGAATAACTTTGTCGTTCTCATATATATGGCTTTTAATGTAAGAAAGTTTCTTCAAATTTTAAAAGAATTAGATAACAAAAAGTGATCTTCATAACCTTATGGCCAAATAGTATGGATGATTGTTCTTAGGTTTGAAAATAATATTTTTAAAACTACATATTGAAATGTCTCTCTTGAGGAATGATAGGATGTTTTTCCTGATACACATGCAAACTAATACAAAATTTCACACAATGTTATATCCACTGAAGTAACATTTCATTAAATGTAACACTTATAGAAATCCAAATTTTTTAATAGGTCATCACTTGGAGAAATATGCATTTTGGGTAATGCGATCATTTTAATGATATCATGTGATAAAAATCAATGTTCTTTCATTGTTCTGGATAATGTGCATTCTAAAATCAAACAGGTGATTGTACTACAATACGGAAGGCAGCAGTTGCTAGGTGATAATGAGAAGAGCTTTGCATCATGTAAGTTGGATTTACACAGAATTGGCTAAGACTCACAGCTGCACTATGTTCTGGAAGAATGAAACTGGCAAAAATGCCTGTCCTCTCCCGGACTAAATTTTTTATCTAGATGCCATGCGTGGGTATCAGACAGGCTGCTGAGATTGAGCAGAAAGGAGTTAGCACACATGTCTTTCACTAGGAGGCCATGAGTACAGATGTTATTGTTTGGAATACAATGTTCTAAATCTATGTATTACATTTATTACTGCTGTAATGAAATACAATACAATCCAGAAACAATGGAAGCAAAGAAAGATTTATTTCAACTCATGGCTTCCAAGTTTATAGTCTATCATTGATGTCACTGATGACTCCTGACATCAAAGTTGCATAACAGGACAAGTCACAAAGTGGTAACCAGAGACAGAGTCAAACCTCCACAGGAAGGAATCAGGGCAAAGTAAGGCTTCATTAAATCAATGACTGTCTTTTTCTAAACAAACACCATTACTATAGTTCCACACAGTCTAGATATAAAATCACATTATAAACTCAGCAATGGATTAAGAAACTCATGAGGTTAAAAAGTTTCAGCATCTGTTTTTGGAGCTGCTCTCCAGACACACACAACTCAAAGGTTGCTCTTAATCCAGTCAGGATGTAAATCAAGATTCACAATCAGGAGTCTGCTCCTTGTCAACTTGAAACACACACACACACACACACACACACACACACACACACGTATGTATTCATAAACCATGGAACTTTTCCCTCTGTCCCCCCAAAAATGCTTCATGTACATCTCAAGATACAAAAAAAAAAAATCTCATTTCATTCATTTCTATTACTACAGTAGATTTAACAAGTCCAAATTTTTCAAAAGCTCATGTTGGACTCCAGGCAGCATTTAGCTGTGAACAATTATAAAATAAACAGCAAGTCATATCTTTCCAACACAATGGCAGGGAATAAATATCTTCATCCCATCAGAAAGGAGTAAAAGAACACCAAAGAAGGGCTGGATAAAAGGAAGGCTAAGCCCAGCAGCAAGAACACTAAATCCTATAACTACATCTGGCATCTGGGAAATGTGTCATGGTGAGAGCTTTAAGTTGATAATGACAAGATGCAATGGAGATTGATTTACATTCAGAATTTTAGAGGCACCAAGATAGGAAAGATGTTTTCTTCAAGGCTGTCAAATACAAATAGCCAAAACACTAAGAATGTAACATTTATATAATTCCTAATTGTGTCTTGGTTCTTCTTGCTATAGGTAGTCTATTGTATGTATGTGTAATAATATAAATGTATATATAAAATAAAAAAAATGTTTAATTAATATAAAAAAGAAGAAAAAGTTGGGCAAGCTCCCTGATTGTTTGGCTCTTACAATGCATATTCTGCTCATATCAGAAATGACATCCATAAAGTCTTACTCGCATGACTGCCCGAAAGTGAGCTGAGCAAGTATGACACCAACAAATTTGGTAAAGTAGGCAAAAAAAAAGCCATAAGCCTCAACTGTACACAGAGAACCACAGGTGACTGAAGAAATCTGAGAGGTGGAGAGGTGGTCCTCCCCAGAGAGGCAACACCAGCTGGTTGTCCAGTGGCAAACATATATGGAAGTAGATTATACAGATTGTTCAGGTTATATTTAGGAATCTATAGCTATATACACATGTACATACAATAACAATCAGTAAATAAGACCAAAAGAGATCATGACTTGAAGAAGAGAAGGAAAGAAGGGAAAGGAGAAATGCTGTAATTAAATCATAATCTCATAAAAGTTTGATATGCCCAGTTCTGATGTTTTTACACTCTGTAATGGCCTCTCTCTTGGTTTGATCACCCTTGATGACCCTAGAGACATCCTATCCGTGAGTGTCTTCCATACTCTGGGGTTGCCATTATATCTGCAGCTCCACCTTCCTAGCTCCATGCATTCCCCTCTCAGGGCTGCCTGTAGAGGGCTTCTGACCCTGACACACATTGTTTGGCATCATGGACCATTTTGAAATCTGAGTAGACGCTTCCCTGACCTGAAGCAAACAAATATGGTGTGCAGCATACACACTGCCTCTGCTACTCAGTCCAGAGCTCCAGCACGTGGAGCATCACTATCTCCTGGTTAGATGCACAGACTCTCTATTCCCATCCTCAGTATCCAAGTGTGCTCCCTGGGTGAAGCCTGTGTACTCTAAGTACCATCTGTCATCCTGCTGTTTTCTCATGTATAAAACAGAGACAGACAATGTGAGTTTATCACTCAGAGGACTGCTAGGACACTGAAAGTCAAATAAAAATATTTGGAATTCATTCTAATTCCTCAAGAATCCTCCTATCCCCTAGAGATCCTATGACCCCTAACTTCAGTGCCTGAGTTTATAGCAACCTTCACATCTGACCTCACATCAGAACTGCCTGGTAAACTCTTCCTACAGTATCCTACATTTTATCTATCCACTTTCTCCAACCTTTTTCACATTCTTCCTTGCAAACTACCTTCAAAGGCTTAAGAACCACACAGTGAGGTTTAACCATAGCTAAGATCCCATTCCTGGTAGCAATTTTCTGCATTTACAAATATCTTTTTTTAATTACTAGTATAGAAACAAGTCACAAGAGTGCAAGTGCCTCACAGTGACAACTGGTTATGGCTATGATGTTAAACACACATTTAAATTTATTACATGAATTTGATCGCATATTATTTTGTGATATGGAGATTTTTATAAAAATCACATTATTTTCAACAAATTCTAATAGCTAAGAATAAAATCTAGGTATCAGTTATGCACTATCCCTATTATACTTACCTTTGAAGAGCAATTTATGGAATTTAAATTTATAGCAATTTATATAAGTTAAAGTAAATAATACCTGTTTTATATTGTAATATTTTACTCAAGAGCTCAAAAATGAACACAGGGAGATAGAAACACTTATTATTATGTTTTCACAGAAGTTTTACATATGACACCTATGATGTGTGTAAAAAAAATAGTATTGAATAAGTGACAGAAGCAGAACCAACCCCTAGGAAACAAAGAAACCTTTTACATGTGCACATGAAATATTATATTTCTTTCCAACTCACATGAATTATTTTGGAAAGAGTTTGCTGGTAGCAAGAACATTGGGAGATTTTTTTTTCATACTGATTAATTGAACATTTAACAACTTGTTTTCATGTACAGTTTACTCAATTTATATAAGCAATTACTAGATTTGCATGTGTAAATGAATGAAGCTGCAAAGCCTAAGGTATTTTTTATTAGATCCACTAAATTTGAATCAGAAAATAAGTTTTTTAAAAGTAGCATTTGGCACCGTTTTCTCTGCTACTAATAAGTAAAGCTCAACATCTTATATTTGAAAAGGGTGTTGGGAAGGTCACATTGAACAAATAAACTAAATGGATTTGAAATGCATGAAATCTTGTTTTCCAGTAAAAAAAAAAAAAATGCATGAGGAGCATGAATCTTAATCATGTCCAACCTTGATCAGGGCTCAGTAGCTCAATGTCTTAAATTACTATATAGAGGTGAGTTCTGGGGATGCAGGGAGCTTAAAGTAAAACATGCCCAGGAATGTGACGTTAAAATACATTTGACTTGATTATGTGAGGTTGAGCCTGTATTAATTTGCCCTTTCTCATGACTTAATGATAGAACTGAAAACAAGTAATTTCATCAAAATGCTATAAATGTTTATATGTACATATTGTTAGGGCACATGTGTGCATATAGAGGTCAGAGGTCAATACTGAGTATCTTCTTCAAACACTCTATATCTCTTATAAATATTTTTGGGGGATTTTATTTTTGGGTAATAGTTCTATTCACTGAAAACTTTATGTATTTAAACAATGTATATTAATGTTATCTATGCACCATGACTGTCCCTTCAACTTCCTGTGTCCTCCCTCCACCTATCCCCTCCCACTTCATGACCAGTTTTTATTTATTTTGTTATTAATAATCCCTTGAAGGCAATGAGTGTCACCTATTTGTACATAGGTGTCTGGTAATGAACTGGGGATTTAGCAAACTACCTGCTGCCACATTCCCCAAGGAGACTGACCCATCCTCCCTCAGCAACCATCAACTGTCAATACCTGCCACATCCATGAGGAAATGTTGACTGCCTTGACTTTGTACAGGACTCGCGCAGGCAGCCACAGGTTCTGTGAATCGATAAATACAGCAACAGCCACACCATGTCCAGAAGTCAGCAGTATGTAGGTCTCTTCTCTGTCTGTCAAATCATATATATATGTGTGTGTGTGTGTGTGTGTGTGTGTGTGTGTGTGTGTGTGTGTGTGTGTGTGTGTGTGTATTATATTATATACTTTCTACATTATCTTTCTAAAATTCATCGTCTCAGATAGTAGGATACTGGTACAGATAATCCACCAAGGGCAGCACACTCTGACCATTTTAGTCTCTGCATTAATCACTACCTGCTTTGAAAAGAAACTTCTCAGGCCATAGTTAGTGGTGTCTTCACCAATAGGGTTTTAACATCTAGTTACATGCACCATTTTGAGGCAAGATTTATCGCTCAACCTAGAGTTCACTGATTCTACAGGCACAAGGATCCTCCTTTTTTCTACCTCACCAGCACCAGAATTACAGGCATGTTTTCCTATTTCCAGGTTGAGTTTTCATGAGTTCTGAGCTTCAAACTCATGTTTTAATGCTTGTGGGTCAAACATTTTAATGGCTGAGCCACTCTCCAGCATCTACCTCAAAATTCGAAAGTAAAAATTAAACAGTTTTAAATTGTACCTCCATATAAAGTCTGACTTATAGTCCATATTTTGAAATGCACAATGCTAATACATCATATATAAATGAGGAAAATATTATTTGGATTCTTTTTAAACATTTTTTTAAATTTGTTCACTTTACATCCCGATTGTAGCCCCCAACCTTGTCGCCTCCTGATCCCACCCTCTCACCGTCATACCTTCTCCCTCCCTCCCCTAGTCCTCAGAAGGGAGCCCTCCTCCCCTAACATCTGACCTCAGCCAACCAAGTCTCCTCTGGGCTGCCTGTATCCTCTTCCTCTGTGGCCTGGCAAAGCCACCCGCCAGAGGGAAGTGATCAACTCACCATATTGTGGGACCAGCAAGGAGACTGTGCTGCCTGTCTACTATATCTGAGCAGAGGGTCTAGGTCCTCCATCATACATGGTCCTTGGTTGGTGCATAAGTCCCTGCAGAAGCACCCTCCTCTTGTGCCTGGGTTTGTTGGCTCCATTGGTCTCCTTACTGAGCTCCTGACCCTCCAGATCCCTCAATTCCCCAACTCTTCCATAAGACTCCCTGTGCTCCATCCTGGGGTTTGGCTGTGTGTCCCAGCATTATTTTGATTCTTAATTGTTTCCAAGCCAAGGAAATGTTATGCACTTTTGTACTGTCACTTACAAGATCTTGACCACATACATATTGAATGAATTAGAAATTTATTAGTGAATTTGTGTTTTTACAAGTTTAATTCATGGTGCATATAGTGAATTAATTCAATAAGGTTTTGTCATACAGTATTTGATACCTATCTACTCATAAGGAATGTTGTGGTTTACATTCGAAGTCTTTCAAACCAAATAAAATGTTCTCACATTTGTGTATTTTAAATCTTAGTGTGCACTGAACTAAATGGCTTGTAAATTCCTGGTTATAAATTTAAACGAGTTCTTCATTCCTAGATACCTCCTACTTTTAATCTTCTCTGAAGTGTAGCATGAAGAATTGAAGTGACAATCAGAGAGTTTTAAAACACATAAAACAAATCCAATAAGTTTCAACTTGTTTGAGGCATTGCCAAAGAGCCTAAACCACCTTTGTGAGAATTTACAGTGATGGTTAGACCCTCCAATCTAACATAGATCTTCTACTTTATGATATTCTTGGTTGATGAGCTGTCTTGGAAAATGTGGTTCCATCACCTTGCCTCTGTGATTAGTTAACTCCTTGTTTCGTCTTATGAAAACAATTTATGCTTAGTGGAATTCAATGGGGGTATTGGTGTTGGTATTAATGCTGCCATCCCTGTAAGGCAAATTTGAGTTGATCCTAAAACAGTGCATGCACTATTTGTGCTATGTATGCAAAGTTAAATTGTTGGTTCAGTTACTATTTATTCAGATTTCTCACTGAATTTAGTTTTAAAAATTATGTCCAAGCCTGATTAGCAAGCCCAAGCTGCATGGTGGTGGTGGTGCACATTTTTAATCCCAGCTATTTGGAGGAGGAGGGAGAAGCAGGGGCAACTTTGTGAGTTCAAGGCCAGCCTGGTCTACACAGTGAGTCCAAACAGCCGGGACTACCCTGTCTCTAAAAAAAAAGATCTCCTTACTGATTGGCATGCACAAATATATCTGACACTGTGTCAATAACACCTTGTTTCTCTAAGTTCTGTAACTTTCAATACAATGGTCTGATGTACACTGTTCTCCCCACTGTAAAATAAGAAAATGTTGAGACCTAGGATAAAAGGAAATAATTTGCTTAGAATACTACATCCTAGCAATGGCCAGCTGAGGATCTCGGACATGAAAAACAATTATACTTTGACCTCTCATGCTTGTGTTTTATCTAACATTATGGTAAATGTTGGGCTTTCTAATCACTGAAGTATGTTATAATTGAAAATGTATAGACTGGAATGCATAGTTTGAATCTGAGATCATCTCCAAAGACCCTTTTGTTAAAGACATGGTTGACAACTGATGGGATTTTGGAAAATGTTTGCATCATGATAGCTCTGACCTCATGAATGGATTACATGATTACAGTCATCCTAGCTTGCGAATGTTGCTTGGAAATAGCAGAAGCCAGTTGATGAACCATAACAGGAAGATGCACATCAGTGAGGGAAGTGCTCAGCAAGAAATTTACATCCAATTCTAAGCATCATCTATATATATATTCTTTCTGTTTCTTTCTGTCATCTATCACCCATCCATCCATATATCTATTATCTATTTATACATCTCTTTATATATAATATGTATAATCTAATCTATAATCTATCATTTATCTCTATCTCTCCCTCCATTAACTCTTCCCTCTTACCTGCAATGATGTAAACACTACCCCCTACCAGAAATTCCTTCCACTTTGATGTTCTTCCTCATCATAGACCCATCAAGCAATCAAAGTAACCATAGATTGAAATCTATGAAACATGAGCCAAAATAATTTTATCTTTCTTGCAAGTTGATTTCGTAGGTTAGCAGTTTTCATATGGCTGCAAAAAATCTAAGACATATGTATTATATACAGCTATGAAAGTACTTATAAGAAACTGTGTGTACAAATCTTGATCTTGGATGGCACGTGGATTTCTTTTTTGGAAACTTTTATTTTTGAGAATTTTATATTTAAATACAATGAAATACAATAATATTTACCTCAATTTCTCTCCTCCAACTCTCTCCAACCTTGCATATGTTTTTTTTGTGTAATAACTGACTGAGTGTAGCCAATGCTGCCCATATGTGCATCCCTTGGAGCACAGAAAACCTCACAATGGCCATGTCTTCAAAAAACAGAGTGATTCTATTTCTTCCAGCACCTGCCAATATCTCCTTAGTAGACTTTCTGAATTTCACATTTCAATGCCAAACATTCTCTATTAAAATATGTTAGACATGTCAAGCTGTTGAAATAGACTGAAAGTTAAGCTGGCTTTGAAAATGTACATTATGGAATTGTCTGTCTCTCTGGCATCCCATTCTTTACAATAAAAAATTGGATGTGTTTAAGAATGATTGTTTAATCTGATCTGATTCTTAGCTACATTTACTCCAATCTTACACTTACCATTACTGCACCTATGCATAATGAAAGTTGTTTGTCAGGCAACAGGGTGTGGTCCAGTACAAATGGCATGAAGCTGATCTCTTTTCTCCCTTTCTGCAGATTCTGGTTTCAAATGCAGTGTATCTTAGGAGCCCGTGTAGAAGTGTCTTTCATAAACATTTCCTATATGTACTACGGATTCAATGAGCTCATGTTTATCATGTAATCATCATTAATTTATTTTAGGCAGAGAGCAGAACTATATGAGGTAGGTTAGGAAAAGCAATGTGCCAAAACTTAAAAGTAATAATGCCAAAGCTGTTTGTACATTAGCTGTTTATGAATCTATCTAATTTGTTTCTTTCTTGGAAACCATGTCCTGTGGATACAGCCATGACTTCATGATTCTCAAACACATGAAGTTATAGATTTCTTTTCTTACCCCCAGTGCTACCAATCAAGTTAGCCTGGACAATATTGTTGATGATGCTGTTGTCATAAACTGACATTGCCCATACTACTGCATTAAATGGTTAAATTCTTGGAAAAATATTATTCATGATTTCTCTGCTTCTCTTAGCCAGAGTGTATCTTCAGAAGAATCTTTGCCAAATATTACTTGATTCTCATTGTACACAAGATCCAAGTTTTACAAATCAGGCAGTGAGCAGGGAGTCGTTTTTTTATATAGTGCCTGCAGTACGAAATATTCATGACAGTATATATTTCACTGTAATTATTAGCAAAAGGATGTTAGTTGAACTTCATTTATCCTTTTAGTAAATAGTCTTGAAAATAAATAGTACAGGACTAGGAAGTACCTCATTAATAAAATGCTTACCTGGAACACAAAAAGGCTCAGATTCTACCAAGAGCACCACATAAGCTGGCCATGGAAGATTAGAGACAAAACACTTTTAAAATGGAAATAGGCAGGTGAAGGCTTCTAATGTCATCCTCAGCTGTATAGTGAGTTTCAGGTCATCTTGAGCTATATGAGATCATATAGGTGAATGGATAGATGATAGAATGACACAGATGATTGATAGATAGATATAGATAGATGGATGGATAGATAGATGATAGATAGATAGATAGATAGATAGATGGTAGATAGATGATAGATAGTAGATAGATAGATAAATAGATGATGGATGAAAAACATAAATATATATATGTAACAATTTATAAAATACTCATCTCATTTTATACTTGTAGTCTAAAACATATTTCTCCAAAATAAAATGGCCTCCAAATGAACGATGATGGCCCTGCTATGTACAGTTAAGGTACTGCATATTTCTGTAAAGCTTTTACAATTTTTTATGGATTAATTTTTAAGATGATGTGTAAAATCCAATACAATTTTGGTGTTGTTGACAGTTTTGCACTGCCTTTGAAGTGAAATCCAGAAAGGTTCCCTGTGTTTAGGTATTTCACCAATTAAAAGCCTGTTAAACTTTCTAGCAGAAAATTTGTATAAACTGTCAAGTGTGTACATTTCAAAAGCTACCTGATGAAGTAAAAGCTGTGACAATTAAGTTAGTTTAATAGCATAGGCTCTGTGTGTCATCAATCTACGTGTGAAGAAAGCTTTAAAAGCATTTCAGAAACAAATGCAAATATTATCTTTATACGAAAAATAAACATGTAAATGAAACAGAGTCTCAAACAAAAGTAAATCGGTAAAGAAATACTGTGTTCCCTGTTTCATGCCAAGTTCACATTTGCTGTTTAAAATAGATCTGTACCCGGGTGGGCCTACACAAACTACAAAACTGATGTGCCAACCAAGGACATCGCAATCATGGACAGCTCATTCTCCACGTGGGGAAGGCGGGTAGGGAAGGAGGGGACTGCCTCTCACAGGAACTCTGGCGGCTGTGATTTGATCACTGCCCCTTGGCAGAAAGCTACTGTGGTAACACAGAGGAAGGGGATGCAAGCTATTCAGATGAGCCCTGATAGGCTGCAGTCAGAAGGTGGAGGAGGACCACTCCTGTCAGAGGTCTAGAGGAGGGGAACACGGTGGAAGAGGAGGGAGGGTGGGAACAGGAAGATAACAGCAAGGAGATTAAAACTGAGATGTAATGTGTATAAATTATAGTAAAACAAAATAAACAAAATGCATGATATCATTGGTATGTTGCACAGAATATCTGTTGTCATGGTGGAGTGCAGTTTCCCATAATCTTCTAGTCACATTTATGTATATTTTCTAGATAAAGTTCACCCTCTGGAGAGGCTTACTCTGTACATACCCAATGGCTGTACGTGACAGATGGGGCATGGAAGGTCATAGCCAACTCAAGGAGATTTGTAAATAAAGTTATTCCATCACTTAATTAAGCACTTTAGCCTGTTATGGTTTAGAATAGAAGGTCATTTTATGATCAACATTGACAGATGTGTGAGCACATGTCTTTAGGAGTTAAAATTTGGTTAGTCTTGTTTTTCATCCGTATATGATCCCATTCTGTTCATCAGTCAGCCTCTAAAGGTAAGTTAACTTGATTCAAATTAAGTTCCACCATTGCAGTTCAATGATCCTGAATTAATACTTAGCTCTATGTGTCTCAAGCTCAAGCTATAAGAAGAAAATAAATTTAAAAAAACGGATCTCTATTTGACTAGTTACAGGTAAAATATTACATGTATGGCTAGATAAATATGATAAATATGCAGAGGTATGATAGATTAAATATAGGTAGAGTAATAATAGTTGCATAGAGGGATGATAAAGTATATAGAAGACTGATAAATAGATTATAATAAATAGGTAATGCAAGATACATGACATATAGGTATAAAGACAGTAGATAAATATATGGTAATTATACAGATGCTAGATTGATGATTGACAGATATAAATAATACATACATAGGCATACTGACTTGATTAAATTAAAGACAGTAGTACATAGATCTAATCTCATTGTTGTCATTTTTGTCACCAACAACACTATCATTGTTGAGTCCCAGGAATGTAGAACAGTTAAATTTCATGCCTTCAAATTCAAGAATGTATCTGAGGTTGAAAATAAAATGTATTTAATTGAAAGAAATTTAAAATGTCTTATTAAAGATAAGTAGAGATGATGTTTATTTAAGTGATTAATAAGAAAAATTATTAAATCAAAATATCTCTAGAATTTTGTTATTACCTTTTATGAAAACTGTCAAATCATTTCTATATAAATAACTAACAGTATGTTGACATAAAGAAGGAAAAATTTGCTTTTCCCTGTCTACCTTGGGATTTACAAATCATGCAAAGTAAGCATAGCATTGTCCAACTTTTAATTACATTTCTCATCAGATAAATCTAAATTAATCTGAAGTATACAGTACATCAGTAGCCAGAATAAACCCCAAATGCTGAAGATGTCACCCAGTCAGAAAAATTCCAAATACATAAAGCATCAGTACCAATATGAACTTGTTAGTTCTTAAATACTAAGCAAATATACAAAAATGGGAGGTATTATGTGAAAGAAAAATCTATTTTCAATAAAAAATGAATACTCATTTCAAAATTGTAAGTGACTACTATCAACTCATTGATAGTTTTATGTATATTACATGATACTATGGAGGATCCTTGGATCTACACAGTGTATGTAAGTTTATCTACATGTTTGACACTTCATATGTGTATTATGTTCTCAACAATGCTTTCTTTGGGTATGGCTTCAGTTTCCTTTTTACATGTGCAAGTGTGTTTGTGGATGCACGTGCAAATGTGTGGACGGGATGTGAAGGCCAGAAGCAAACATTAACTATTAGCTGCAATCACTTTCCACATTTTTCAAGACTGGGTTTCCCTGTGTAGGCTTGGCTATCTTGGAACTGAGTCTGTAGACCAGGCTGGCCTTGAACTCAAAGATCTGCCTGCCTCTGCCTCCAGGGTTCTAGGATCAAAGGCATGAGCACCACTTTCCATGTGAGTCTCTCTTTATCTCTGTTTCTGACTCTGTCTCTCCACACTTTTTCTCTTTTCCTCTCTCTCCTCTTGATTTGTCAATTTATGGAGGACAGTGTCTTAATTCTCTGTTGTTAGAAATATTCTACCAATCCTTACATTACTCTTGTATAGGTCAGTTTTATCATAAACATAAAGATTACAATCCCTCAAAACCTGTTAGGGTGTGTAAACTATCTCATTCATATGATCATTTGTGATTCATAATTCATACATCCTTGAATAGATTACACATTTTCTCAAAGTTGAGCCCATCCTTATATAATAATTCAATTACCTTATATACAATAATTAATACATAAAAATATTGTACACAATTTAGATAGCAAATATCATATGCTAAAAGAAAACATTGATAGAAGTATGTTGTCATTCTTAGTTCTGTTTGTTTTTCTATAAATGTTTTTATAGCCACATTGTAGAAAACATGTTTTTGTTGGATTGGCCCCTTTGTCATTTGAAATCTTAGTCTTTGATGCTAAAGTAATTGCTACTGTTTCCATGATACCATGTTTTATTCTGAAACTTCATTTGGTATTTGCAACAGGTCTCCTGCAAATAACACCTCAGTAGAAACATGTTTTATTCAGAAATATACACAAATTTTTAACTATATATCAATTGATATTTCTTGGTAAAGACTAGCATGATGGATTTTTAATATTGACTAATTTTCTCCTCAGCTCTACACTGTGTATATTTGGTCCATTAATGATTCCTCATTTGAGGCACCAATACATTTCATATATTAATAATAAACTAAGAGTCACCAATCATGTGTCTGGTGTCTCATAAAAGAAAGAAATCAAAGCACTTCCCCTAGGTATCATTTAACCAAAAGTGAGCCTAGATTTGAATTATCTGCTTCTTTTTTTTTTTTTTTTTTTTTTTTAGCGTTCAACACACTTCTGCTTTTTTATTCCCTCTAATTTGTTTAGGGCTCCATTTACATATCCCAATGAACTCATGTTTGGCTTCATTTCCTACTTGGGAACTGACGTATAACTTGCTGAATCTAAGTGGTGACTTTCTGAACTTAAGGGGTCATTTCTTTGAAGTCTGTTTAGTTCTCCCTGTGTCTTCTCTTGCCTGGATACTCAAAGTCTGACTCTGCATCTGCCTGAATGCTTCTTGTGAACTGTGTGTCCCTAGCTCTGTGTGTAGATCTGTGTCTGAATGCACCTGCATGTCTGGGTATGTCTCTTGATAACAAAGGGCTTCACTCTCTCTTTTATTGGAAAGCACAGGACATATCATATGGGGAAGAAATGCTGAAAATTTTACATAAAACAGAGTTTTATAATAGATTAAGTCACTGAGTACATTTGACTCCAAATACCCCAGATAACAACAGTACTATAAACATTATTGCTAATCAAACAATACCCATATGTTGAACTCAGCGTTTATGATAGACATTCACTTTATTAAATTGCTTTCAAGTTGTATATGATGTTTTCATCAAGTGATTATCATAGCACATGTAAAGACATACATATGTTACCTTTAGGTCAAAGGCATAGAGAACTGTATAACTTAAAATCACAGATTCTCTTAACCTTAGGTTGCTTACAGGGATATGGTTGTTACATTGTTCTCTCAAGGCAGGCAAGACAAATAGGCTAAGTTATACATGACAATAGCAGTCTTAAGTGACCTCAAGGTGTACTGTTAACTTTGACCATGAGGTCCAAGATAATTTTCAGTCCCTTAGAACATAAGTTATATTTTTATCACAATGCATTGCTGCACTACTCAACACATATTTGCAGTTCTGCCAGCTTCTTTTTTGTTAGCTGTTATTCATCTATGTCCCACCGTATAAACATCCTCACAACTTAGCCATTTGCTTTTGTTTTTTTTTTTTTTACTACACACACTAGCGATAATAACAGACACTTTTGGCTTGATGCAATCAGCATAGCATGTGCTTACAACTTAACAAATATCAGCACTATTTTGGTTTATTTGGAACACTAGCCCAGAGTTAAGGTTAGAATGTAAAGGTTGCTCTGCCTACCCCATGACCAGTAGTGTCTGTTTAAGAAACACAGCACTAAGAATTCAGAGACTGTCTCTGCCATGGACTCTGCGGCCTGCTTTTTGATCACCTCTGCCTGGTAGGGCCGCCTGCCTAGTCTCAGAGGAAAAAGATGTGCTCAGTTGTGATGTGACCTGTTGTGTTGGGGTAGGTTGGTAGCTTGGGTGGGGCTCACCTCTTTCTAAGGAGGAAGTGGAAAGAGGATAAGGGGACAGACGAGGTGGGAACTGGAAGAGATGAGGGAGGGGCCTAGGATCGTGATGTAAAGTGAACAAGTAAATAAACATGTTAAAAAAAACAAACAAAAGAGGCATTCAGATTAAGTCACGTAATTAAAATGTGCTTGATGGCCCATGATGGTATAATCACTTCAACTGTTACTACGCTGTTACATTACAGGTACATACACTAAAGTATCAAGCGCTTCACGTATTGACTATGGGGCACTGATATACTCTTGTTTGTTTTCTTTTGTAAGACACTGTGTAGCAAGTAGTACATCAGTTTAACTGGAGACTCCCGTTGGACAGACAGCATTTTTTTTTTTTTTAAGATCTACAGAACTTGGTTGAACTTGAGAGATGATTTACAAGTAGGACACATTCTGTGACCCACTGTCTGGATGTCTGCTCCCCGAGCTTCGGCTCATTAGTCTGTGATAGGGTTTCCTAATCATAAAGGAGGAAAACGGAGATCAATGTGCCCCTACTAAAAGTGGCTCTTGATAAATTGCTTCCTATCCTGCATTTATATTTTGAGGAGAACATTTTTAAGAAACTAAAAATAAAAGTCCCTAAATTTAAAACTATACCTAATATGCAGGAGCAATTTCCATCTGGATAATATATGATTCCATTCTTTGAAGTGATAATTATTGGTCTTAGGAAAGCAATTAAGGATAAAAATACAAAAAAGCATCCTCAAATTAGGGGTTTAACTGCAAAATTCAAGTATCTGAATTCTCCTTTGGAGATGTGTGTGAAGAGATATTTGTGCTGGACTGCTGGGGTAAACTGGGACAGGAAGTAGCCATGACTTCTGCTTGGTTAGTCCATTCTGTTGCCCTTATTCTTAGAGTTTTTGTCCTGCACTAAGTAAATGCTCACATTTAATGCTTCTTTATATTCAGATCCTAACCAAAACATGCTTTAAATATAGATTATGATCTGTGGTTAAAATATACCTAAACAACAGGCAAAGTGATTGATGTGAGTAATGCCGGGACTTGGGAGTCTGGTGCAGGCACATGGCCATGTGTTTGAAAGAATCCCAGTCTACAGTGTGAAGCTTGTCTAAAAATAAAGTTAATTGGTTAATGGAAAACTAAGACTGGATGTACACTTCTAGAAAGATGTGTATGGTGAAGCTTTACACTCTGTCAATAGTTCCTTAAAGTGGAGAACCGAATGAACCTTCCTGCACCTGGTTCTCTTCCAGGAAAGCAGGAACACACAGGCCATGCTAAAATGGACAGCATGGCTGCTAAACAGGGACAAATAATTCATCCTACATCTATCTTGATGAATTTTAATATCATGTATATGGATAATAGAAACCTGCACCTCTTTAAAGAGATGGATAGGGAAAATATAAAATTTTCAGCTTCAAAATATACTACAGATTATATAATTTAATTTATAATGTATATAGGGAAACAGTTTTAAATTGCATTTCATTTCCTGATACCAAATCAGGGCATAGTTTTTTCTTGTACACTAGCATTTTGGGAGTTCCAAATAAACAGCATCATTTAACTTAGGATTTAATAACAAAGGTGGGTATTTAAAAGAAATGTTTAAATCTCCTATTTGTATTAGCAATACCCTACATGTGTTCAATATAAATATGCTAAAACCCACAATATATTGAGAGTTTGTAGCATTTTTCAAATGTGTCCTAACTGATCAGTATGTATTTGAATACGTGCCATAGATTTCAGGCTCAAAACAGACACTATAGAGTAACATGCCCACAAACACATTGCATGAATCCTCTTAGATGTATATGAAACTAAGATAGAAGTTAAGTATTGCTTCAGAAATGACAAACAGCAGTGTAATGCTGTGTATGCATACAACTCCAGCACAAGGAAGGCTAAGTGGGAGGATTGTGGTCGCCTGCCTGTACAGGGAGAGAGACGGACTCTCTCCCCTATCTCAATGTGGGTATGTAAAAACATATAACATATATCTAATACTCTACCAGCTAATTTGAAAAAAGAAACTAACGAACTTTAAAACTATTGGTGTTGCTCTTTCAGATTGCGGTTGAACTTGATTATATCATTCCAAAGAAGTTATACACGTTGCCTTAAGCAATATTTCTTTTCAGCAGACCACAGGAGAGAGAAGCCATCGTCAGAAAGTCTGACTTCCTTTACGTTTTCACATTGTTTGCTTCCTTGTGTTTAATGTCGTTTTTCTATCACTAACATTCTCCCTGGCATTTCCAATGCAGTTCTGCCCTGTGCTTAGACACGTAGCTGCAGGCATCAGGCTCCTGGAGGGGTCTCCCAGGAACCTCTGATGGCTGCAGGATCTGGTAGAGCCAATGCTTTAACAACAGTTAACCCCAGAGGCCTGGCTAACAGCTGCCTGTGTTCTGGTACACAGCATGTTCTACCAAACATTCCTGTCTAGCAAAGAGTGTGTTGTGACTGTTTACTGAAGGGTATGGTAACCCCGCTCATTCAAAGATTCTGCGTGCCAGCCCCGGAGAAGGGAACAATCTGTCACAATCAAAAGGAATTCCCAATTCCATTCTGCTCATAATTCTATGACCATATTGCCGTTCCTCTTTCTGCATCTGTCTTATTCTTTATTCTAATTCCCATGTTGTAATTTGTGTGATGTAATTGATGGTCTTCGGTATGACAATGAGCAATTAGCAACTGCAGTCCTTTGTGTTCATACAGATATAAAAATACCCTCTACTCTAAGCTGTATTTTCCCAAGCCAGTTATAAGAAGTAAACACACAAGTCTAAAAATTCTTATTGAAAGTAAAAGAACCTTCACTTGTGGGAAAAAATTCATTTTTAAATAAAGAACTGTGTGTGTAATTGAGACCATAAAATACTTTATATTCTTCTTGCACAACAGGTTTTGAAGTATGTATAACTTGTGGGTGGGCTAATGTATCTTATTCTGCACACTTGTTTTATATGGAAAGAATACTCAAAATCTCCACTTGAATATTTTCAATAGTGTCTTAAAATAGAGTGAACTAAAGGTAACACATCGTACTATAGATCTCATGAGTTTGGGGAACATTATGCTCAGTGGAACAAACCAGTTTTTTGAAAGGAAGTGCTGTAGTCAGGGAGAAGTGAGCATGTTTCCTGCCCCAGCCTATACTCAGCAGGAGTCTTAGGATGAGTCTCTGTTGAATATGGGTTCTGACATCATTCTGGCCCAGAACCTAAATGGAAGTTGCTTTCAGCCTTGTTAAGATACAATAGGCCTCTGGATCTGATCGCCAGGCTACAAATTCTTTACTCACCTGCTTGACCGATGATCTACAAGATTGTCTTCAGTGCAGTGGTGTCTATGTTTTGGATCTCCATCCAACTCATCCTCCTATCCTCATCTGTTTGTTACTGAACCATATAATTAACATTTACAGAAAGCCACCAGGCTTCCACAGATGCACCTGGGTGGGCACAGTTCACTGCACTGCTGCCTGCACAGAGCAATCCAGCCTTTCCCACAGGCTGGCAGCTCGCCCTGGCCTTCTCCCTGACTTTCTCTTATCTCCTCCATGCATTTGTTATTCAGTTTCATATCATCTCTATTTCTGTCATGTAGCTCTTTTGTTTCTGTTACTTTTGTTTCTCAAAACAGTTTCTAGAGTGCATTACTTATTTTTTTTTTGTCAAAACTAATATCCAAAGCTTACAATATTTGAAAAAGTCTGTGAGGCTTGCATTTGAATTTCTTGCATGTTATTAATGGCATCTGTATGGTTTAAGAAAGTATATAGGGGAACATTACAGGGTCTTCCATATGCAAGAGACATTAATGATATCATTTGATTTTTAATGGCAAAATGGGAATTAAAACAGCTGATGATATTTTTTATATGATACAAAAATATAGGCAAAACTTCTGGCATTCTAGACTATGGTGACTTGCAAGTACGCATCACATTTGCCTAATCTGATAACAAAACTTTCTGTTCAAAGGAAGCAATGCTATCTGTTTTTCACATTTAAAACAGGATGTTCACTTTTCTCTTAGCTATTAAAAAAACTAATGGAGCATCGAGTTCCTAAATACTTACAAATTATCTCAAAATATCAGAATGGTAGAAGGGCATGGTAGCACACTCCGATGATCCCAGAGCTTGGAAGATGAGGACAGAAAGAACAGGGGGTTATCCTCAGCCACACAGAAAGTTCAAGGTTAACCTAACCAACATGAGTCTTTCTCCCCAAAACCCAAACAAGCAAAACTAAGAAAACAACAACTATAAGCTACATGTATGCATATATGTATATATCATAGTAAAGTTCAGACAAATTACCCAAAAATAGACAAATTATGATACATGTACATAAAACCCAGTGCCCTTTCTTTTATTATTTTTAATAATTATCTTTTCAAAATAGACAGTCTGCTGTGAGGCAAGTATCTGGTTGAACACACTGCTATTATCTCTGAAATGGTAATTACTGGGGGAGAGTTTAATGATGAAAATGAGAAAAACATAAAAACCTAACCGTCATGACGACTTGAAGAGCTGCCTGTGCGTGGGCTGTGAGAAGATGCTCAGAGCAAAGGGCAGCATTTCAAGTGACAGACTTCTGCTTAATGCTGCTGCTGTGACAGGGTGAGATGCATAGAGGTAGCATTTATTCCTAAGGCACCTCTGCAGTTTGTGTGTGTGCGCATGCATGCATGCATGTGTGTGTGTGTGTGTGAGCCCATGTGTGCGTGCATGCGTGTGTATGTGTGTGTGTGTATGTGTGTTCATATGTATGTGAATCTGGGTATGAGTGTATCTATGTGCCTGTGCGTGTGAACACCCATAATGGACACTGGATGCCTTTTTTCTCTCTCTACCTTAGCTTTGGGGATGTGGTTTCCAGGTGGGACTCACCAGTTCAGTGCCACTGGCTACCAGCAAACACCAGGAGCCCTCCTATAGCACTGCATTACAAGTACAGTGTAGCTGTCCCCATACTCGGCTATTTAATGGACGTCGCAAAGATCTGTCCACAGGCTTTTATGATTGCACAACAAGAATTTTACTCACTGAGCGATGTGCACAGCGCCGATTCAGAGTTAGTTCAGTCCACACACATTTTGTAAGGTGCAGTTACTTAGAAATATTGTGAAGAGTTCATTCGACCACAAATATTTAAGTTTATCAGTGAGATGGAGGTGCTAAGGCCGTACAATAGCAGAATTTCAGGATCTGAGAGGGATTTACTTACTTCCTGTGCTGCCAATTAAGTGCTTGCCAAATACAGGCAAGCAAAGCACCTTGGAGGCCAAGGATCAACTCTCAAAAGAGGCCAGTGAAGAAAGCTGATTCAAGAAAGAATGACAGTCTGTGGGTCTGTGCCATGCCTCCTTTCTGCTAACCCTCTAACACGGAGAGTGTGTCTGCCTAGAAATCTTCCCATTTGTCTAATGAGCAGCAGTTTCAGCAGCACTATGGCAAATTATGGGCACAGGCATGTTTATACATCAGAAGGTATGGCAGAGAGAGTGCTGCCAGAATGAAAGATGCAACAGGAGACTGACTTTTTTCTTTTTTTTAAAATTAATCAGTTTTTATTTTTTTACATAGACATTTATATTATTGCACATATATACAACAAACTACCTATAGCAAGAAGAACCATGACAGAATCAGGAATTATATATTCTTAGTGTTTTGGCTATTTGTATTTGGTATCCTTGAAGAAAACATCTTTCCTATCCTGGTGCATCTAAACCTCTGAATGTAAATAAATAAATATCTATCATATCTCATCTTTATCAACTTAAAATACCTATCCAGACCTAAAAACATCTTAACACCTAAAAAGCTTAATTGTAAAACAAAACTATCTGGTCTTCAACCCCATCAGAGACTTGTGAAAGGATAAAATTGATTACCTGAGTATACTGGGAGTACAGGTTAGGAGCTTTTCAAATGAGAAGATAACAGAGACAATTTGCTGCCAGAACAGTCACCCAAAACTCTATAATGTTGGAACATGTTCCTCAGCTTTCTGGCCCAATATATTTGGCAGACATATTTGTGAGGCAGGAACTATTGAAGACTTGCTTACCTTCTCTTGGCAGAGTTTGGCCATCAACTCTGCCTGCATCCAAGCTTGCCCTTTTTTTCAGCGGAATTCTGTCTATGGTAGAAACAAGGACATATTTCCCAGTGCTTTGATTGCCACATTTGAAGCCATCTCCATAATGAGGTTCTTTGATGCTCATCATCCTCTTTGAGGTAGGCTGGGTGTTGCCAAGAGTTAACCTGTCTCATTGTCAGTGAATCTTTAAAATAATTTAAAAAAATTTTAATGCCATATTCTGTACGTCTCCAAGGGTTTTGAGGACCTCATCTAAGTATTTTGCCTTATCTTTCTATACAATCGTATCTATCTGTTGCACCTAAGATGTATATTCTTGTGATAAAAGTAGACTAGTGATTGACATGACCATGGTTTGATCATCTAACAATTGACTTGTCTAACTTATTTATCCTAAACAGCCTGTAAGGGCATTTCAAAGTAAGCCTTGTACTATAATTGAGTTATATGGGTACAATACCTTATATTAGAGCACAAATACATATAATGTATATTAAGAATAAGCTTATATTTGAATTCTATACCACTGTATCTAAAATTAAACTTATTTTGCATCTATGTACAAAATTCTATATCAGTGAATTAAAAACAACCTTGTGAGTGACAATTCAGTCATTAGGTTGAGGAGTAGATTCACTTATCTACTTTTTATTCTATCTTCCCTATATATTTCTATATTCCTCCTTCTCTCTTTTCAACCCCTATCTCCAAACCCAAGAATGGAAGATAAAGGAAAAGAGAGACATCTCTGAGTCCAACCTTGATTTCTCTCTAGCTAAGACCAATAATAACTTGTAACCAACTCCCATTGATAAAAAAAAAAAAAAAAAAAAAAAAAAAAAAAACCTATAGGCCAAGAAAACAACCAAAAACCTATCAGGCCCCCGTAAAGGAAATGGGGCATCATTCTCTTAAGGTTACTTCCAGGTGATTTAGGACAAATAATACCTTTGTAGAGGCCCAAGTGAAATTGGAGAAATGGTTAAACAAGGTAGGAATAGCATTTGTGGTACAGTTTCTAAATGTTGAGAAACTTCAGGCTGAATTAAAGTCCTGTGTGGACAGTCTCAAATGCTGGACCAATTGGGATTAGAAGCTTTCTTTGAAGCTGTCCTGGGAGCTATCTTGTTCTGGGACTGACTCTTAAAGCAGAATTTCAGGCATGTTTGTTCCTGGCTGAGTCATATAACACAGCCTCTTTGTCCTGCCTCAGGATACATGTTGGAAATACCAAGTGTACAGGAAGGAAAAATGAAATAAAAAGCAATAAAACATAGATCTAGCCAGCTGTCTTCCATTAGGAGATCAAAGATGATAACCAGTCTTATGCTTCAGAGTAGAATCGTTTTTAATTGAAGAAACAGTCACTTAGAGGTGGTTTTAAGTACAGATTTCACTTAGCTCTGGCAGACACTTTTAATTAGCTGTTGTAATGAGATTTCTGGGCTGAAAATAGTCATATATAAAGCTATAGATAACACAATAGCAACACACTGCAGTGTTATATAAGCAATAAAAGAGATTTTAAAACTGAAAAGGAAAAAATACTAGTGTAAGAAATAGAATAAAATAAATTTGTATTTGGGTAGGTGGTTCCATAAACAGTGAACTTCTGGCAAAAGGATGAGAATCAGAGTTGTATACCCAGAACCCACATAAATGCTTGTGTTCACATGACATCTCACCTGTAATTCCACCACTCAGAAGGCCAAGACACAGGATCAGCTACATTATGCTGATCAGCGAGTGAGCTCTGGGTTCAACTGAAAGAGCTCGCTTCAGTGAGTAAGGTGGGAAGCATTTGAGGGAGACTCCCTACCTCATATTGCAGCCTCAGGCATCCACACATATGAACACACTTAAGCATACACAAGTGAACCTGCAAATGTGGACACAAATGCATACATGGATACACAACACACTAACACACAAATACAAGCACCTATAGAGTGTGTAGTTTCGCACTGACATAACCCTATTTGCGAAAGACCTCATGAAAAGTGAGTTAGTTAAGAATAGAAGCTTAAGTACATCCAAGTGTCAAGACTGACATGTAATATATCTATAATAAAAGATAGAAAGATAACAGCAGGACATAGGGCATGCCTCTTGCAATACAGCGTACAGAGCAACATAGTCATAACTCAAGCCATCTGCGTAGCAACTTGAACCTAGCAACCTAGCATTCTAGGCTCATAATTTCAACTTATCCACGAGGAGTGTGTTCACATGTTAGTTCAAATACTCTCCTTATCAGGAACACACCGCACTTTTACCCAGCATCAAAGCAAAAGAACAGGATCGCAATCCTCTTTCAACAATTATGAAATCTTGGAGCCCCTAAAACTCAAAATGTTTGATACCAGATTTTAAAAAAAAACAACAAAAAAAACCACTAAATATGTCATGAGCTAGAAGGCATTCCTTTCCTTTTCATCATTCGCAGCTCCGCCAGCAATGGCAGGAGTTTGTCACAAACTCCGTGTGTGGAGGGGAGAGGTCGGAGTAACAGGACTATGAAGTCCTAACTCATTTACACTTACAGATAAAACTGCCGAATAGAAACCTCCTAAATGCTAACCTTCTAAAACCAGAGGAAGTCAGAGTTCTGCTCACCTGACGCTGTAAGTTTTTAACACACTTCACTTAGACCCTGTCCTTCAGCTGACCAGCCAGGCCCTATGCTGGGAATCCTCAGCTTACTTTACAGCCTGCTTCCCCTCCTTACCAGCGGACTTAAGTTCTCTCTCATTAGCCTCCTTGCTCCCCTGGCCCAGTAGACACAGCCCTACTCAAGAACTTTTGTACAATGCAGTTCTGTTCCCCAAGCACGTTCCACGTTCCAAAAAAAAAAAAAAAAATTCAAAAACCCAGTTTTGAGAGGACATTGGAACTGGCCTTTCCAGTTTGGCCTGTTCATGCTAATTCACAGAACACAGTGTTTATTCACCTCAGACACCCAGTCTTCTCCCTAGATTTACGTTTCTGTGTAGCACTTGCACACTGACGTTTTACACTTACTTCATTTGGTTTATCTCATAGTAAATAGGCCAAATACAAGACAGTGATTTTCTTGTGATGTTTTACCTATGTAGAAAGCTGCTAAGTACTAAAATACCTAAATATCTTCATGTTTATGTATGAATTGCTATGTATAAATACCACTTTTAGACATTACGGATATATTTTAACAAATGGTTAAGTTGTATTTTTCTAACTTTCCACATACAAGGATAAGATTGATTCCTATGTAAATATTTAATTGCTTGGAAAGAATAGCTACCAAATTCTTCCAGATTTTCTTTTATCAATTTCTTTTGGCAAAGTGGAGTGTATTTTAAATTGTAACACATCTTACACTAGCAACAGAGTTCAGAACCTTTTACCTTCACACACATATTTTGTTGAGACATTCTTGACAAATAAAAAGCAAAAAAATGCAAGGTGTGCAATATTGAAATGCACTCAGAAAAAAAAACATGAGTGTGAGGAGCAGAGCTTGATGCCTTGATGCTTGTGAACCCTGTGAAACAGACATTATGACTAAGATAATCTGCACATCCTCACCTCATAGTTAGCTGTGTGTGGTGAGAGCACCTTGAAACACCCGTGTCCTTACTGCAGCCTAAATCTAGCCACGGTACGGTATGCATGTCTATAATAAGAAAAGTGGGTCACAGTGAGCTAGCTTCATGGGCACCCTTACCCCATTTTTACTAACAAAGTTTCCTGAGAACTGCAAATGGGATTAGAAATACAGTATGACACAGTTTGATCTCTCACAACTTACATTCAAATGGGGGTGAAATAAAAATCTATTTCTGTGCTTATAAAATCAATAAAGCAAAATAAATTCTTATTTAAAATAAATGGAAGCCATTACTGTAAAGAACCCTGGGCAGTGTTCATCCTGCATGCCCTCTATGTGAGCTGTAATCACCATTCTAAATAAATGGCTGAGGGCTGCACAGATGACAGACACTGAAAGATTCGTCTTTCCGTCTCTCTCTCTCTCTCTCTCTCTCTCTTTCTCTCTCTCTCTCTCTCTCTCTCCATGTACTAATTATCCCTTTCTTGAAAAGCAACAGAATTATAGATGTCTGTGCACATCATCATTTAAAATCATTCAATTTCTTTCCAAATTCTCATCATAGACAAGCAGAGGCATTTTTTGTGTATAATTCTTGTTTCTGTGTTATCTCATTGGACCCTGTTATTAAAAAGAAGAATATGATTCTTTATTTTATAGACAAAATAAAATAAATTCACCAAAACTACCTAACTCCAAGTTTCCATCATAATTCTAATGCTATTTGTGCAAATATGAAAAATTACCTTATTGCTCTATAGTGAAGTGAAACTATAACTTCATATTGTCTGTTGAATTAATAGTAGATTTGTTTCCTAGGAAATGTTTTCTTATTTTCTTATGAGGTCCTCAGTAGAGTCAGAATTCAAGTTGAGAGGACACAAAGTATTCATTTCAAATCTTTTCATTAAATGTTAATAGTCCAGGGATTACATAATCAAATATGCCAGTTATTATAGGCACACCAACACTGTGATATATCATTCATGGACATTATTATTAAAAGAGAATATTTTTAGTAACATCTTCACCCAAATTTGTTTATAGGTTAAGTCCACACTGATAGTATTCAGACATCTTTATGTCTTCTGAGACAAAAGTGCAGGGAGGGCAAACTCTAACGTATCTCCATATCTAGCTACCGCCACATTTGTGGATGAATATAACCTTCAATAGTAGAGCAACCCTGCCTTGTGTAACGTTGCTGAGTTCAACCTCCCAACTCCACACACAAAAATGTATAACCTATGCTATTTCTGGAGACCAATTGTTTACAAGCTTTAAATTAGCTACAAATTCAATGGTGTAATAAAATGTATCAAGTAGAGTCCAAGATACATATTTACTAATAATCACTACTAATGCTATTAATAATGAACCAAAGCAGTACCATCTAGACTATGCTTAGGATAGTTTTTTGAACTATAAGAAAACACAAATAGTTTTAGTGATTGGGTCAAGGTGATTCTTTTTACCTTTCTCTACTTTCTAAGCACCCTAAATTAACTATCTGGTAACATGGAAGAAAATTAAGACACAATAATAATTTTAATGTGCCTTTTACATATTAATTAAATTTTCCATATTAGTTGTTTGTTCAAATAAATCTCTAGTCTTTGGTATGAATAATGTAGCCTCAAGTATTTTTAATATGTGTTTCTGTGAATAAATGGTTTTTGTTAATAAATATAACTTTAATCATTTTATTTTTGTAGAATAAATGTTTTAACAAAATATTTACTAATATATGATTTACTATCTTATTAAATTTCATAATCTAATTTTGACAAAGGCTGCTTGAAGAATCAAATGGAGCTTTACTAAAGTAAAGCATTAACACATTCGAGTATGGAGGTCAAGGAAAGATAAATACCTCAGTATTAGATATCTGCAGTTTAAGATGGCACTAAAATACAAAGAATATACCTTACATTGGTCACATACTCAGACATAAAGCAAGTCTCAACAGATACAAGAAAATTGAAATAACACCTTGCATTCTGTCTGACCACTGTGGATTAATGCTAGATACCAAAAATAGAAAGAAAAATCTCATGGAAATTGAGCAACACTCAAATGAATGAAAAATGGGTCAAGACAAATAAATTAAAGACTTTCTAGAATTCAATGAAAATGAATACATGAGATTAAACCCATTCCCAACTCTGATTAGGTGACCAAGAACCAGACACTAGATAGTCCAGAGTCCTAGGGCAAAACTGAATACTACCTCTCTTTTTAAAAAAAGTAGTGATAAAGTAACTCTTAATATAACTCTTTATTTCTTTTATTTGTGTGTGGGTGTAGTATTTGCTTGCTATGGTACCCATGTGAAAGGAAGTCAGACAAAAATCTTGGGAAGTTGGCTTTTTCCTACTGTGTGGATCCAGGAATCATCCTTGGTTTTCCAGGATCAAGAGCAAGTACTTATACCCACTGAACCATCTCACCACCCCATATTTACTGTTTTGGCAGAAATCAATTGAAAATAAAAAGTGATAACGACATATGTTGTCTAGATATCACATAAGTGATATCACATAAGTGAATTCACATGCTTGAATTATAAATGCAACATTCCCAGAACTCCATACAAAACTTGCAGGCAGCTCTGCTTTAGAGTCTCCTCCCTTCAACATGAAGTGATTGTTTATATAAGGACAAAAGGAAGCTCAGGAATCTTAAGTGTATCCAGAGGTTTTGGTTTTGGTTTGTCTTTAATCTTCTATGTTTCTCGTGAACTTCATGAACCTCTGGGCACTTCTTTCCTCTGGGAGAAAATATTTCAATTTAAAGAAAATAGTTGCTTAACACTATCAGATTGATTATCAGATGAGGTAAATTAAAACCAGTAAAACTCATTAGCTAAAAACATAAATATATTTGTACTCTAACATGAGGTATTACACCCATGTAACTCAATTATAATACAAAGTTTACTTCCAATAATTTGAAAGTGTTTTTGCAGGCTGTTTAGGATAAATAAGTTATACAAGTTAATTGTTAGATGATCAAATCATGGTCATATAAATTACTAGTCTATTTTTATCATAAGAATATACATTTTAGACACAACAGATAGACATGATTCTATAGATATTCTATAGATAAAGTAAAATAGTTAGATAAGGTCTTCAAAAACCTCAGATACATACAGAATATGGCATGCAAAAATGTTTTTATGATTTTAAAGATTCACTGACAATGGGACAGGTTAACTCCTGGCAGCACCCAGCCTACCTCAACAAGATGATGAGCATCAAAGAACCTCCTTATGGTGATGGCTTCAATTGTGGCAAACAAGCCACTGGGCAAAATGTCCTTGTTTCTACCACAGACAGAATTCTGCTGAAAGAAGGACAAGCTTGGATGCAGGCAGAGTTGATGGCCAAACTCTGCCAAGAGAAGGTAAGCAAGTCCTCAATAGTTCCTGCCTCACAAATATGTCTGCCAGATATATTGGGCCAGAAGGCTGAATAAGATGCTCCAACGTTATAGAGAGTTTTGGGTGACTAGCTCTGTTAACTTCTCATTTGAGAAGCTGCTAACCTGCACTCTCAGCATACTCAGGTAAACAATTTTATCCCTTCTCAAGTCTCTGAGAGGGTTGAAGACCAGATAGTTTTGTTTTACAATTCAGCTTAGTTGTTTAGGGTTTAAGATGTTTTTAGGTCTAGATCGATATATAATAGATATTTACTTACATGCAGAGCTTTAGATGCACCAAGATAGGAAAGATGTTTTCTTTAAGGCTGTCAAATACAGCCAAAACACTAAAAATGTAACATTTATATAATTGATAATTGTGTCACGGTTTTTCTTGATATGGGTAGTTTATTGTATATATGTGCAATAATATAAATGTATATGTAAAAATAAAAATGTTTAATTTTAAGAAATTAAAATAAAAAGTATAAATAGTGTCAGAAAGCTTTTTTTAAGCCATTCTCTAGCAATTGCTGTTTAATCTTCATGTTGTTTCATTCCTCTTGTTCTTCGGTTTTGTTACACATAAAATTTGTATAATAACTTTATATATATATGCTTCATAGCATTTACTTATATAGGGATAATAGTTAAATCACATCATAATATTGGCATTATGTAAGCACTAGATGGACCTTCCATCTTATTATTATTGATTAATTTTTAGAACATTATGATAGGCAGATTTGGGCCTAGGGGTTCCGCTCAAACTAAGGCACCAGCCAAGGACAATACAGGCAGTAAACTTTAAACCCCTACCCAGATCTAGGCAATGGACAGAACATTCTCCACAGTTGAGTGGAGAGTGGGATATGACTTTCACACGAACTCTGGTGCCTCATATTTGACCATGTCCCCTGGAAGGGGAGACTTGGTGGCACTCAGAGGAAGGATAGCAGGTTACCAAGAAGAGACTTGATACCCTATGAGCATATACAGAGGGAGGAAGTCCCCCTCAGGAACAGTCCTAGGGGAGGGGAATGGGGGGAAAATGGGAGGGAGGGAAGAATGGGAGGATACAAGGGATGGGATAACCATTGAGATGTAACAAGAATAAATTAATAAAAACTTTAAATAAATAAATAAACCACCTTATAAACAAATTTTTTCCCAGTTATCTACAGTTATGAAAATCCAAGGAACATGACAAAAAAAAGCTGACCCCTAAATATCTACCATGAAATATATAGATCAGAAAAATACATGTGGACAGCATCTTACTTTGAATGTCTGAGTCCCCATAGATTCCACGTTGTTTTGTGAAATATGATTTTGTAATCAACCAAAGAGAAACTGTTTAGTTTCCATAGTCATCCCCCATTACTCCCATGGTCCCATAGTCATCCCCCATTACTCCCATGGTCCCATAGTCATCCTCCATTACTCCCATGGTCCCATAGTCATCCTCCATTACTCCCATGGTCACCCAGGTATGGCTCAACGGGGACTGGCTCCTGGCACACTGAGACACAGTTCTGTCTGCTGTGCAGCACTCTCATGGCACATGGACATTGACCTCTTGCTATTGCTCCTTAATGTAACATGAGAACAGTCAGTAACTTGTTTTGGTTCTGAGTCCTATGGACTCCCAAGCCTTGTGAATGAGCATAACAACACTTATCCAGAGTAAGTAATATGGGTTTCTTGCTTGATAAAGTTAGTGGGATCTATGGAAAAGACCAAAAAGATAGTTGTTTAAAAGAGCTATGGAAGAAAAAGACTCAGCTGTATGCAGAGCCCTGAGATTTCCTCTTGTTAGCATCTGAAGGAAAGGATTCTGATATCTGCCAGTGGTCAGAAGCCATGTTTTCTTCCCTGTAGTCACAACAGAGAACTTTCCATGTACAACTTAGGACACCAAAGCCAAACACTGCATTCCATATCCCAGATGATGTCGTGCTATCACCTGCCAAAAGGGTGAAATGGTTTCATACCTAAATAACATGAAAGTGCACTGCCAAGGCAGGGGCATTGCCATCACTTCCATAATGAAACTCTAAAACTACAGCAGTTACAAAAATATATCTCTATACATGTGATTTTCATAACAAAAATCATTTATAGCAGTCCTGTCTAGTGAAAGTACAGAGTCTAAATCCTTTATCTTCACCTCTCCTCAGAAATCTATGCATTGGGTGCTTTTCAAGTTCAACTGGAGTGATCCATCCCCATAGTAACATCTTCAGCCATCTGAGTCAATGCCACACTGTGGAGTGGGTGTCAATTACAGCCACATGGCTCTCCTTCTATTCTCATTAGTAATATAGTTAATTGTATTCAACACAGAAACCACAAGCATATCTAAAATTTTATAGTGAACAATAAAATGATAGAGGACAGAAATAAGCCCGACCTAGTGATGAGTTCAAACTTCAAGCAAAATAATTTCCACATCTGCAGAAATATAGCTTTTGTCAGTTATAGGCTCTTGGAACAGTTATGCAAATGCTGTTGCCAGAAATATTATACATATTAATAGTTAAGTGAATGTCTGCAGAAGGTGAATCCCAAGGTTGAGACAGTAGAGGAAAAAGAGAGAGAGGAGAGAGACAGACAGAAAGAGAGAGAGGGAGAGAGAGAGAGAGCAGTGTTTTATGTGTAACTGAAGATGAGATAAAATAATTTCAGGTGGAATAACAAAAATGAAACAAAGCACCAGACAGAGGTGAAGGTGAAATGGTGCAGAAGACGCGGCCGCCAAGAATAAAGTGAGGGGTTTATCACTGAGAAGACAGCAGTCCAAGTCCAAGTCAATGGGTTGTAGGTGCACCCTACAGTGCAAGCATGAGCAAACACCCTGCTTGAAATAAAGAATAAGAATTGGAGGTAACAAGGCAGTATGCTAACAAGGGAAGAAAAATTATATTCAATGCATGAAGAGATAACAGAATTTGAAAAGGGAAACTCAAAGAGAAAGTGAATGAGGCGGTGAGGAGCTGAATAAAAATTTTATCTAGAATAGTTAAAAGGTAACTTTTGTATTATGTGAGGCAAAAATAGTAGACTGTTATGATGGAACGTTGTAAATAATGACAAGGATTTAGTTTAAATTTCAAAAGTCCGTTCATCTATCAAACTGTCTTTGGAGTTATGTATTTGAATCTGCACACTGAACAGAGTCAGAGATGAAATGGATATGGAGGAGAAGTATAGGCTGTATTTAAGTAATCCTTTCTAGGAATAAGAAGTGAGTTGCACAGGGTCAATAAATTCTAGCACAGAAACATAAGATATGCTTCTGCCTAGAAGGGTGTCAGTGAGACACTATCACCTGCATTCCATGATCTAGGCCAGGCATAGCTTCGTGTTTTCAGATGTTGGAGCCGAAGAGTTGCCACACAAGCCAGACACCCATCTCCATCTTGGCTGGGTATTGATGGTTTATTGAATGCCTTTTCACAATCAGGGCCTCAGAAAGGACGTGGAGGCTTAACTGTGACACTCGCCTGTTCTTACAGCAATAAACTTTTTTTTTATAGAAAACCCCAAAGGGAGGACAATGTTACATTTAGGTGACTTGCCTAACTAGACTAAGTATTATCAGCTAACCTTTATGCTGACGGGTCCTAAGTGAGGTAAGTGAGATGGTGGTTAGGGTCTTCCAGAGTAAACCTGGAATGTATTCAAGTGCAAAGATAACACAGAATGCAAGCAGAGTGTAGCCAAGTGAGGAGATAAAAGAGCATTAGTTAAGACAAAATTGAGTTATAATAAAATATAAGGTTAGCCTGACCCTCTGGCAGGCTCTGTTAGTGTAGGTTAACTTGACACTCTCTGGCAGGGCCTGCTATTATAGGTTAACCAAACCTTCTGGCAGGATCTGTTAGTGTAGGTTAACCTGACCCTCTGTCAGGGTCCGTTAATGTAGGTTAACCTGACCTTCTGGTAGGCTCTGTTAGTGTGGGTTAACATGACCTTCTGCCAGGCTCTGTTAGTGTAGGTTAACCTGCCCCTCTGGCAGGGTCTGTTAGTGTCAACTATGAATAACCACTTATAGGAAGCAAGTTAAAAATTCTGAACTTAATTTCACCTTATAAACAAAAAATGGATACTGAATACAAAAGAAACTTGATACTGAATACAAAATGTTTTCGGGTATGTTAAAAAGAGCAGGCCTCAACACAGATATAACACAAAGCCCTTCTGTGCATGATGCCCTTTTTGTTAGCCAGATTTGGGTTCAGCTCATATCCACACTCTAGTCTACTCTATGGACTTCCCCATGTCAACAGGAAAGTGACTTCTTGATATTGCTCTTGAGTTGTGGCTTCTGGATAATCCAGATTTCATGTTAGGGCCCAGCTTCCTCCCCAGCGGCACCTGTTGTATATGGTGGTGGATGTTACAGTTCATGTCTGGCTGGGGTAATTTCAGAGGATGCTGTACATCATGGCTCATCTACTAGATGGTCACTTCTAGGAACTTATTGTTATTGTAATACAAAGTAGTATTAGCTTCTGAAATCTCTTATCTAATTAGATATTGTGGCTAAGAGAATCACTATAGAACACATCACCTCTGTGGCCTGAACTTCTCTCTTCCTTTTCCATATCCCTTTCAGGAGCATAAAGTTCAGAGTTAACAGTCTTTTCACTGACGGATATTTATATGCCTTTTTATAGCAAGCTTTACAACTGGCAAGTCTGTTAATAAGTGGTCCACAGGGTGTTGCATTTTGTTTATCAATAAATAAAATTTTATTCTGTTCATAAGCTTCCTTTTGTACCTGGGGCACGGAGGGGGGGGGGGGGGGGGGGGGGCTGAATAAATAGTTACCATCATATAAGAACACAAACAAATCTTCCTTATGAACAAAATCCTTGCCCAGATAAAAAGGACAAGGAGGAAGCACTGTTTATTTGGTTTTTGTGCACGTGACCTTCCATCTAACATCTGAGTTCATTTACTCTGTTTCTGTCTCTATTGATGGTCTCACTGGGCTTTTGACATGAACCAAACACTGGTAGCCACCACGTGACCCTCTAGGCCTTTAGAGTCACCCAGGGACTGTTGATACACCCAGACTTGTAGACATGGTGTCTACTGTGTTTCTTATCATTTTAGTTTGATGCAATTATTTTTTAACTATCTTAATTATGTTGCATTAATGCGTTCAGTAAATTCTTTGTAAACGGAACCCAAACCAGAGCAATCCCCCAACACATATATATCCAGTATCTGTTATGTCCTCCTGAGTGCTCTACCAGGGTCACTATGCTGTGTTGGTCTTTTTAATATAAGTTTTACCTGACTTTAAACTTTCTTTTCTATGTAAACTAATTCCCCATTATTCCTTGGCAAATGTTTTGTAAATTCATGCACAAGTTCCTGACCAGCCAAATTTGCATCATCTATAAGTTGGATATATTTTTCCTCACTGAATCATACTGTCTACAAACTCCAGAATTTACCACACAGGCCAAAAATGACTTCACATTTTACTGACCCTGTTTAATATGATTGTAAATTCCATGGCTTTGAGACACATGGTAATGCTGTTGGTAGTGCTGAGTCCACTATATTTTTATTGGTTGTCATATGTGTCTAAAAATGCACTGGTCCCATTTTTACATATCATTACCATGCATGTTAGATTATATTCCAGCAATTTACAGGTTGGAAAAAAAATCTTCTTCCAATTTCTTTAAGTACCTTCTTCTTGTAGCATGTTTGCAAGGTTTGTCTGTACTAGAGTTTCACAGCAGAGTTTCAATAATTTTAGTATTACATGAAGATAACTTTTAAATCCATAGATAGAAATACAATGCTGGAATTTGGGTTCATTAAACAGTTTGCTTGAATTTACACATTAACTGGCTGAAATTTTGTGTGTGTGTGTGTGTGTGTGTGTGTGTGCGCGCGCGCGCGCGCGCGCTCTTAAAATTATTGTTAATTATGTCGCTATGCATGTTTATATACATGGTTTTATAAAAGCATGTCGTAGTTAACTTTTGTCAACCTGACAAAAACCTATACATACCTAGGAAGGGAAGGGATGATCTCAACTGTGGTATTCTTTTTTCAGATTGGCCTATAAGCACTACTGTAGAGCTTTCTTTTCCTGGCTTTTTTTATTATTTTTTTTATTTTGTTACATATACATTTATATTATTATACCTATATAAAATAAACTACATACAGCAAAAGAACCACAGAATATTAAGGTTACATTCATAGTGTTTTGGCTGTTTGTATTTAGCAACCTTGAAGACATCTTAATCCCTAAACAACTAGGCTTAATTGTGAAACTCAACTATTTGGTCTTCAACCCCATCAGAGACTTGAGAAGGGATAAAAGTAATTACCCGAGTAGACAGGAAGTGTGGGTGAGCAGCTTCCTTATTTAATAAGAAGAAAAAAATGACAGAGACAGCTTACTGCATGAATAGTCACACATAGCTCTCTAAAATGTTGGAGCATCATCGTCAGTCTTCTATCCCAGTAAATCTGACAGACATAATTGTGAGGCAGGAACTGTTAAGGTCTTGTGTGCCCTGTGTTGGCAGAGTTTGGCCATTGACTCTGCCTGCATCCAAGCTTGCCAAGTTTTAGGTAGAATTCTGTCAGTGGTTGAAATGAGGACATTTTGCTTAGTGGTTGGTTTGCCATATTTAAACCATCTCCCTGAGGAGGTTCATTGATGCTCATCATCCTGTTGAGGTAGGCTGGGTGTTGCCAGAATTTAACCTGTCTTGTTGTCAAAGAATGATTAAAACAATATAAACATATTTAAATGCCATATTCTGTAGTACTCTGAGGATTTTGAAGACCTTAACTATTTTACTTTATCTGTCTATCGAGTCAAACCTATCGGCTACATCTAAAATGTATATTCTTGTGGTATAAAAAGACTAGTAATTGAAATGACCACGATCTGATTGACAATTAGCTTGTCGAACTTAATTATCCTAAACAGCCTGCAGTAGCATTTTCAAAGATGTGGAGGTAAACCTTGTATTCTACTTGAGTGGTATGGGTATAATACCTCATATTAGAGTAGAAATATATATATAATGTACGTAAAGGATAATCTTAAATTTGAATTCTAAACTAATGTATCAAAATTAAATGTATTTAACATCAATATATAACTTTCTATACCAATGAATTAAAAATAACCTTGTGTTCACAGTTAAGGCTTTAAGCTGAGTGGTCTATGCAACAACTCACTTTTTATCGTGTCTTCCCCATGCACCTCCACATTCTCCCTTCTCTCTTTTCAGCCCCCATCTCCAAACCCAAGAAAGAATGACAAAGGAAGGAAGGGAGATTCCCTGGGCCCAAACTCATTTTCTCTCTGGGTAAGACCAATAGTAACTTATAACCAACTCCCGGTTTTTTTTGGTTGGCGATTGAGTGATTAATTGATTGACTGATTGATGTAGGAGGACCCAACCCACTATGGATGGTTTTACCTGTGGGCAAGTGAGCATTAGGTGTATTAAGAAGAATAGCTGAGAAAGCCAGAGTGATCAAGCCAATAAGCAGCATTCCTCCACACTCTCTGCAGCAGCTCCTGCCTCCGGCTTCCTGCCATCACAATCTTGCCTGCCTTCCCTTCATAATGTTTATCACAAAAGAAGGTGATGCAAACAAGAACAAAGTCATTTCTAAATTTTAATGTGACTCATTTGTTGATAATACGTTTTCACCAGTTCCACATACAAGGAACTCTTTTTTTAAAATGTGTAGTCAATTTTTATTCTGTTACATCAGGTAACATTTGTTTTGCATTTCAGCCTTTACAGTCCCCCAGCTTGTGTCATTCCCATGTGTGTGAACTAAATCATTACTCCAATGTAATATTTAATAAAACTCTTATGAACACTTTGGTCTATGTTTTTTGAAAACAGGAATTATTAACCTCCTACTTGCAATTTTTTCTGAAACTTTTTTCTGTCTGTCAGAATCCTTCACACTCATACACATTTAAGATCAGTTTGTCAATTTCTGTGCATTTGGGTTACTGAAAGGACATTATTAAACCTGAAGATCAATTTCCATCTTAGCTAACCTGTTTTCATTTTCCTGAGCATGAAATGTTTTCCACATATTAAAATCAATTTAATTCAACAAGATATTATCATTTCCATTATATAAGTTTTAATTCTCTTGTTAGCTATCTTAATGAACACCTCTGTGAATGTTTTGCTGTTATTTTTCATTTGTTCACATCTAACACACAGGAAAAAAAATTGTGTTTATTTTATGAGATGAAACACTAATAAGGTCTGTACTTTTAATTATTTGAATGGGTTTATTAGGATTTTCTATATACTAGAATGTATATTCTTCATACAGATACTTTAAAAAATATTTTTACATAGACATTCATATTATTATACATATATATAATAAACTACCTATAGCAAGAAGAACCAAGAAACAATGAGGAATTATACAAATGTTACATTCATAGTGTCTTCACTATTTGTATTTGACAACCTTGAAGAAAACATCTTTCCTATCTTGGCATCTATAATTCTGAAGGTAAATCAATATCTCATCATTATCAACTTAAAACATCTATCTAGACCTAAAAACATCTTAACCCCTAAGCAACTAAGCTTGATTGTAAAACAAAACTATCTGGTCTTCAACCCCATCAGAGACTTGTGAAGGAATAAAATTGATTACCTGAGTATACCAGGAGTGCAGGTTAGCAGCTTTTCAAATGAGAAGATGACAGAGACAGTTTACTGCCTGAATAGTCACCCAAAACTCTCTATAACTTTGGAGCATCATCTTCAGTCTATTGGTCCAATATATCTGACAGACATATTTCTGAGGCAGGAACTATTGAGGACTTGCTTATCCTGTCTTGGCAGAATTTGGCCAGCGACTCTGCCTGAATCCAAGCTTGCCCCTTTTTCAGCAGAATTCTCTCTGCGGTAGAAACAAGGACATTTTGCCCAGTGGCTTATTTGTCACATTTGAAGCCATCTTCATAATGAGGTCCTTTGATGCTCATCATCCTCTTTGAGGTAGGCTGTGTGTTGCCAGGAATTAACCTGTCTCATTGTCAGCGAATTTTTAAAATAATAAAAACATTTTTGAATGCCATATTCTGTAGGTCTCGGAGGTTTTTGAAGACCTTATCTAACTATTTTACCTTATCTTTCTATAGAATCATACCTATCTGTTGCACCTAAGATGTATATTCTTGTGATAAAAGTATACTAGTAACTGACATGACCATGGTTTGATCAACTATCAATTAACTTGCATGACTTATTTATCCTAAACAGCCTGCGATAGCACTTTCAAAGTATTGGAAGTAAACCGTGTATTATAATTGAGTTATATGGGTACAATACCTCATATTAGAGTGCAAATATTATAATGTGTATGATGAATAATGTTACATTTGAACTCTATGCCACTGTACCTAAAATTAAACTTATTTTGCATCTATAGACAAAATTCTATACCAGTGAATTAAAAATAACCTTGTGACTGACAATTGAGGCATTAAATTGAGGAGTAGATTCACCGATCTACTCTTTGTTCTATCTTCCCTGTGTATTTCTATATTCCCCCTTCTTTCTTTTCAACCCCTTTCTCCAAACCTAAGAAATGGAAGATAAAGGAAAAGAGAGGCATCTCTGAGTCTAACCTTGTTTTCTCTCGAAACAAGACCAATAATAACTTATAACCAACTCCCATTGAAAACAACTCTCTATAGCCCAACAAAGCAACCAAAAACCAACTCAACCCCCTTAAAGGAAATGGGGAGTCATTCTCTTAAGGTTTCTTCCAGCTGATTTGGGACAAATAATACCTTTGTAGGGGCCCAAATAAAATTGGAGAATTGGATAAACAAGCAAGTAATAGCATTTGTGGTCCAGTGTCTAAACGTTAGTAAATTCCAGGCTGAATTAGAGTCCTGTGTGAGACAGTCTGAAATGCTGGACCCATTGGGATTGGTAGCTTTCTTTGAAGGTGTTCTGGGAGCTGTCCTGTTCTGGTGAGGTACAGCAAGTGAAGTACTTGGTGCTGGAACATGAAGGATGCAGGATATCAGTGTCCAGCATGCAGAGAGGAATGAATCCTGTCAGGTCTGATCCAATGTTGGTGTCTAGTTCTTTTGTTCTGAAAGCGCATAATTTCTCACAAGCATCATACAATCCTAAAATGATTAATATATAAGGTGTGTGTGATGCACAGAACAATTAAAGCTGGATTTCTGTTCTTTGTATAAGCAGAAAAAAGACATCTGTAAATCTTCATTCATGCCATATGAAAAATGGCATCTAATAATAATTCATAGAGGTTCTGTAGCCAACAAGAAGCATTGTCTATGCCTAGACATTCATGTCTTAGCCAGTCTCAGAGTTATTCCCATATAGTGGGATTAGCAATATAAGTTACCTGCTTGTTCTGCAGTATAAATTCTTCAAATCACAAGTGTCTCCCCCTCCGTCATCCCCTTCCAATCCCTGCTCCCTCCTTCATCCCTTCTCCCTACCTCCCCTAGTCCTCAGAAAGAGGAGCCCTCCTCCCCTAACAACTGGCCTCAGACTATTAGTCTCATCTTGACTACTTATACTTTCATTCTGTGTAGCGTGGCAAGGCCATCCAGGGGGAAGTGATCAAAGTTTGGTGGCCAGAGTGCATGTCTAAAGCAGTCCCTACTCTATGGGACAAAGAGACTGTGCTACTACATCTGAGCAGAGGGTCTAAGTCCACAGCATACATGGTTCCTGGTTGATGTTTCAGTCTCGGTATTGTAGGGTAGTTATCCTGTATTATGTGGCTAATATCCACTTATGAGTGAGTATATTCCCTGTGTGTCGTTCTGGGTCTGGGTTACCTCACTCAGAATTATCTTTCTAGTTCCATCCATTTGTCTGCCAATTTCAAGATTTCCTTGTTTTTAATAGCTGAATAGTATTCCGCTGTATATATGTACCAGTTTCTTTATCCATTCTTCAGTTGAGGGACATCTAGGTTGTTTCCAGATTCTGGCTATTATGAATAAATCTGCTATGAACACACATAGTTGAGAACAAGTCCTTGTTGTGTGGTGGAGCATCACTCGGGTATATTTCCAGGAGTGGGATGGCTGGGTCTTGAGCTAGAATTATTCCCAATTCCCTGAGAAAGGTCCAGACTGAATTCCAAAGTGGTTGTACAAGTTTAACTCGCACCAGCGATGGAGGAGTGTTCCCCCTTTCTGCACTTCCTTGCCAGCATGGGCTGTCTGTCGCCTGAGTTTTTTTATCTTAGCCATTTGGATGGGTGTAAGATGGAATCTCAGAGTCATGTTGAGGTGCATTTTCCTGAAAACTATGTATGCTGAGCATTTCTTTAAGTGTTTCTCACTCATTTGATATTCCTTTGTTGAGAATTCTCTGATTACATCTGTATCTCATTTTTTTTTAATGGATTATTTGGTTTGGTGGCGTTTAGTTTCTTGATTTCTTTATATATTCTGGATACCAGCACTTTGTCAGGTGTAGGGTTGGTGATTTGGTTTTGCTCTGTTGGCAGTGTCCTTTGCCTTATAGAAGCTTTTCAGTTTCATAAGGTCCCATTTACTAATGGTTGATCTTAGGGCCAGAGATGTTGGTGCTCTGCTAAGGAAGTTGTCTCCTGTGCCAATGAGCTCAAGCCTCTTCCACACTTTTCTTCTAACAAACTTAGTGTGTTTGATTTTATTTTGAGGTCTTTAATCCACTTGCAGTTCAGTTTTCTCAGGGTAATAGATATGGATCTATTTTCATTTTTCTACATGTAGCCGTCCAGTTAGACCAGCACCATTTGCTGAAGATGCTATCTGTTCCCCACTGTTTCGATTTGTCTTCTTCGTCAAAAATCAAGCGCCCATATGTATGGGGGTTTATTTCTGGATCTTTTATTTGATTGCATTGGTCAACCAGCCTATTTCTATGTCAATACCATTTTTTTTACTATTGCTCTATAGTACAGGTTGAGATCTGGGATGGAGATTCCTCCAGATGATCTTTTATTGTACAGGATTGTTTTAGCTATTCTGGGTTTTCTGTTTCTCCATATGAAGTTGAGAATTGATCTTTCAAGGTTGTTAAAGAATTGTGTGGGTATTTTGATGGGAATTGCATTGAACCTGTAGATTGCTTTTGGTAAGATGGTTATTTTTACTATGTTGATTCTCCTAATTCTTGAGCATGGGAGATCTTTCCATCTTCTGAAATCTTCAAATTATTTCTTCAGAGATTTGGAAGGTTTTTCATACAAATCTTTCACTTTCTTGGCTAGAGTTACACCAAGATACTTTATATTATTTGTGTCTATTTTGAAGAGTGTAGTTTCTTTAACTTCTTTCTCAGTCTGATTGTCATTTGTATACAGGAAGGCTACTGACTTTTTGAGTCGATTTTGTATCCAGACACTTTGCTGAATGTATTTATCAGCTGTAGGAGTTCCTTGATAGAATTTTTGGGCAGTGGGTGTTAGAGCCTGCACAGCTCAACTCAGCTGGGTTACCTGACTATATCCCAGTTGGATCAAGTAGGGGAGGAGTAGGCTGATAGACTTCCAAGGCAAAGCTGCTCAGGTGCCCTACAGTTTTTTTCAAGATGGCAGGGCTCTGGCTATCTGCTCGGTATCACTGAAACGCCAGGCTGGTAAGCAGCTTTGAGGCTGAGGAATCAAAGCCCAAAGCTGCTGGTGTGTTCTATAGGCCTTCTTGAGATGACAGGGCTCTGGTATCTGTTCTATGCTCCCTGATGGGTTAGACCTATCTGCCTCTGAGAGAGATTAGAGCTCAAAGCTGCTTACAGAACAGCAGCTAATGTGGGGTATGGCCCACACAGGTCTCTGTTCTGCATGTGTGCTCTGTGACCTAGATGGATTAGGCCAATAAGCTGCTGGTGGGCAGGATGAGTTCAAAGCCAGAAGCTGCTAGCAAGATGGCAGCGAATGCAGATCGTGTCCTGAAAAGGTCTCTGTTCAACCTATTTGCTTTGTGTCCTAGCTGTGTCAGAGCAGTATGCTTCAGGTTCAAGGCAGGTAGGCAGAGATAGACCAAGGCCCGAATTTGCTCATAGGATGGTGGTGCCTGGATTCAGCTCTGCCTGGGAGCTCCATGTTACAGATGGCCCAGCTGGTAAGCAGCTGTGGTGGGTGGGGGTAGGGGATGGTAGGGGGGTCTGAGAAATAGGAACTCCAAGCTGCTCAGATGCTCTACAGGCACTCTTGAGATGGCAGGGCTCTGCCTTTGTGCTCTGTGACCTGGCTGGCCTAGGCCTGCAAGCAGCTAGGGGGCTAAGAGAGATCAGAGCACAGAGGTGCTTGGATATTCTGCACTCTTTCTTGAGCGGCAGTTAATGTGGATTGTGTCTACTGCCAGGACTCAGCTCTGCCTAGCCACCATCCTCCCCCTCTTCCCTGTCCTGGATCCACCAAGCAGTAGAAGGGCAGTGAGAGCACAAAGTTTCATGGATATCCCACAGTCCTTCGCAAGATGGTGGCTAATGTTAGCAGTCCCCGGGGATTTTTCTGTACATTAGCTGGGTGGCCAGGAGGCAGACCTTACTGTGCTCCACAGAGTGTGGATCCCTCTCACCTGGGAATCAGCAGCACTGGTATTTTGTAGCTCTCAGTTTGGTCGTTGGGTCGCTGTTAAGTCCTTGTGGCTGTTAATCGGACACAGTGTGTGATCGGCGGTGCTGCCATTTTGGATCTCCCCCAACACTGAGACTTTCATTATTTCCTTTTTAATCTGAATTCTGACTGGTCTCTTTTTTTCCCTTCTCTGACCTATGTTTTCTAGTTTACTGTTGTAAAGGATTATTAAAATGTAACAACCAAGAGAAGGGACAAGGGGGGAGGTTGAAGGAAGGCATATGAACAGGGGAGGCAATCGATATAATTACATTTCAATTGCATTTAATGGTATTTTTATTTTTAAAAATTAAAGTAGTAAAAGCTGAGCGTAGGTTCTCCTTGCTTTCTGTCTTAGAGCTTTTTGAAGTCAGCATTTTATCATTCAGTCTGATGTGAATTTTGGATATTTAAAAAAAAAAAACTTTACCACAGTAAACTGTTTTATCACTCTTGTTGGTTGCTTTTAATAAGTGGCATTGAATTTTATTAATGACTGTTTTTATTTTTATTGAAGTGATCCTGTAGCGTTTAACCCTTTATCCTACTGCTACACTATATTACATTAGCTGATTTTTAACATGCTAATCCAATCTTCTACCTCTGGGATAAATCCATCTTGATCGTGTTATATATTTATTCCATGTGATTAATTGACCAGCATTATTTTTAGTGAGTATTGACACAATGTTAGAGTTGTCCATAGTTTCTCACAGGTATTACTATCATAACTGGCTGCAAAGAGGGAGCGAGGAGTGTTATAACTTTTGAAATGAAATATTTGTTATTAATTAACTACCAAAACTTGTGACTTATCTTTATTATCTACTAAAACATACAATGAAGGCAACTAGCTCTATATTTTTCTGCTTGACAAGTTTTTAAATTACTAATTAAAATTTTCTTCAGTAGGTCAGAGGACAACTGAGCTTTTCTAAATTCTTCTTGACTTAGTCTCAGAAGCTTGTATCTTTCTGGAAGCTTGGCCTTCTCACCTAAGTCATTGCCTTGAAATCCCCTTTATTTCTGCAACATGATTTTCAGGAAAGTTTCCTCCTTCACTTCTGGATTTAGAAGTGATCCTTTCCCTCTTTGGTTTGATCATTGTAGCTGAAAAAAAAAATCTGTTAATTTGTTACTCTTTAAAAATAAACACCTTCTTGTACCCTTCTTGCTCCATCTCCATGGACTTTCTGTTCAGCAGTTCACTACTTTCCCTTCTAACATTAATCATTTCCTTTTCCCTACTGGCTTTGTCTTTAGTTCATTATTCGCTGTTGCACTAGTAAAGTATAAAATTAGCTTACCAGCTCATGCTCTCTCTCCCCTCCCCCAAATATAGACGTTTCAGCCGTTAAAATCTCTGCAAACACTTTGTACTTGCACAGACTTCTGACTCCCCTCTGCTGTACTTAGCGAACAGGCAACCTGTGCTTTTTTAAGCAGCTGTTGAGATTTGGTAACTGGGATGTTTGTCTTTCCTGAAGACTCTCCAGTGCACCTTGAGGTTTGTAAATATTTGGTTGCTATTTGAGTAAATGATTCTATTGATCCTATCAACCTTTGCTTCATAATCAGTGTTTTATTATTATTAATCAATATTGATACAATTTGTGTTTCTGGGGCATGCTCGGGCTAGGAGTAGACCCAGAATGTGCACATCTGCAGAATCATAACACACAGGAAATAGATGCATCGATTTTTACAACTGTATATGATAAAATATAGGTATAAAACGATGATTCAGAAATGTCATTTATACTTAGACATATATTTGGATCAGGGAAGATTTGAAGAGAAGAATCTTAAGTTTGGGGTATGAACCATGGTAAGAATTTGTCTGGCTGAACCAAGAAGGAAATGGAGTGAGCCATCAAAATCAAAAGGGCTTCAGACCTGCTTGTCTTCTGTAAATCAAACCTGAAATTTTGGTAATAAAAACTAGAAGATTGTGATAAAAAATAAAATATAAAAATAATAAGGAAAAAATACGTTGATAATTTAAAAATAACAGAAAAATTATGTGAGGGTGGTACTTATCACAATAAGTTAATGGACCTACATGGCTACTGCTCACCTTTGCTCCAGGGTCCCACACTCAGGTTTATACCCGCACCTGCATGCGTTCATTTACATCGATTTGAATAATACACAGTTCATTGCTTTGGCCTTGAAAGGCAAAATATCACATTGCTGACCTCCAAAGTTATCCAATTTCAAATTAGGTGGTTACTCATCCACATTTCCAGCCTAAGTGAAGGTCCACAAATTTTCTCCAAGTCCCTTTAATTCACTGACATTAATTTTTTTTTTTTTTTGAACAGTTACACTGGCTGAACCCTAGCAGTCACTAATCACGGAAGTAAAAGATCTAGCATTTCCTGAGCTTTGTGATGACCCCATTCAGCTTAGTTTATGTACGTCCCTTTCTTCTACAATTCCCTGAGATGTTCAGCTTTATTGAGGATTGTCACCTGCCTTGCATTACTTTACTCTCTAATGGGAAGCCTCAGAGACATTAACCCGGAAGCCCCATGTAATTTTTTATTTAATTACTTATTTATTTAATTACTTAAGAGTCATAAAACCCACAAGATCTCAAGCTCTTCTATTCACCCTTATGACCTGATTTACATAACAAATTCCTTCCAAAATGTTTCTGTTTGTCTCCTAACACAGCATACCCCATATGGAGGTCTAATGAACACGTTTAACGAACCTGCCCCGATCCATTTGTAAACGACAAATTGGTTTGTAATGTACAGAACCAGTTTGAACATTTATTTACAAATTTAAATGTACCCATTTCAATAATGTATGTATCCCTTGTTGAAAATAGTTTCTGGCCATTCTGGAAAGATTAAACATCTTTAAAACCAAATGAAAGGGTTTAATATTTTTTGTTTTGTTTTACTGTTCTACTTTTCTTTTTTATATATTTATATTATTATACATATATTCAATAAACTGCCTACAGCAAGAAGAACCATGAAACAACAAGGAATTATATAAATGTTACATTCATAGTGTTTTGGCTATTTGTATTTGTCAACCTTGAAGAAAACATCTTTCCTATCTTGGTGCATCTAAAATTCTGAATATAAGTCAATATCTATCATATCTCATCTTTATTAACTTAAAACACTGGTATAGGGTTTAACCTTTTATTTGATGTTTTTCTAATTTCTTTGTGTTTTTTTTTAAGAGATGGGCATGGTGGTGTATACCTCTAATACCAGCACTCAAGGAGGCAGAGGCAGGTAGATCGCTATGAGTTCGAGGCTAGCCTGGTCTACAAAGCAAGTCCAGGACAACCAAGGATGCACGGAGGAACTCAGTCTCGAAAAACCTAAAAATATAAATAAATAATTCTTCTTTGAAACAACTTTATTTATTCTATGAGAAATGTATGTACAATATGTTGTGATTATATATGCCCTTATTTTCTTCTACTGATCCTCTCAACACATCCCTCCCCAAACTTCATACCTGTTTGTTTTTTTAACTCCAGTATATACTATTACCACTGCCGTTTTGAGCATGGGTGTGGGGCCAGACCCTGAAGCACAGACACGGACAGCCTACCACAACCGCAAGAACAGTGGTTTCTCTCTCTCCCTGCTGCTGTCCACTGCAAATAGATCCCCAGCAAACAGTGGAGCTTCCCAAACACCTATCAATGCTGCGATTTCAACTGCATTGATTCCTTAAAATTACAGGAAAAACTGCATCTCTAAAACATTGTATTTATTATATATAATGTGTACAGTTCATGTTGTTTCTTAGAACTCCTTCTAAAGTTTACAAAACAAAGCTTTCGATGTCTAAGTTCCAATGTGTATGCACAATACTGTGTGAGAAATATGACGTGCAGGCTGTGGTGCTGATGTAGAATGTTTCATTGGGGGGGGGGGTTATAATACAAACTTCCCATTTTTTTTATGGAAGGAAGCATTTACTTTGGCTCACAACTTGACAGTACAGTCCATCTTGCAGGAAATTATGGTGTTAAGTCCAGTCACTCAAATAAAAGAAGATAACACTTTCTGGTGTGTTGGTGCACACTTTCTCCATTTTGTTAGAAAACTGACACTTGACCTGTCCTGAATCTCTATGAGGCACAGCAGGGAAGCACAGTCTCCCTCAGGCATGGCAACCGTGATAATGTCAAAGGAAGAATGCCAAAAGTGATGCAAAACTAGGCAAAGGTGTCATTTGTTTATTTCTTCATGGTTGACTCATATTTTAGAAATTATTTCACTGCTTTATTTTGGAAGTATGTTGCTTAAAATGGATTTCTTTACACTGGTTTCCAGGATCAGTCTAAACCAATAAGGATTTCAAACATAATTTAGGACTTACACATTTGAAAGTTTAATAAATTCTCAACATTTGGACACCCAATCAATAGCAGCTGCATGTAGAATTCTAAGAGTTATTACATAGTTTTTTTCCCATCCCCTCGCCTTTCCTATCTCTTTTATTCTTTCTCTTCCCCTGCCCTCCCTCCCTTCTTATTCTTTCTCTTTGTACATAACACTTTAAGTTATACTGTTATATAGAAATTACATATAAAACACATAATGATGTTTCTATAAACATCCATTGCATTATATATACAATATGTGCAAAGTGATTTTATGCACCAACCTGACATGGCCATAGGATGCCTGGGTATTTGGCTAAATACCATTCTGAGATCTTCTCTAAGAGAGTGTGTGTGTGTGTGTGTGTGTGTGTGTGTGTGTGTGTGTGTGTGTGCATGCATGCATGCAAATATTTATGTATATAATATAAAGTATACATAGTTATTTTCATTTTATTTGCATGCACACACATGTGAGTTTCAGAAACATGGCTACTTATATATCTCACTAGAAACATAAGATAGCTAAATAAGATGGAGAAAGAATGTCTCTCCGTTCACGAAGCTGTGACATGCACTGCTTGGCTGTTTGGGCTCTGTACTCACACAGTAAACACAGCTTGGAAATTAGGCTTCTATTTATTTCCTTAAAGAAGAAATCATCATCTCTGACACTGGCTCATGTAGCATCCTCATCCGTCTCCACACTGTGTTGCTAAGCAATTCCTGACACAGTTGAAACTGACTAAGCATATGGACAGCACATGTGTTTGCATTCCTGTGAAACAGCCAGGACACTTCACCCACATTTGCTCCTAGAGCATATATGAGGCAAATGAGCTTCCTTCACTCTCCAAGTTGTAATTTAAATTTTTATGTGTGTGTGAAAAAATTAATACAAAAATAATTTCATCAGAAATTGAAATTTTGCTGTAATTACTGTTCCATCATAGCTCAACAACTTGAAAAATATTTTTCAATCGTTGTACATTTTTCCCATAACTGGGATTGTGATTTTTTTCTATTGTCATCTATTTGTTTTAATCATATTTTACAGTAATGAGATGTTTTTAGAGTAAGTTATATTTTGTGCCTTTTTTTCTGGGTACTAGAATATTTGCTAATGACATATGAATGTGTATTGCTAGATACATGGACTGCAATGAGATATGACAGCCTTTGGCTTTTAAGAGCAGATCTGTAGACTGGATGCCCATTGTTACTTCACAGAGCATGCTCCATTTTATGTTTCCTATGATTATGGAGATACAATGTGCTCACCGTAAAAATGTAAAATCAATAAAAGGGAAACACAAACAAACACTATAAGCAACTTGACAGAAACCTCAATATGTGCATGCATGCCCGACAGCAGCTACTGCCTGTGCACACTTACATCGGGCATAAATGGGTCCATGTTATACTCAGCGTTACCTAGGAACCACTTTCTACTTCACCTTATCATCTTCCAACTACTCGTCCCCCTATAACCGTCACGCAGTACTATATGCTCATTAAAAATTCTCCTCTGTCACGACAGGTAAAAGGGCACACAAGTGGAGGAGAAAAGAAGAGCTGAGTGCAGTCACTCTCTCACGACATCCCTGCATTTTCTACACGTAGTATTATATAAAGCAAACTTTTTTCATTGCAAAGGATGAATATAACATGTCCTGTTTTGTTTTCATGATGTAGCATTTTGGGTGCAGAATTAACATAGTTTTAATCGCATAACTTAACCTTGCAATTTTTTTAATGTTTTTCCCCTTTTAGCCTTTTTTGTTTTTACAACTGGTAATCCTAAGCAGATATGATGCCTATAAGCTGCAGCAATGAGCACAGATGGTATAATAAGCCTAAGAGTGAAGTTGTCACACTCATATCTTAATTGTAACTGACATCTCTCTAAATGGACATAAGGCCTGCTCAACAAGAATAAAGTCATGCCTTGTACTTGAAACCTTACCAACTACCCAGGGATGATGAGGTCATAAATCTTGAAAAGAACCTACAACCAGAATTTTACTAGCCAAGCATAATCTTTAACTTCATCATAAATATTTTTCCTTACAGCCAACGACAAGTATAGCTCTTGGCAACACTCTAATTGATCCATCTACAAGACAAATCCTGAACCCAAGGCCCAAGGAACATCAAGGAAGACAGTGCAGAAAGGATGCCCGCACCAGAGAAGGGTTGCCTCATTTTCTTGTTAATTTTGCAACATCGATACTCCAGAAATTTGTTTTATAAACATATTATTTAGTACATATTCTGGCTTATCCTTCTTGTTTATACATTCCTGTTTTTGTCTTTTCACTGCTATCTTTCTTTCTCTGCTGGCCTCTGTCCACAATTCCTGGGATTATTTGAAGAAATGCCCTAGAAAAGAAAATCTTGCCCTAAGCTTGCATCCAGGTAGACCTGGAGCCTTGTCCTAAATGGAGGCAGGGGCACTGAAGAAATGAAGAAAACAAAATAGAGGAAAACTTCCAATAATGAAAATGATGTACTGTAAGTTTTCACATCACTAGCACGGATCTCTATACCAGACTTAATGAGTGGGTCTACGGTAGAAAGAGCCACAAGACAGAAAGGATCTTCAGAGACATCGATCCAGGTGAGCAGCTTTGCTTTCCAAAGGAAAAGTTGAGGGCATGTACCAGGTAAGTTATTCTATAACAGCAAAGGAAATGCCAGTTTCAGTCCTGCCTCGGGAATTAAAGAAAAGTGAATTCTATTACAGGCATCTTGCTTCTAGGAACTCTTATGTGTTATCCACAGGCAACTCAGTTTGATAGGCTAGGCAAGGAAGGGAGAATATATATTATTTAAGTGTTGTGTTCATTCCAAAGCAACTTCTTGTGCATTATCACATTTAAAGCTTGGCAGCTCTCTGAAGGTAGAATGCCAAGCACCACAATATACCTCAATAGCATGAGGCATACAGTCTTACAGTGATAGGACAGGCTGGAGACATGAAAACCCTTGGTGGCCCAGCTTGTTTTTGCTGAAATCCTAAGGTGAGGCATGGAGTTTTTCCATCAGCACTTTCGATAAACACAGAGCACATGCAGACAATTAAATGAGTGGATGCAATGTGGAAATCAGCCATGGTTTCCAGGCTCAGCAGCTCTGTCATCTTGCTTCCTACTTTTCATCAATCCATACCTGCAGGATAACTGGGCTATAAAAATGCACACAAGAGTTTGGGGTTGGGTATAGTGGTAGAGTATTTATTTGTCTAGAAAAAGCAAGACCCTGGGATTTTTTCCTCAGCCCTGGGGGGGCAAGAGGAAAGATTAAAATGTATACAATAAAATTATAGAAAAATGGACCGTGAATTTGGGAGAGATTAAGGGATGAGGAGATAGATGAGTGAGAAGGAATAAAGAGAGAGAACTGATGTGACTGTCTTTAGTCTTTAATTATAGTCTTTAAACTATAATTTTGAAAAAAAATTGATGTGGTGATTGTATTACATATAGAAAATACCACTTCAAGATGTAGGAATCTGTGCTATACACTGGTTCTCATCACAAAGCTAAACATCACACATAACCATGAGTAGGCTTCTTTTTGACGTCTGAGTGGGTAAAGGAGAAAGATCTGTTTACTTTCATTACAGAGCCCATGGGGAAAGTCCCTTTGCAGGACATAAAGGAACGGTTGTGGCACCTGTTTGTGCTGGCGTCTGTATGTCTCCATAACCATGAATTAAGTCTACATGGCAGGATCACAAACATTTGGGGACTTGACATAGATTCTTTTATGACATCATAGAAAAAAATTATTTGTTTCCAGGAACGATTTGCTCAACTAAATAAAAAATAAAACTACAGTCAGCACTTAAATAGAGTAAGTGTGCCTGAGAGGAGCTGGGGTCACCCAAAGGGCAGCTCAGTCTGGAAAAGGATCGTAAATTGAAAACAGTTATTTTTTTTTCTCTCTCTCCTCTTGGGTTTGTGATTTCCAACTGAAAAATTGTGCAACAAACTTAGCAAGAATTTATGGGATGTTTCCCACATCATATTTTATGTAAATCATAATCATCCCATATGTTGTTTAGCTTGTTTGTGAAGTTTAAGAGTAACTATTTAGAAAAATGAATGTCTCTTGGGATTTGAAATGCTCGTACTTTTTAAGAGAGGCCCATATGTTGTCGTGAGGACATATTATTTTCCAAGATATAGATATTTCCTATAAGCAAGTTGTTGCTTCAGGAATTAAATTCTCTTACTCAGAATGTCTTTAACACTGTATTAAAAGGCAAGATATTTCACACTTTACTATGAGACAAAGGATGATCAAAACTTGTCTGACATGTACATAGAAATGAATTTTGCCTGAAATTTTACTCACAGATGAGTCCCCCTAAGTTAATATATTGCTGTGATGATGTTGCTATGATGGTAAGTATCAGGGGCTGAAGAGATTGCCCAGTGGTCAGAAGCAATAGCTGTTCTTTCCCAGGACCTGGTTCACATCCACGTGCCCATATCAAGCAGCTCACAGCCACCTGTACTTTCAGTTCCAGGGAATCTGATGTGGTTTTGTGGCTTCCATGCATTCCAGGCATGGATGTGATACACAAATGCATGACACACTTATGTCCACAAACACATAAAAATAAAATAATCATGCACCTTAGTTTTTAAAAAGCAATCTGAGACACAAGCCGTTAGAAACCTGCCTTGCCAGGCCACCGGGGAAGAGGACATGATCAGTCCTGGTGGGACTTGATGAGTTGGGACAGATAGGAAGGGGGGGAGTCCCTTTTTTTTAGAAATAGGGGAGGGGTGAGGGAAAAGGGGGAGAGAGAGAGAGGGAGGGAGGGAGGGTGGGAGAGTGGGACTGGGAAGAAAAGAGGGATAAGGCTATAACCAGGATGTTAATGAAATAAACATCAGAAAGAAAGAAAGAAAGAAAGAAAGAAAGAAAGAAAGAAAGAAAGAAAGGAAGGAAGGAAGGAAGGAAGGAAGGAAGGAAGGAAGGAAGGAAAGGGTCTCCTTAGGTTAGCAGAGTGCTGGTCAATGCATTCCAATGTATGGGAACTTCAGCCAGATCCTACTGGCAGAAGCTCACGACGTTCTGTCCTATGGTTTACCTTTTGCATGTTAGGCAATGAACAGAAAATCACTGCCTTCCTCCAGCACGTTAACACCCTTCGTAAAGAAAGCAGTATTCCTCTGAGATAGCTGGTTTATCCCACAGTTTCCTCTTCTCCCTTAGCACACATTCCCACTTCCAGCCTCTGCTTCCCATGCTCTCTCCAGATTGCAGCAGCACTGGCTTTTGGCTGCAAGACTCAATGTGAATGAACGGTCGACCCAGAAGCTCCCAAACACCACCCTGGGAATGACAAGAGAAACACCCAATGTAATGAATATGTTGTGAAGAGAAATTATTCCATTTTTAATTACATCCTAAAATGCTCATTCATCAATACAGATGACATCTACACTATTTTTGTAATTAGAATAAGGGGAAGATGAGTGTATGTGCACACTTGTGCACAAGTTTCAAACACAGGAGAGCAAGAGATGCCATGGGGAAAATCACCTAGGATTTTATGATGTCGTTAGCTTAAAATTCAGAGAGTTGTTAATTGTTTAAATATATATTTATATGTATATGTATATATACACATATATATTCATATTTAAGCTTTGGAATTTATTTGTCAGTCCTAACTCAGAAATGATTGGTGGAAGGATTAGATTATATCTCAGCCTAAACAAATATGTTAAGAAGTTATTATCTTAAAATTAATAATAATAATAATAATATAAAATTAAATATATTCTAGAAGTTAAGAAGTAGAGGCCATGAAATCAAACTAAAACAAGAAGTTGAGGCATAAGACTGTAAAAGGACAGTCTTGGCTACATGGTGAGAGCCTATTCAAAAAGAGAAGATTAAATGAAGGGGAAGAAAGAGAAAGGAGGGAAAAGGAGAGAGTAGAAAAACAAAGAAGCCACTATCTACCTCTGCTTTCTTTTTTATCAGTTTAATCTATTTTTATATTTAATTGAGAACCTCATTCATATCTATCATGGATTTTGATTGCCCCCATTTCTTTATCTCCACTGCCTCGCCATCAGCCACAGCACTTATTCCTCCGGACTTCATGATGTGTTGTCAGTCTGTCTGTCTGTCCCTGAGGACACTGAACCCACCCAGTGTTGCCTGTATGTGCATAGGTGTAAGACTACCTACTACAGCCTTTCAGGGGCTGCTTCTCTGAAGAAAACTTACTCTCCCTCTCCAGCAGCCATCAACTACAGTAGCTTTCTAGCTAGGGGCGGGACTTCCTGGGTCATTCTTCATCCCTGATGGGTATTACTGGTTTGGTCTTGTGCTTGCTGTTACAGCCTTAACCGGGCACTCACTTGAAAACATTTTCCTCATGTTATACATCCTATCCTGCTTCAAATAGATTTTCCTACCTCGCTCTTTTTCCATTAATGGCCACATAGAGTAGAAATTAATCTTAGTGTAGTAGCCATTTCATTAGAGAAACAATGTTTTCAATGTTTTCAAGGTCTAGTTCTTCTGCAGAGCTTTTCCCCTTGTTTTGGCATAAGGGAGATGATTTGTATGTACACATACATGTGTCCAGGAATTTGTACATGAAGCCAGAAGTCAGTATCAAGTTCTTCCTCTACTCTTATCCACTTTGTATGTTTAGATAATTTTCATACAATCCATTCTTATCTCAGTTCCCCTCTCTCATCTCCTTCCAAACACTCTTAACCTCCCCACATATCCAACTCAATGCCTTTCGTCTCTCCCTCTCTCTCTTTAAAAAGAATGAACCTAGAATTTGAAAAAGAAAAAAAATCACAATACATATACAGGGAGTCTTATGGAAGAACTGAGTAATAAATAGACAAAGAGGGGACCAATGGAGCCAACAAATCTAGGCGGAGGAGGGCGTTGCTGCTGCTGAGACTGAAGCACCAACCAAGGACCATGCACAGGGAGCACATAGACCCTCTGCTCTGATGTAGTAGGTAGGCAGCACAGTCTCCTTATAGGTCCCACAATATGGGGAGTAGGGACTACTTCAGACCTGGTCTCTGATGCCCATATGTTGTTTACTTCCCTGTCAGGGAAGCCTTTTCAGGGCACAGAGGAAAAGGATACAGGCAGTCCAGATGAGACTGGATAGGCTGAGGTCAGACGTTAGGGGAAGAGGGATCCCCTTTTCTGAAGACTAGGGGAGCGGGTAGGAGGCATGAGGGAGGGAAGGTGGGAGAGAGAGGCGACAAGGGAGGGAGCTACAATGGGGATGTAAGGTGAAAAAATTAGTAATAATAAAAAAATAAAATAAAGAAATACATACACACACACTAAAAACACAAAATCTAAAGCCATAGCATGCAAGTAAATGACCAGTATACCAAAAGTAAAACAAAGCAAAGGCACAAACCACACAATCAATGAGACAAATTATTCTCCAAAATTACCACTGAGCTTGTTTTAGGTTAATCATCCACTGCTGAGCATGGGGCCTGCACGTAACTGTGCTTCGTACACCCAATAAGACACCTCAGAGATAACTATTTTTCTTTTCTTTGCAGGTGGCTGAAGGTAGCTTCTTGGTTAGGCGTGGCAGCACATATACACTTCCCGTTCTTAGTGCTGGGATCCCATCTGGATCGGACATGTCTAGGGCCTGTGTGTGCTACCACAGTCTTTGTGAGTCCGTATATGTGTTGGTCCTGTTGTGCCGGGAAAGCAGCTATACGGACTCACAAAGTCCATCCCCTCTGGCTCTAACGATCTTCCCACCCTCTGTTCTGCATCATCCCTCAGCTCTTAGGGAAGAAAGTTGAAGAAGACAGCCCGTTTAGAACTGAGTGATCCAGGGTCATTTTTTTTCATTCTCATGGGGGCCTCTGTATTATTATTTCCTTTCTACTGCAGAAGGAAGCATCTCTGGTGATGGCCAAGGGAAGCACTGATGGATTGCTGTGTTAGAATATTGTTAGGAGTCGTCTTATGCTTTGTTCCTTTAGCCTATCTGGTCTTCTGTTCTTGGCCATCTAAACAGTGTCATGCATTGGGTTACAGCTCATGGAGTGGGCCTTAAATAAAATACGTAGAAAACACACAAACATCTCCTTTCATTTTAAAAACAAGCTCCAGGATGATGGATCAAGACTGGCCTTTCCTGAAGCTGTTCCAGAAAGCAGAGAATCCGAGTAGTTGTAGGCTACCGGGTTGAGTTGCAAGGTTATGGTGTAGTCATATGGATGAGTTTAGTCACAAATTCTGGAGGAATCCAGTCATGACAGGCATTCCACTGACCAGTTGGTGTGCCCCGCATGCCTACTGTCAGGTGTACAACTACATTCATTATGGTGCTCAGGCTTGACTGGCAAGTTGATGAGAGTAGGGGCAAATACCCAGGAGGTTAGTGAGGCACACTTCTCGATACTGCTGTGATGGTGGTGCCAGAGATGACACATCATGAGGGCTCTGACCTAAATATTGAGTTCATCCATTGATGGATTTAAACTCTGAAGAGGCTTGAGGAGTAATAGAACTGTGCATGGTATGGCATGGCAAGAGGAAGAAATAGACTAGGACATGTCCTGGTCGGCAAAAGCTAGGCCTGCCCTTTCCTGCTCCTGCTGCCTTCTGTTTGCTGTCTGCCATGATATGAGCTGTTCCAACATGACACCCACAGCATGAAAAACTGAACCCTCTGTGTTCCAACATGACCCCCACATTGCAAAAGACTGAACCCTCTGCAAGCGTTAAAATATATATATATATATATATATATATATATATATATATATATATATCTTCATTTTAAGTTACTTATGTTGAATATGCTTTCACAGCAACAAGAAATCCAACACTCTCATGATCCTAGAAGTTTTGATACAGAACCTCTTCTTTTTTATTCCTTTCTGTACATAGAAAGTACATTCACCCCATCTTTTCATGCAGAGACACACACTTTTTCTTTGACACCATGAAGATCACCAGTGTTCAGGTTCTTAGATTGATCAGTCCTAAAACCAGGACGTATTTTTACAAATATGATTTATCTCACCAAAAATGAATTCTGTGCCTGGAGTGCAAAAGTTCTTTTCCAATCCTTAGCACCTCAAGGAAAAGAAAGGGAATTATGGGACCCGCTGTGAAGCTCGAAAAGAAGCCTTCACTTCACACATAATTCTGCAGGAGGAGAATGGTAAGTGGCCTCCATACTTCCAGTTTAAAAGAACAATACAACCGTTAGAATGACATCCATAATAGTTAAGCATAATAAAAAGTAAAAAAAAAATGTTCTCTCAGATTTTCTGCTCTCAAAATTGGAACAGCTAATTTGAGTGTTTGCATAACTTTTCCCACCCCTGAATTGGTAAATGTTTGGGTTGCCAAGGTATCACATAGAGGCAGCCTGAGACATTCATCTTCATCTTTTTATTCCCTCTGGTGCCATTTCCAAATAAATATATGCATTCCATAAAACCGATGCCGTAAATATAGACAGCTGACTCATAATGCTAACAGGATTTCAATCTTTTTTTTTTCCCAAAGAATGTGCAAAGCCATTCAGTTCCAATCCAAGTGGGGAAAAAAAATCTCTAAAACTTGTATTTTTAGCACGCGTCTTATTTTAATATATAAGAATGCTAAGAAACAGGACAAGCCAATATCTACATAGAAAAACAACCCAGGGACACAATAGTGACTTTTATTATCAGTAGGCATTATGGTTGTGGACACATTTCTCAAAAAGATCTTACAATACTAGTCACCATCAACCAATCAAAAATTGTTTGAAATATTGTATATGCAGAGCCCTGCACTTGATATGCTGAGACAAATAATGAAGTATATGACAGGTTTCTCAGGCAAAATTATGTAGTGTACTGCAATCCCCAAATTGACATGGGGTGCCTTAGAGAGGGTTTCTTCCTTGTAAACTTCATATGGCAGTCTTCTGTAGACAATTCAGGGGAAAATGAAATGGTGACTGGATATGTGCATAGGAAGGAGGGATGGCTATATATGCAAATATTCAGGTAAATTCATGAGTAGGTTTATATATGTTGATGATGATTATTTGAGCTTGTGTGTGTTTGTTTTGAGACTGGGTCTAACTATATATCCCAAGAGTGTCTGGAACTCACTGTGTATCCCAGGTTAGTCTCACTCACAAGCCTACCTCTTCAAACTTCAACTGCTGGAATCACAAATATGGCAGTACCTTAGCCATATTTGTGTTTATATGTGTGTGTGTGTGTAAGTGTGTGTGGGCTGGTGTGCACTCATGCATGTATTTTATGAATATGTAAAAATCAAACATCTCAAAAATGGCACAACACATGTGGGTCAGGCAGGAAAATCATAAAAGGCTCATTTTGTCATACAAGTCTTCAGCTTGGTTGGTTAGAGTTACATCAAGATATCTTAAACTATTTGTGGCTATTGTGAACAGTGAAGTTTCTCTAATATCATTTGTATAAAGTAGGAATACTGGTTTTTGTTTTTGTTTTTGTTTAGTTAATTTTGTATCTAGCCACATTTATTAAGGTATTTATCAGCTGTAGGAGTTCTCTCGTAGAATTTTTGGGGTTAGTTATGTATATTATCATATCATCTGCTGATATCGATACTTTGACTTCTTCATTTCCAATTTGTAACCCCTTGATCTCCTTTAGTTATCTTATTGCTCTGGCTAGGACTTGAAGTACTTTATTGAAAAGATATGGTGAAAGAGGGCAGATTTGCCTTGTCCCTGATTTCAGTGAGATTGCTTTAATTTTCACCCCATTTAATTTGGTGTTGGCTAGCGACTTGTTGTATATTGCCTTTATTGTGTTTAGATATGTACCTTGTACCCCTGATTTTTCCAAGGCTTTTTACATGAAGAAGTATTAGATTTTTGTCAAGTGTTTTTTCTTTTAGTTGTTAATGTGGTGGATTACATTGATGGAGTTCATATATTTCAACCACCTCTGCACACCTAGCATGCATGAATCCTGCTAGATCACGTTGGATAATATTTTTTATGTGTTCTTGGGTAATCCAGACTCAGAGAGGCACGTATGGTATGCACTTACTTACAAGCATATTTTAGCCACATAGTGCAGGATAAACATATTACAATGCACAGACCCAAAGAAGGTAAGTAACAAGGAGGACCCAAGGGAGGATGCTTAACTCTCACTCAGAAGGAGAAAGAGGATAGACAGTGGAAGAGGTTGAAGAGAGGGAACAGGATAGGAGACGGAATGTGGAGAGTGGGGAGTGGGAGGACAGAGGGCCTGCAGAGAGAAGAGAAACTGTGGGCAACTCTGTGTCAAGCTAAAGACCTAAGAGCAGTCTTCTAGGAGGATATGGGGGTGACTCTCGCTGAGACTCTTAGTAGGAGGGGTCATGGAGACTGAAAAGGATACCCTCTAACTAGATAGGACTCCTAGAGGAGAGAGGGAAACACCAACCCACCCACAAAAACTTTAACCCAAAATTTACCCCACCTATAATATATGCGGGGATAAAGATAGAGCAGAGATTGAGAGAATATCCAACCAATGCCTGGCCCAACCTGAGACTCACCCAATGGGAGACAGCCAAGCCCTGACACTATTAATGATACACAGCTGTGTTTGCAGACAAGACCCTCGCATAGCTGTTCTCTGAGAGGCTCCACACACCACCAGATTAAAACAGATGCTGAGGCTCATAGCTAAACATTGGGCGAAGTATAGGGAGTCTTGTGGAAAAGTGGGGGGGAAGGATAAAAGGTCCTAGAAGTAACAGGAGCTCCACAAGAAGACACAAAACAAAACAAAACAAAACAAAAAAGACAATTATCTAGGGTCTAGAGTGGCTTTCAGAGACCGAAGCACGAACTCAAACTAAGGGCAATATAGGGCCTGGACTTAGGCTTCCTACACAGATGTTGCCAATGGGCAGCTTGGGTTTCACATGGGTCCCCTAGTAAGTCAGGACTGTCCCTGACATGGACTCTGTTGCCTGACTTTTTTTTTTATCACTTTGCCCTGGCAGGGCTGCCTTGCCAAGCCACAGGGGAAAAGGGCATGCTCAGTCCTGATGTGATTTGTAGGTTGTGGTGGCGGGGGGGCTTTCCCCTTTTCTGAGGAGTAGGGGAGATGGGAAAAGAGGGAGGGAGTGCAGGACCAGGAGGAAAGGAAGGAGCGGCAAGACTGGGATATAAAGTGAACAAATAAATAAATAATTTAAAAATATGTTCATTTTAGTGACAGTGAGTTTAAGGGAAATTTAATTATTGCGGTTGAATGAGCTCTAAGAGTCTTGTGTAGTGAATTAATTTTCATATTCTGGGATGCTCTGGCAAGGACCCTGGCTTATCCATAGCTGTGAGCTGTGCCCTGGCTTTAGTCTCAATGGACAAATACTACCGTTAAGACAAGTCATCTTGTTCTATCTTGATTTGTTTACCCTGGTCCCATCAGTTTTTATTTTCATTCTTCCTTTCCAGGTGTCTCCTAGTTATCTTCAGCCATCAACTTGACGTAAGCCAGAGTTGTCTGAGGGAACCTCAGTTGAAACATTGTGTTGATCAGATTGGCCTGTGCTGTGGACATGCCCGTGAAGAGTTGTCTTTGTTGACGATTGCTGTGTGGAGGCTTAGCCCACTGTCAGAGCGACTATGCTTAGGCGAGTGGGACCTGGGCTGTATACAAAGCTATCAGAAAGAAAGCCAGAGAGCAAAGCAGTGAGCAGCGTTCTTTCATAGCTCTTGCCTCCACGTTCCTGTTTTAGCTTTCCTCAACAATGAGCTAACCCTGTCTTAGTTAGGGTTTTATTGCACTTAGGAGACACACTGACCAAGGCAACTCTTATTAAGGAAAACTTTTTTTTTAATTTTCTTTTTTTTTTAATTTTATTAATTTATTCTTGTTACATCTCTATGGTTATCCCATCCCTTGTATCCTCCCATTCTTCCCTCCCTCCCATTTTCCCCTTATTCCCCTCCCCTATGACTGTTCCTGAGAGGGATTACCTCCCCCTGTATATGCTCATAGGCTATCAAGTCTCTTCTAGGTGACCTGCCGTCATTCCTCTGAGTGCCACCAGGTCTCCCCCTCCAGGGAACATGGTCAAATGTGAGGCACCAGAGTACATGAGAAAATCATATCCCACTCTCCACTCAAATGTGGAGACTGTTCTGACCATTGGCTAGATCTGGGTAGGGGTTTTGTGGCTGACTTACAGTTTCAGAGGTTGAATCCATTATCATCATGTCAAGAAGCCTGGCAGCGTGCAGGCAGACATGGTGGTGGAGGAGCCGGGAGTTGTACATCTTAATTCCCAGGCAGCAGACATGGACTGTGTGCCACACTGGGCACAGCATGAGCAAAGAAGACCTCAAAGCCCACCCACACCCTGACACACTTCCTCCAACAACTCTACACCTGCTCCAAAAAGGCCACACCTCCTAACAGTGCTGCTCCCTATGGGCCATGCATTCAAATACATGAGTGTATGAAGGCCATACCTGTTCAACCACCAACCCCCGCAACCTTTCCTCTACACATTTATCACAGCCACAGAAATAAACTAGAACTAAGATAGCACAATAATAACATATTAGCGTTTTACATGTCATGACTTATGTCCATTTTTATTTTCTTTTTTTTTAATTTTTTATTAATTTATTCTTGTTACATCTCAATGGTTATCCCATCCCTTGTATCCTCCCAATCCTCCCTCCCTCCCATTTTCCCCTTACTCCCCTCCCCTATGACTGTTCCTGAGGGGAACCTCCTCCCCCTGTATATGCTCACAGGGTATCAAGTCTCTTCTTGGTAACCTGCTATCCTTCCTCTGAGTGCCACCAGGTCTCCCCATCCAGGGGACATGGCAAAAACCATTATGCATGTGTGTGTGTGATCTTAATTTTCATTTTGAATACATTTATGTGGATGTAATTGAGAACATGGGTGTTTACTTTTTACTGTTCATTTACGTTTTTACTAAGTCTCTTTTTGTCTCTGTCTCTCTCTGTCTTCTCTCTCTTCTCTCTCTCTCTTCTCCCCTCTCTCCTCTTTCTCTCTTACCTCCCACACTCTCTCCCTCCCTCCCTCTCTTCCTCCCTCCCCCCTCTCTCTACACAATGTGTGCCATTTTAAAACCCACACTCCTATTTACTTTATATTTGCTTCATCATTAAAATTCAGTCCTTAGTCCATATCCCTGTTCTGTGTTCCGTCTCACCTTCTTACCCTCACATTTAGTTCCGTGACAATGTCCTGGGAACTATTAGCAGACAGACACACAACACTGCATATGTGGTTTTATTGGATCACTGGAAGAGGCAGCTTGTAGGTGTTGAATCTTTTTTCTTCTGGGATTTCTCCTCTCTCAACTTCTACAACACCCCTTCATCCCCACCCTCACCCCACGCCCCATATTTTTCACATTCTGACCTTTGCTTTACCTCATGCATACTAAATGCATCACAGTACTAAATGGCATGGTTTCTTATTATTTAAAAATCAAATAAACACACCTCGGCTTGTCAGCTAGATTGAAAACGGCATGCCACTGATCAGATTCAAAAGAAACACGTGATAGATAAAGCCAGCTGCAGGCTTCAGGAAAGTGGTTTCTCCAAGGTCAGGTAGCAGCTGTAAATGCGGTAATGGCCCCCTCTTCGAGTGCCTATTGCTTTCTGTCTAATCACACCCTAGAACTGCTTTGCTATTTCCACCTAGAAATTGGATACCCTGTTGCTAAACTGCCCTTAACTCATAGCAGCACCTAATCCCTAATTAATCCTCACTGGCACTAATCCCTGCAAAGAGCCAGCAATTCAGGACTGATCCTGGCCTCTCCCAGGTCTGCATCTTATTTCTCCCTCTTCAAAGGATTCTTCCACCTTGTTGTTAGGAGGCATCTTCTACTCCTCTGCAGTGCTCTACAGCTGCTCTATGGCTGCACCACATCAAAACATATGACTACAGGCTAGTAGTCACATGCAGATATCAGTTTTTCATACTTAAAACATGTCCTTCATGTTTAATCTTTCTTACCATATGTGAGTTATGTAATATATCTCAAGCCCTTTAAATTACATTTACTTTATATATGTAAGCATATAGTACATATACATGCTACATACTAATGATACATGCACAGATACATGCACATATATTTATATGAATATACATAAAATGCCTATAGATGTTACCATATTTTAAGCAATCATTTGATTTGATTTGATTTGAACTGATCATATGACCCAGTCCTACATATATAGATAATAAATTTCTTTTTATAGTAGTGTCTGCAGCACTTACGATTGCATCAGCTGGTTTTTCGTCAAAATTATTGACTTTCAATAAAACTGAACTTTGCAAGTTTCTTCCTCTTAGTAATGCTCATTGGCTTCTTTCTATAACCATTAAACCAAGTAAGCACACTGCGTAGATTTAAAGCTTTAATCTAAAAACTATACATCCTAGATGAATAAGAAAAAACTGCTTGTCTCACAGTGAAGAAAATTGTAAGAGATTGCATGTTAGCGAGACAGCAGTGCATAAACTCAGAAACTAAGTTTACCTTCGCACTCAGATACCCAGAGTGAGGAAAGACAGAGAACATCTAACTTTTCAGATCAGATCTCTTCCCATTAGCATCTTCTGATAGCTGACATTCAGACTTAGAAAATTCCAAAATTTCATGAAAGGTAAAATTGTTTTATGTTGCTGATCATATATTCTGAACAAAATGAAATGAAAAGGTCATTTTCGTTAAGTCTCATTAAGAACATGTTTGAGAAAGTCTGTACTGACTCGATGCTGCCTCTATTTATGATACAATTATTAGGAAGCATAATAAAAGCATATGGGGTGATATGGGATATTTGATAGTCCTTCTAATTTAAAATTTTATTGTGGTTACTCCACATATTTTACTGCCCATAAAGATTTCACTGCATATAGATTTTTCTAACATAGCCACAATATGAATATACAACTTTAGATGCTGGCTAAAAGTAATACCAAAGGGTCCTTTTCATTTTCATCATTATTGTACTGCAAAACTCTGCCTGCGTCCTGTCTGATCACTGCCAGGAAAGCTGAAGGCACATCTATTCAACTCTTATCTGGTTGAACCCAGCTAGGACTTTGTGTGGAGCTTTGTCAGTTTTCATAATACAAATTAATTTTTAAGTACAAATGAAATATTTAAAAGGGACAGAAACTTAGAACAGACTTTTAAAGCTTATCATGTGAAAATCTCAATCATGTGAATTGAGTCTTCATGAAATATATTAACTTACATTTTACTTGCTGAAGCTCTCTAAGACTTAAAAGTAAAAACTGTAGGAAGTGAATTTCATTATTATTGCCAAACAGCAGCTACATTTTCAAGTGCATCTCATTCAACATTTCATTTAGGAAATATTTCCAAACCTTAATTCCTTCTAGATTTATATGCATTTACATATGTACATGGTGTGGGTCTGTTTGTGGAATGCTCATGAAGCTGAAAGCGTAGTAAGAAGTTGGAAACTATTTTTTAAAAAGTTCTCCCAGTGGCTATAGAGTAGATTTAAACTGTCTCTCCAGTTCTTCTGCCTTGAAATTCTGCCCCATATATTCATACACATACACATACACAAAGACACACATACAGACAACACACATGTGTGTATGCATGTACACATGAGCATGTATGCATGTACATACACAGACACAGTCTTCACAAACTATCCCCACAGACCTTGTTCATTTGCTCTTCACTTTCTCCAGTTCTTTCTCATCTGCACACACTACATCACAGCCTTCATGTCTGGATGGATAACTCACAATTTTTCTCCAGCATCACATGTTTTTTTTTAATTACTCCAATATACAGGTACTCTCTTTTTATTTTAACTTCCTAAAGTCCCCATATTGGAGCTGATGGAATGCTTCCTATGTCTTCCTTCCTTAAAACATCAGCTTTCTTGATGATATGATTACATAGGAGCAACGCCCATGGGAAGTCTGCACTGAATGCTGCCTCTGAACCATTGTGTAATATATCCTAGTGGTCAATTCCAAACCCTGAAAAGCTTGTTCCCCAGCTTGGGGATCCTCAGAAAGGAAAAAAATCCTCATGTATTCTTTCTGCTCTATTCATATTTCATTTGGAAGAGGTATGCCTGCATTCAGAAAACCAGCCTACTTTACACAGTCTCTTTATTTATGTTAATATGTTTATCAATGTTCTGAAAAACCAATCGAAATAAAATTTGACCAAATGCCTGAGTACTCTGTGTCCCAGTCAATGTTCACATGAATCCAGCCTTTAACACAGCTTTTTATAAACAGTTATTTTAGGTATCTACAACTCTCCATTAAACAGGTAACATTTAAAGAACATGCTAAATTACTGGGTAAATATATCAACATTATTGACTCTTAAGGATTTGCTTTATTTTTAATTGTGTCTGCCTGTCTCTCTGAAAGAATATGTGTATACATGAATGCAGGTGGCCATGGATTTTAGAAGAGGGAACCAACTCAAGGAACTGGGGTTATAGACACAAGTGAGCCACCCAACATGGGTCCTGAGAACCCAACTTATTTTCTTTGAAGGGGTAATTTATGCCATTAACTGCTGAGTGAGCTTTTTCTTTAGCCCCACCAATACTATCTTAGTGAAAACCCTCAAAATAAGAAAAAACATTCATTGTCTTATATATAATTAGATGAGACCACTAGTCAAAGAATAGAAAATTACATTTAATCTCTCTTTATACATTGGTTACGGGAACATAGATGTTAGAATACTATGAGATCAGGTTCCAGAAAAATGATTAATAGAATCCATTTCCTACTATAAAAATATCCAGTCTTGCAAGAAAAAAAAATGACCATACGATTCACGGGACATCTACCAAGAAATAAAAGGTATAAGCAGAGGGACAGGTGCTGGCACCAGCAAGACATTAAGACATTTATCGTGGTTGATGCCCATGGTCCTGCTCCTCCCTGGTGCCCAGCATGTTATTTGCATCTTCAGTGAATGCCACTGGGCTTAGTTGAGTCTGTGTGTCAGAGGGTCCAATTATATCCTCTTCATTCTAAGTAGCTCTTGAAACACATAAGGATTTACAATCACCTTCTGCCAGGGTTTGCTGGAAACCCTATATGCTGTACGGCTTTTATTAGTGAGACTGTTTTTAGTCATCTCAATTATAAGGTAACCACAGACCCAACGAAGCTTTCCATTCAAGCACAACTTGGTAAAGCAACGAGTTAACTGGGATTATTTACAGGAACCTGGGTGAGGTTTTACTAGCACACACAAGTATGACTTGGCCATTTGCATCACTGAGAAGGTCTACTACAGCATGTAGAAAGATACTTAATGTCAGCAATCTCAGCGAAGGCGAGTGAATACAACTGCTCTGCTTTCTGTGCTTCTTTCCTGGGTTGGAACTGGAGCCCACTGAGGAGCAGAGAAGCTTCCTTCCCTGTGGAAGCTGCCTTCTATGCTGTGAGTTTGTAGAAAATATGACTCCATTCTTCCCAGAGGGGGTGCAACTGCTCACTAAATGCAACTGCAACCTGGAGAGAGGCAGACTTAATAAATCATGACCAAAACGAGATATAGCTGACACAGTGACTATGGACTTAGAATCTCTCTTGAAACACACAAACAAGGAGTCTGGACTTCATGAGTCTGACTCATGAAAACTACAGAACTAGCTTAGGCTGAACCACTTGCAGGTGGCTTCGCTGAAGAGGTGTCCATATCCCAGCAACTGTTTACTACTCCTAAAGCCTGGGCAAAGACCTCTTTCATCTTATAAGTTTCTTTTTTTTTTTTTTTTGAATTTTATTTTATTTTATTTTTTCATTTTATTTATTTATTTTTAATTAATTTATTCTTGTTACATCTCTATGGTTATCCCATCCCTTGTATCCTCCCATTCTCCCCTCCCTCCCATTTTCCCCTTATTCCCCTCCCCTATGACTGTTCCTCAGAGGGATTACCTCCCTCTGTATATGCTCATAGGGTATCAAGTCTCTTCTCAGTGACCTGCTGTCCTTCCTCTGAGTGCCACTAGGTCTCCCCCGCCAGGGGACATAGTCAAATGTGAGGCACCAGAGTACTTGAGAAAGCCAAATCCCTCTCTCCACTCAAGTGTGGAGACTGTCCTGTCCATGGGCTAGATCAGGGTAGGGGTTTAAATTTTACCGCCTGTATTGTCTTTGGCTAGGGCCTTAGTTTGAGCGGGACCCCATGACCCAAATCTGCCTATCAAAATCGTCTTATAAGTTTCATGAGCATCCTGAGGCTTACGATTTCCATGTGAGCTTCATAAGCTTAGAAGGCTTCCCTCCTCCCTGCAGAATGGAAGGCTCAACCAAAGCAAACAACTACAGGACACTAGATCATCGCTACCCATTCAAGATTCCTTGGCATTCAATCATTTGAACAAAAGGCAAGCCACAGATCCTGCTGCAGCTAAGTCTCTTGGTTTCTGATTACATGGACAGCTCTCAACTACTTTTGGTAACTATTTCAGGAGCACTGTGACCCAATGCTAATCCACCAGTTTCAAACGCAGGTGCTACAGATGCTATTATCCACTGACAGTGGCTCTTGTTTCCTCTCTCAAAGATGCACACATTCCACGTCAGATGACCATGCTGAGCACCTGAAAACATCAGGTTCCCGAATCTTCATGTATTTTTCCTCTGTACTTTTGTACCTCCAATTTTTTTTTTCATTATCTGAGACAGTTTGTACTTCTTGGTCTACCACAGTGGATTTTTATATTGCATATACTGAATTAGCCTTGTCATTTCTAAATAGTCCCAGAACACCAAAACCCTACCTAATACAAGACCACAGAAGAATGACCACCATGAGTTTAGTGCCTCAAGATGGGCAGATTCTATCTTCATCATCTAAGGTTTGGGTTTTGTCTTGCTTGTGCATTTCTTTTGTTTTTGTTTTTGTTTTTTTCATAAAACATGTGCATGTGCATGAGTGCAGGTGGCCATAAGGGCGTTTCAGATGCCTCTAGGGTCAAAGTGCAGGCAGCTCTAAACTGCCTGACACGAGTGCTAGGGACCAACCAAGGGTCCTCTGCAAGAGTATGGTGTGGTTTTAATCTCTGAATCATTTGTTCAGACTCCTTGTTTGTGTGTTTCAAGAGAGATTCTAAGTCCATAGTCACTGTTTCAGCTATATCTCGTTTTGGTCATGATTTATTAAGTCTGCCTCTCTCCAGGTTGCAGTTGCATTTAGTGAGCAGTTGCACCCCCTCTGGGAAGAATGGAGTCATAGAAGGCAGCTTCCACAGAGAAGGAAACTTCTCTGCTCCTCAGTGGGCTCCAGTTCCAACCCATGAAAGAAGCATAGAAAACGGAGCAGTTGTATTTACTGGCCTTCGCTGAGATTGCTGACATTAAGTATCTTTCTACATTGTGTCATTTTCCTGTCATGTCCTTTTATGTACCTCTTCTTGCCGACTAATCTACCTGTATTGTTTTAATTTTCTTAGTTTTTAAACCATGTTTATTAGCTGAGAACTTATTATTGGCCTTCTTTACATTTGTCTTTTTCACTTATAATGTGTTGTATAATTTACTTCATAGCATACCTATAAATACTGTCTTCCTTGAAGACAAAATAACACAATGACTTCTTAGCTCAGTCATGATGCTCCTAGCTAGGCTACTATACCTCAGTGCCCTATGCTCTGGCTGCCCCATCCCCTCTCCCCACCCCACCTACCTCTTTCACCACTATTTTTAAATACATGATGAGCTTCTCAAAAACTGAGCAGCATGCTATCTCACAAGAGTCAATGCAACCTTGCCTAGACCAGTGCCAGGTACATGGTAATCCAGATGCTGTACAAGAGCATGATTTCTCTTAAGCATCAGTTTCTGGCATCATCAAGATAGATATATCCTGATTAGCCACTTGTGAAGTGTCAAGAAAATCACCAAATGTATTTCTTTCATAAGATTGCTCTACTTGGAAACTCTGAACCTCCCATTACCATGGAAACCACCAGGATTCATCTGTGAATTATAGCTTGAGATTTCTTTATTTGTCTGGTTGTATGTAATTAATTATTGTTATATCATGTGTCCTTGACATACTATGAAACACTGCTGAAAATAGGCACAAAACCAGCTAATGTTGACTTTTAAAGGTATATGCTTGGAAGGTCATGGGGGAAGACCTGAATTCTTGTTCTGCTGCTCTTCAGGGTGGTTATATACATTTTAAAGATAAATCCATTCTTCACTGTCTCTATTCAAGAGCTGGCTTAGCAAAGGGAGCAGCTCAAGTCCTTCAGAGCCCAATAACGCATAGCTAATGTAGTATAAGCAGTTTCCTTTTCTCTCATATGATGCACCTGCAGTATTAATGCCTGAGTTCTAGGAGAGAAACAAGCCAGTCACAGAAGCCTCAGTCCTTGTCCTAGTTCATACTGATGTCACATTCTACCTGGGCCTTATCAGAAGACTTTAAGTAGATAGCATTGGCCCAGTAACCAGGCTGGAATTGACAGTTATGAATGTATCACCAAGTAAAATAATATCAACAATAATGATGATCATCGTAAGCTGGGCATGGGGACATGTGCCTTTAATCCCTGTTCTCTGGAGGCAGAAGCAGCAATATCTTTGTGAGTTCAAGGTCAGCCTGGTCGACATAGCTTGGTCCAAGCAGGGCAGTCAGAACTAAATGAGAAACCATGTCTCTAAAACCCAGAAAACAAAACAAACCATATAATGATATCTATATAATAATGTAACAGCTACTTTCCAAGTATCTGCATGTTCCAGAAAACTGAACTAGACATGTTAGAATATTCTATAGGAATGACTGTAATGGCTCAGGGACCTGGAGATGGCTCGGTGAATTTAGCGTTTGAGTTCAGTCATCACTGCCCATGTTAAATAGCCAAGCATGGTGGTGAATTCTTGTGCTACAGGAATGGGAAAGAAGGAGAAAGACATGTCCCTGGTGGTTAATGGCTATCCAGCCTTGCCTAGTTGGAATTCTGGGCCAACAAGAGACTCTACCCGCCCCCCCAAAAAATTGGGCATTACCTAGGGAACAATGCCCAACATCATCTACTGAGCTCCAAATACACACACACACATACACACACACACACACACACACACACACACACACACACACACAGAGCCAGTTATCAATATCCATCCCCATAAGAAAGATTAAGGTTTTGATTTAGCAAATTCATCTTTTTCTGTTTATACAGCGAAGCCCATCATAGGTAGGACGAAGCTCAGCATAGTCTCCATTCACCATAGCCCCACCTCCTCCCCGTCCTCCTGGACCATAGTTTCCTCTATGATATGGTTCTTCCATGTCCCTGCCACCACCAGTGTTTCCACTCTCCATTGAACCATAGTTAGAAGGTTGTAATAGGACAATTTTGGGTTATACTGAGATAACAATGTTAAGAAAACTCTTATCTCACTCATATATAAATATGCAGTGATAAAGCAGAAGACAGCAGAACAGATACAAAGAATTTTGTGAATGAATTGGATTAGTCAATAACATTACTGTGGAGGAAGGATGGTTAAAAAAAAAATGCCTTTGAGACAGTTTCTAAACTGCAGATGCACTCCTTATTTCACAATGTTAAATCTCTAAGTTTTAGAGGACAGGTGAAATCTTTTCAAAGATTCTTCTCAGGAGTTTTGATAAGCTATTAGCCAGGATTATGGTATAATGAAACAATGTTTTCCTTTTTTAAAAAATTAAGTGTTTGTATAGAGTTAAGAAGCTATTGTACATTTATGATTTCATAAAACAATTTAAAGGAAATAATAAAAATCTATCTCAGTCTCTGAGTTATAAATAGTAGAACACGGCTTAACCTAGTGTCTTCTAGCATTCTGGCCCTATTGTTCTTCCATGGTGTCTTTTCCCTTTATTTAAGCAACCATGAGGGACTCTATAGTTCTACTGATATTTCATGAAATTATATTGCCACAATTTTGTGATAGCAACTACAAAAACCAACAACGTATATTCTGACAAAGGGAAAAAAAATTTAATCTCATGTTTCCAATTTCTTTTCTGACATTGCTAGAGTTTGTTTAAGTCCAAGCAGGTTGTTTCCTTCAAAAAATGCCTCAAGGACTACAGAGATGGCTCCACAGGAGAGATACTTAACTTGCAGTTTTTTTGAGTTCAATCCAGGGATCACAGTGTCGAAGTAGAAAACTGACGCCCAAATGTGTCCCCTGCCCCCGCACATATACCACAGAATGTATGTGTATACACACGTCATACACACAATACTTCTGCTGCTGCTGCTGCTGCTGCTGCTGCTGCTGCTGCTGCTACTGCTACTGCTGCTGCTGCTGCTGCTGCTGCTGCTGCTACTGCTACTGCTGCTGCTGCTGCTGCTACTGCTGCTGCTGCTACTGCTGCTGCTGCTGTTGCTGCTGCTGCTGCTGTTGCTGCTACTGCTGCTGCTGCTGCTGCTGCTGCTGCTACTGCTGCTACTGGTGCTACATAATTTTTAAATTACATTAAGCTATTAGTAACTCTTTAACAAATATATCACAATACATTGTGTCTCAGGTATCTAAGTAGACAGACCAGTAAAACAACTTTTTCCATGTCTATATAACTTCATTTTACTATTACCTTTTTCTATAATCAAATGTTTTAAATGGTTTATTTATATTCTTATACTGATTAATATATAGTCCTGAACAATAATTATGTCACCAATAACTTCTGCAGGTCAGTGCCACAGGAATAACATTTACTAATTGGATGCCCCAGTAACTGTAAAATGTTCCAGAAATAAACAAGCATGGAAGATCTTAAATGTGACGCGAGCCCAGCATGTACTTGAGGGCAGACATACAAGGGTGCCTGGGGGTTTTATTGCTGCGAAGAGGCACCATGATCAAGGCGACTCACATAAAGGCAAGCTTAACATATTTTTCCTTCTTTTGCTTCGGATTGTTTTCTTTTGTTTCTCCCTCTTCTGCTTTATATGGTTTTAAATATGCCTGAATGTTGGCTGCAATCTCCCAGTCTTTTGAGATTAAATAAAACTGAACCAAGGCTTATCATCCAGCTGTTTGGAATAGTGACATCCAGACTGTAAGACCTCAAACTCCTTTTACTTCTATTCCTGCAGAACTGTTCAGTTCCTCTGCAAGGTACATTTTCTTGAAAATAATGCTATGATAAACTGTGTAAATTTCTTTGTACCCTATTGTGTATGTTAGTGCCGTGTGCACATGTAGAGGTCAGAGGATAAGTGGTGGAATGCAAGTCAACCCTTCCAACATATGGGAGTTGACGCTTCATCTACTGAGCCATCATCCCAACAGCCCTTTGTATAGTTTTCAAAGTTGCATTTATCTATTTATTGCACATGATTGCAAGAATTTTAAATAATTCTTGAACCAACAGCAAGCTTGCAGGATATTTCAAACTTTGCTGACGTGTTGTTACCTGGGATATAGCATATAATTTAAGTTCCATAGATAATAAAAATCTTGAGACGTTCTCACTAGCTGGTTTTATACCTTGCTGCCAAGGCATCTGAGAATGATTCATCCTTGTCTCCAGGGCCACCTCATCCTCATCACTATGGTGCTCTGGAAGGCGGGCATCCCTGTGGGTGGTTGTTCTTTTGTTTTCTTTTTTTTCATTTGCCTATGTGTGTTTTTTAATTCATGTTGTTTTTACTCTGTTGGTTAAACACTCACCTAAATTAGAGCTAAGAGTATCTTCCTTTAAAAACAACAACAACAAAAATAGAACAAAAGGCAACTTAGGACAGTGGTACCTAAGGCACCAGAAAAGTCATAATCATTTGGTTTGTGGATGGAACTTTTTCTCTCTCCTCTGTCCTTCCACTTTATTTATTTAATTATTTATTTATTTTTGACAAGGCCACAAATTTATGTTTTAACAGTCTATCATTTCTGAATAGTATAATCCAGAGGAAGTTATGAGTTACATAGCATAACTACTATTTTGTAAATAATCCAAGACAGTTGGTTGAATGCTAATAACTAGCCTTGACTGTGTACTTATCTTCTGTGCACTGCTGTGCCTGAGCAAGCGAGTGATGACTACCGAAATGAGGAGTGAAGGCTCTGTGTAGAAGTTGCAACATCATGCGTACAAATACTGTGGCATGAGCCCAATAGACATTTAAAGGCAGGCATACAAGGGTATCTTAGGGTTTTATTGCTGCAAAGAGACACCATGATCAAGGCAGCTTATATAAAGACAAACATTTTACTGGGGCTGATTTACAGTTTCAGAGATTTAATCCATTAACATTGTGGTGGGAAGCATGGCATTATGTAGGCAGACATGGTGCTGGAAGAGACAAGAATTCTACATCTTAATCTGAAGGCAGGCAGGAGACTGGGTTTGTTTCACAATGAGCTTAGCTTGAGCATTTAAGACCTCAAATCCCAGCCTCCATGGTAAAAAGAAAAAAAAAAAAACTCCTCGAATAAGGCCACACCTCTTCCAATAAGGCCACACTGCACCTCCTAATAGAGCCACTCCGTATGGGCCAAGCATTCAGACACATGAGTCTATAGAGGCCAAACCTATTCAAACTACCACATTTCACTCCTTGGGTTCCATAGGCTTGTAGCCATAAAATAATCCAAAATGCATCTAGTCCAACTTCTAAAGACCCAGAGAGGCCGGCTGAGACTGAAGCACCAACCAAGGACCTTTGATAGATTGGACCTTGGCTACCTACAAAGATGTGGTTGAGGGCTAGGTCAGGATTCATGTGGGTCCCCTAGTAAGAGGAACATGGGCTGTCTCTGACATGGACTCTTTGCCAGTGCCAGCTTTTCAATCACTTCCCCCTGGCAGGGCTGCCTTGCCAAGACGCAGGGGAAGAGGACACACTCAGTCCTGATATGAACTGATGAGCTGGGAGGACAGGAAGGGGGATTCTCCTCTTCTGAGGAATAGGGGAGGGGGATCTAGAAGAGGGAGGGGGTGGGGCTAGGGGATGAGGAGGGGTAGGGCTATGACCAGGATGTAAAGCAAATACATATTTTTAAGAAAAGATAAATATAATTAGGAAAAAAGTACTCATAGTCTATCAGAATCTCAACAATGTTTAAAAGCCCAAAGTTCAAAGTCTTTCCTGAGATTCATGCACTCTATTAACTGTAATACCCTATAAAATCAAAATAATAAAAGCAGCTCACATACTTCTAACATAGAGGGGCATAGGGTATACATTACTGTTCCAAACTGTAGGGAAGGGAGCACAGTGAGAAAATACTAAACCAAAGAGTGAACAGCAGCTGGGCAAACTCCAAACTCTGCATCTTCATGTCCAATGTCAAAATGGTCCTCAGATCTCCAACTCCTTTCAGCTTTGTTGACTGCAGCACACTTATTTTTTTGCATAGAATATGAAATATTTTCATCTTTATTTGTAGCTGACTCAAACTCTATCATCTATACATATCACATTTTTTCATTCATCCATCTGTTGCTCACCAAAGCTGATTCTGTATCTTGACATTGTGAATATTGGCATAATAAATATAACTGAAAATGATAGTTATATACTGACCTAGATGTTTTATGGTATGTCCTGAAGTGGTACAGCTGGGTTATGCAATAGTTACATTTTTACTATATTTCTTTTTTTACTTATACATTTATATTATTATACATAAATGAAATTAACTACATACAGCAAGAACCACCACAAAACAATCAGGAATTATATAAATGTTACATTCTGACTGTTTTCACTATTTTTACCAGGCAACCTTGAAGAAAACATCTTTCCTATCTTGGTGAGCCTAAAATTCTGAATGAAAATCAATATCTATCATATTTCATATCTATCAACTTAAAACATCTATCTATACCTAAAAACATATTAATGCCTAAACAACTAAGCTTGATTGTAAGACTAAACTGTCTGGTCTTTAACACCATCAGAGACTTGAGAAGGAATAAAACTTAAACATGCTGGACGCTCACATCCTGCATCCTTCACATTCCAGCCCCAGGCACTTCAGGGGCTGTTACTCATCAGAACAGGACAGCTTCAAAGAAAGCTTTCCATCCCAATTGGTCCAGCAATTCAGACTGTCCCACACAGGACTCTTATAGAGCCTTGAATTTCTCAGCATTTAGAAACTGGACCACAAATGCTATTCCTGACTTGTTTAACCATTTCCTCCAATTTTATTTGGGCCCCTACAAAGGTATTATTCACCCAAATCAGCTGGAAGGAACCTTAAGAAAATGATACCCCATCTCCCCTGAGGACAGGGTTGGGGAGGATTTTGTTTGCTCTCTTGGGCTACAGATGCTTAGTTTCTTCAGGAGTTGGTAATAAGTTATTATTGGTCTTAAAGAGAGAGACAGCAAGGTGGGACTTAGAGATCTCTGTCGCCCTTTTACTTTATCTTTCTTTTGTAGGTACCGAGATAGGGGTTGAAAAGAAAGAAGGGGGAATATAGAAACATATAGGGATGAAAAAGACAAAAAGCAGATTATTGAATCTACTCCTCAACTTAAGGCCTTAATTGCTATTTACCAAAAAGTAATGTTATTTTTAATTCAGTGGTATAGAATTTTGTATACTGAGACAAAATGAGTTTAATTTTGATATACTGGTATAGAACACTTCTTTCTCTTAAACCGGCTCCACTCTCGGTTAGCAGCTTTCCTCGGCAGGTATCCCAAGGCTCTGGCATCTCTAAGCTCCTGGGGTCTCCAGGGTAATTTAGGTTTCACCTTCACAGCTTCTGGAACACAGATGCTGCTGTTACTGCTGCTGCTCTTTGTGGTCACCCCATGTTACTGGCATCTCCAGAAGGATGGAGTCTTCTGCTACAACTGGGCTGCACTTTTACCAGTAGCCTCTCATAGGCTCTCCTCATGGTGCCAAACCTCAATTGTTTTGCATGATCCCTTCAATCTTAGGTCTTCAACTGACACGAAGATGCAATGTCTTCTCCCAGCCTTTCACAGTGTCATGCCTCAGCTGCTCTCTATGACCCTCTTCAGGCCTCCAAAGCCAGTACCCTCTAGGTGACTTACACATTCTCAACTATGGCTGCCATCACAAGGTACAACCTTGGCTGCCCCATACAATGGCCTTTGGGGACCTGTATATAGAGACACCCTTGACACATTCATAGCCTCAGCAGCTTTTCTTAGTCCCATGGGAAATTCCATCCTTGATTCTAAAGCCAGAACCATGTGGCTGGAATGGCCAAGGTATACTGCTTGCAGGGGCTGGAACATACTCCCCCCCCTAGACTCCCTATGCTGTTCAATTACAGCTTCACCAGCTTTGTTTATCCATGGCTTCCTTTACTGACTAAGGTTGGCTTTTCTGGCAGTTCCAGGCTGACCTTGAACTCAGAGATCTGCCTGGTTTTGTCTCCTGAGTGTTGAGATGAAAGATGTACACCAGCACACATGGACCTGAGTTTTTATTCACTTACTTTCCATTATAGATCTTTATAGGCCTGGCCACTGTGGCTCGAGATCTGGATCCCATGTGTACCCTCCAGTTCTGAATTGTAGTTCATCCCAGGTATGGTCAAGTTAACATCATAGAATAGCCATCCCAGAGGAAAAAGCAAGCCAACAACACGGAAAGGCCCAAGTATATTCTGATGGAGGCTTTTGGCCTGGGGAAACTGGGTAGGATCACTAGAAGTCTAGAGTCCATGAGGCAGCAGGCACAAAATATTTGTGTTTCTCTGGTTAAGGTTACGTTGGAAGTGAAGGGAAATTTCAAAAGGATGTCAGTTATTAATCAAGTCCTGGGTAGGTATTTGCTGCTAATGAATGAGTGGGTTGTTGTTCTGCCTTCTAAGATGACTACTATGGGCCATGGACAGAATCCCATTTCCCTGGGTGTTTTAGCCACTTGGTTTTCATTTCAGCTTCTCTCCAGACACAGCAGATCTACTATTAACACGGTTAAAAAGATGAAACTGGGGCAGCAAGAGATTCAGTAGCTGTTTAGTGGCAGTTCAGGTAGGGATCTGAGTACACTAAGAACTTCTACAAAAGTTGGAGGTTGATCACAAGAGCTGATAGGACCATGGGGGAAACCAGCAGACACAGTTGTCTGAGCTAACCAAGACCCATCAGGCACAGCAACTGTCCGGGCTTCAGAACCAGGGAATGGTGTCTAGCTTCTTTGCTGTGGAGTTTATGACGAAAGGAGAGTGACCTGCACCCAGAAGACAGCGAAAGGAAAAGTCTTTGATGCACCAAATCTTTTTCAGAAGATTGAGTTCTGGATATTACAAGGTTGCTCTCATGGCTTTGATTAGCCATAGAGAGAGACTTAGAGGCCACCTTCTTCTAGAAAGAGGCCATGACCCCAGCCTGTCTCTGACCTAACTCTAGCCACATACCTTTGGGCTTCTCCACCATCTGTGACCCACCTCTAACTTAGATTACTTGAAGACTCAACATAATGCTTTCAGATTGTTTAGTTGTGTGCTAATATCTGGTACACAATGATCATCCTGTCAAAAGTGAGCTTATGAGTTAAATAAAACAGAAATGAGTACCAATCAAATGACACAATAACTTCAAATGTCCTCACAAATAACCAAATAATTCAGAAGGAAAAAATACACAAACTCTCATTTTAGATTGAAAAATAATCAGGAAAGATCTAATGTTTATTCTCTTAAACTAGGAAACTGGAGCAAAAGCAAACATGCCGTTCCCTTCTTCCGGCTTCCTCAGATGACCACAGATTCACTGGCAGAATGGTCTAATCTTTTGGCATTGCCACATGACCTTATCCTCTACAAAGTTCGTGCTCCAAAGCAATGCAATTGAGGTAGAAAAAATAGCAATCTCTTAATGCTTAATTAAGTTTAGGATATTCTGTAGGGCCACATTCATAGTTACCCTGGGGCAGGTGTGGATTCCTAGCCATAGGTTAGTAAGTTCTATAGCATCTCCCAGATAAACCTCGTGGCTACTCTTTAATATGGTAAACGTGGGTGACTCAGGCCACCTTTTTTGTTTGCTTGAAAACAGGTTTTTTTCCTATACGATATATTCTGATTACAGTTTCTCACTTCCCAATTCCTCCCAGATCTTCCCTGAATCTTCACCCACCAAAATCCATACCCCTTCTTTCTCTCTCATTATAATATAAACAAGAAACAATAAAATAACATAAGCCAAAATAAAAATAAACAAGCCAGAATAGAATAAAACAAAATACCAGGAAAATAAGATCTAGGGAAAACCGATAAGAAACACATATAAAGAGACACACTAAGATCAAAACCTCAAGTGGCAGCACATGCTTGGGAGGATGTGGAGAAAGGGAAACACCCCTTCATTGCTGGTGGGAATGCAAACTTGTACAACCACTTTGGAAATCTAGCTGGCACTTTCTCAGAAAACTGGGAATAGGGCTTCCTGAAGACCCAGCTATTCCACTCCTTGGAATATACCCAGAAGATGCTCCAGCACACAACAAGGACATATGCTCAGCCATGATTATAGCAGCCTTATTCATAATAGCCAGAACATGGAAACAGCCTAAGTGTCCCTCAGTAGAAGAATTGATAAAGAAACTGTGGTATATTTACACTATGGAATACTACTCAGCTATTGAAAAAAAAAAAAGAAATCCCAAAATTTGTGGACAAATGGACAGAACTAGAAATGATCATGAGTGAGTTAACCCAGAAGCAGAAAGAATCAAATGGTATTTTCCATGTCTATGCTTTATTGCTATTGCAAATATAAAGAACTGATCTTTTGGGTTCAACCCAAAAACCTAAAGCAAAATTTCCTAAGGTGCCTGAAACAGAAACAGGGATTACAAGTCACAAGCTTATACCCCAAAACCACTTAAGGTTGGAGCTTCTCAGCTGAATTAATAGTATTTTACCATTGTTATCAAAAGCACAAATATCAGTTCTCTCTGCCACCTATCTGCTTGCTTCCCCAATCTGCTTCCTAAAGCCCTATCTTTATTATTATTATTATTACTTCTATTTATTTTACAAAGAGCTGTGGCTTTCTCTCTTCCTGTCTCTTCCTGATAAGCACTCTGCTAAATGAAATACAATGAGGCTATTGGTGCAAATTACTGAATAGATAATGTAGCCTGACATTAGGGTCAATGGTGTTGTTTGCAGTGGGAAGGTAGTTAAACTGAAACAAAAGATTGTTCAAATTAGAGAACATGGAAGTTATTGGCTGGGCACAAAGGGTAAAATTATAAATATGCTAATATGTCTTGCTATCATAATATGACTCTGTTGAGAATAAAATATTGAAAATTTATAATTATATTAAATAAAGTAGACATAGTATTTTTCAACTGTGTATCTGATATTTGACTGCATTTTGAATTTTCGTCCTAGCAATCACAATAGAGAGAAGAAGAAGAAATACTAGCTTGGTTGATTTTGTGATTGTTGCTTTTAGACTACAAAACACCTCAATAACTTGTGGGATCTTTTAAGCAGAAGAAAACCTTGCATTCAATATATTTATGAAAATCACTCTGAATCACCATAATTTTCTCTGTTTATTTTTTTCCCATTTGATTTTGACTGTAGTATACATGTTTAGGAGGCTAAGTGGTAGGAAGTGGAGTGGGCGGTGGTTTATTGAGCACCTGCGTGCTGTAGAAACCACGTTTTCAGGTCAGCTCCTTCATTTCTCACACTAGCTTCCCCACCCAGG
>OU015749.1:3648574-3662802 GCA_907169655.1 Acomys percivali | reverse complement strand
ATATATATATATATATATATATATATATATATATATATATATATATAAAGTAAGTTATGCCCTAAACACCTGTAAGGTTGTGTATATAGTATTATGCTGAGTACAGTAAGCCAAACATGATGGTGCATGGGGAAAGTTTTAAATCTCAAAGTTGAATTAGGCTACATAGCATAATACTATCTCAAAAACTCACAAAATAAAACCAGACAAATTTCCTGGGAATGGAAGTACATGGCAGTGAAGGGCCTGCCTAACATGCTAGAGGTCATGGGTTCAATCCCAGATTTACAAAAACAAGCAACAACAAATAATGAGTTTTCCTTGTATTTTTAAAGTGAAGTCATACAGGTCAGTATGGAGAAGGCCAGGGGCTTGTCCACTAGACTTCCATACCTGGTAGGTACAATGATTCAACGGTAGCCTTTATCACATTTTGTAGCAAAGAGCACAAACCAGAGGCTAACTCAAATAATCTGGGGGTATAGAAAAGTACAGAGCTCCTGATCCCAAATGGTATTTTCTTTTAATACTAGGTTATTGATCTGGAACTGTAAGAGCTTTACTGAGACACAGGTGTCATTGCAACAGGCAGTAGAGAACGCTGTGGAAACAGCAGCCCATCTGGCCTTGGGGAGCAACACTGGGGGTCCATCTAGGGAAGGTTCACACTTGATCTCACCATTTCCCTCCCCCTTTTTCAGGATTACATCATGATTACATTGTTCTCTTAGTGGGCACTGGCTACACTGACTACCCTAACTTCACACACACCGAAAAAGACCCAGGTAAACAGCGAGAAAACAGCAGGGAGGGGCATTTAGCATATTGACCTGACTAAAGCCCTTCCAGCTTCTTCCTCTGACAGCTCGCTCTGTTCCTTGTCTTCTTTACTGCCTCAGATAGAGCTGATCTCTGGAGGTGGAGGACTGTTGTCGCCCATCAGACTTTGTGTGTGAACACTTGACTGCCATTGGTAGCACTATTTTGGAAGATTCTGGAACCTCTAGTAGGTAAAGCCTCACTGGAGGAAACAGGGGCAGACTCATTTCCTCTTTACTGTCTCCCAACTGCAGGTACACTGTGACCAACCTCCTACTTCTGCTGCCATGTCTTGCCTGCCAAGATGTGCTATATTCTCTCAAACTATAAGACAAAACAGACCTCTGTTTCTTTCATTCTCTTACTGTAAGATATTTTGTCACAGTAATGATAAGAGAAACTTTTAAGCGAGGCTTGGTTAAGACTGTGTCTCATGCGTAAGTGTCATTACTGTTAATGAATGATCAATACAGATCCTGCTTCAAGAGCCTGTGGTAGGTGTTTAACCTGATAACTGATCAAAGCTCTGGGGTGTTCTGACAACTTCATAAACCATCACAAATGAGTGTTTACAATGTGGCCTCTCATGCACTGAGCAAACTGTACTTCTGGAAGAGGATAACAAAAGAATTTCTTAGCATTGATTTATCTAGGTCTGGAACAGGCAGAACTCACTCTGTTCACAATAAACTCATTAGCTAGCCACCCCATCATTTGCTTTCAGTTTGACCTCTGACAAGGGCTATTCTAGTTAGTTCTGTCAAGACAATACAACCTAAAGCAATTTTAAAGGGTCTCAGTCGAGGGGTTGTCCAGTTCAGATTGATCTGTCACAATGTCTTTTAAAGAAATTATCTTAACTACTGATTCATGCAGGAGGGTCCAGCCCACTATGGGCAACACCAACCCTAGATAAGGGCCAGGGCTGTGTAAGAAGCTGAACAGACTCAAGCCAGGCAGCGAGGCAGAGGGAGTGAGCCAGCACGCCTTACTCCTCCATTGTCCCTGCCTTCAGGTGGCTGCCTTGAGTGACTCTCCTGACTTCCTTCAGTGACGGCCTTTGACCTGGAAGTGTAAACCCTTTCCTCTCCTAAGAAGTACTTGTTCAGTAATTTATCGTAGCAAGGACACTATAATTATGGCCTTCTAAATGTATTTCAATAGAAGGCAACGGTTATTCTAAAGGTGAACCTTTGAAAACAGCTCTTAAGTTTCGTTTTCTTGGCTTTAGTCTAGCAAAGGTTATTAAGGTAGGAGCCGAAAAGGGAATTTTGTACTAGAAACTATAAAATATAAGCTATTAAAAATTAAGGAAGATAGACACAAAATAAAATAGTTCTAAAATCAGCAGGTTTGTTGACAAATGTTGGGACTCTTGCCTTCAGTTTGCTGAGGTAATGACATTGCTGGGAGTACAGTGCTACCACATTTACAGTAAGTTCTAGACCACCCTGATTCATAGAGTAAAATATTATTTTTAAGAAATGATCATAACATAAATAATGGAGAAGAATGATTGCTTCAGAGATGAGTATGCTTGCGTGTGTGTTTGTCACATAAAACTAAATAATTATTAGAACAAGGTCAGGGTCAGTTTTGTCTAGATGTATGATAGTCAACACCTACAATGAAATAGTCATGGTAAGAGGTAAAATATCACTCACTAGAAACACATCCTATTTAAAGCAGAATCTCTCTCAGCAAAGCCATTTGTCTCTTTCATGACTCCAATATGGATTTTTCAGTAGCTTTAGATATGCCAGTCAAGCAGAAGGGAACATAAAAATAAGACGAAGTTAACTGTGTTCTCTGTCCCATATTAAACAATAAAACTGAATTATGTTTCTGTATGTCTCTGGCTTGCCTATAATCACTTTTATTTATGACATACATTTTAGAAAGGAATCCAAAATACATAAAATACTTTTAAAGAATTAAATAGATGAAAACTTACTAGATTTTTATCATTATTTTTACTATACATCTTTATATTTATGTTATTAAATTTCATGTAAGTCTAAAGGGATTTTCTATGTAATTAATGCCTGTCTCTAAGTAATAAAAATCATAGGAAAAGTCATCATTACTAGTCCAGTAGCCTTCCCTCTAAGCACAACTCGAATAATCTGAGGTACCTCACTATAATAAAATGTACCGATACTGGCTAATGCCTTGTCATTTAGAGAGATGGCTACTGCTCAGTTAGAATTAATTGAAGATGAACAAAGGGCTTGCTATTCTTATTAGTTTGTTAGATTATTTGATTCATTTTTACTGGTTGTATTTTAATTAATCAATCAAATTATTTGAGGGGCATGCATTTCATGACACACATGTGAGCATTGCAGGATAACTCACAGGAGCCGATCTTTACTTCTACTCCGGTTCTGGAGTCCCAAGTATTCAGGCTTGACAAAAAGCCATCTCTCCACCTCTCAAATACAGTTTTATTTTATGGTCCCAAAACATATAATGTCAAAACAACAGTATATTTATGAGTAGGTCATTACTGATATCCTCTACTTAGTGTTAGCCTATGATAATCATGAAACAAATAGGCATTTATGGTGGCCCCAATAGGCTAAATAATTGTTTGAAAGTCTTGGTTTCCAGGGGGGCAGCGCTGTTGGAGAAGGTTATGGGATCTATGGACATAGAGGCTTGCTGGAGAAAGTGGGTGACAGGACGTGGACCTTGAGGTTTCATAGCTAAGCCCTGCTTCTTACTCATCTTCTGTTTCTCATTGTCTTAGAGTTCCTACTGCTGTGATGAAACACCACGACCGAACAGCAAGTGATGGAGGAAAGTACTTACTGGGTTCACGCTTCCACACTGTAGTCCATCAGTGAAGGAAGGCAGGCCACGAACTCAAGCAGGGAAGAAACCTGGAGGCAGGAGATGAGGGAGACTGTGGAGAGCTGCTGCTTACTAGCTTGCTCAGTCAGCTTTCTTTTAAAACCCAGAACCACCAACCCAGGAATAGTACCACCCACAATGGGCCGGGCCCTCCTCCACTAATCACTAATTAAGAAAATGCTCTGCATACTAGCCTGCAGCCATATCATTTGGAGGAATGTTCTTAATTGAGGTTCTCTCCTCAAAGATGACTATAGTTTGTGTCAAGTTGGCATAAACCTAGCCAGCATCACTGACCCCTTGTCAGACTGGACACAAAATGCGCTGCTGTTAAGCCACTACCTTTCCTTTCCTGTTAAACCTAATCATACATTACATCACAATAGAAAACATTCCACAAACTTAAAAAGTCCCGCAACACTCTTACAAATGCAAACACTTTAAAAGCTGTCTCTTAAAAATATTGGCTCTTAACGTCCAAATCCTCTGTAGAACTCTCATCTCTCTCTCTCTCTCTCTCCCTCTCTCTCTCTCTCTCTCTCTCTCTCTCTCTCTCTCTCTCTCTTTCAAAATTATAAAAAATAAAAAAAAAAAAAGAAAAAAAAAAAAAAAAAAAAAAAAAAAAAAAAAAAAGGACTACTTACTTCAGGTGGGAAGAACCAGAGCACAGTTACAATCGAAACAAAGCAAAACCAAATTTCCACCAGTGTAAATAATGGATGCTCAGTGTCTGGGACCCACTCATGATCTTCTGTACGCTTCCACAGCTGTTCATCAGTTTTCCGGCTCATCCCTCTGCAATGCACACAGCTTGTCTTCCAGGCTATGCCTGGTTCCAATCCACAACCGCTGCTGTTCTAGGTGGTCATCCCGTGGTGCTGGCGTCTCCAAAATGCTGAGTTCTTCTGCCACAACTGGACTGCACTTTCACCAACAGCCTCTCCTCGGCTCTCTCTAAGGTGCTGAGCCTCAACTTCTCTGCCTGACCCCTTCAAACTGGACATTTGACTGCCATTGAGCCAGTACCTTTACCAATGACCTTGCCTGGGTCTCACAATGCCAAGCCTCAGCTGTTTTCCATGACTCCTTTATGCTCCCAAAGCCAGTGCAGTCTGAGTGACACACCAAGTTTGGCTGCCAGCATGACGTATATCCTTGGCTGCCTCTGGAACACAACTTCTGTGTGCTGACGCTCAGGAAACACTTCCCAGGAGATTTCAATGATGCTACCTCTTCTTAATCAACACTAAATTGTCGGCATCAGGTGACCAGCATTGAGTATCTCAGCAAAGCAAAGTTTTCACTTTAGTAGTTTTGGTCTCTTGTTAGTCACCACTGGTTTTTCAGCCCCAGCTAGCCAGAAATATTGAATCTTAATTCAAATTAACAAGTGTCCATGATATATTCTTTAAACTTCCTTCTCAAACCTCACAAACCAGGCCGCCATTGCATGCACCACTCTCAAAATTCTTATCTTCCTAGCTCTTACGCAACACCAACTGAATTCTCAACACTTAGTCAATGGCTTTTCTTTTCTTTTTCTTTTTTTTTTAAGCTTTGATTTTTAAAAATTTTTATTCATTAGTGCTCACGCTAAGGAGATGAGGCATTTTCTAAATGACTAGTTTCTTTCTCCTGTTTGTTTGTTTATAATTTATATATTCACTTTTTATCCCAATCATAGCCCCCCTCCTCTTGTCTTGATCCTTCCCTCCCACCCCCTTCTCCCTATCACCCGTCCCCTTGTCCTCATGAAAGGGGAGCCCCCTAACCCACCCCAGAACATCAAGTCACTCCAGGACTGAGCTCCTCCTTGTCCATTGAGGCCAGGCAAGGGATCCCAGTTAGGGCAGAGTGATTGAAAGCAGGCAACAGGACTCGTGGAGATCAAACTGCCCATCAGTTACACATGTGTAGGAGGCCTAGGTCCAGTGCGTGCATGCTCTTTGGTTGGTGTTTCTATGCAAGCCCCCGTGGATCTATGTTAGTTGACTCTGTTGATCATCTTGCAGAATTCGTGTCCCCTCTGGGTCCTTCTATCCTTCCCTCCCACTCTTCCACAGGACTTCATGAACTGGAGTACTCAGGATCCGATTCGATCTGCTTCTGGGTGAGGTCTCTCAGAGAACTGTGAAGTTAGGCTCCTGTCTCTGTAGTTCCTGTTTTCTTCCCTGCATTTTCCATCTCCAGGATTTCCCAGTTTGTGTTTTCTTTATTGTTTCTATTTCCATTTTCAGGTCTTGAATTATTTTATTCATTTCCTTCACCTGTTTGTATTTTTCTATAGTTCTTTAAGTGATTTATTCATTTCCTCTTTAAGGGCCTCTCTCTCTCTCTCTCTCTCTCTCTCTCTCTCTCTCTCTCTCTCTCTTTGGTTGTATTTTCCTATATTTCTTTATGGGATTTATTTATTTCCTCTTTAAAGGCTTCTATCATCTTCAAATGCATGCCTTAAGGTCATTTTCTTTTGTTTCAGTCCTGTTAGGGTATCCAGGGCTGCTTGCTGTGGGATACCTGGGTTCTGGAGGTGCCATATCACCCTGGCTTTTGTTGATTGTGTTCTTACACTGGCCTTTAGCCATCTGATTATCTCTGAAATTTTCTAGTTGTTCCTGGTGACTGATGGATTTCTCAAGGGTTCAGGAGGAGCCCTGGGCAGAAGGCTAGATGCTCAGGGAGCAGCCCTCCTCTAAATGTTGTGTATGGTTGTAGACTGGTTGCTGGTTATTCAGGAATAGCATGCCTTTCTGCTCAGGTGGCTATGTCCCAATTAAACCCACAGGTAGGGGATTGGACCGAGAGTGTCTAGCCTCTTTGATCCTGAGGACCAGCAGGTGTCTTCAGGAATCCAGGAGCCTTCCTCGATGGGGGAACTCCCGGAGTCAGCAGCCCTGCCAATTGCTTGCTAGCTCTGTGGCCTCTGAGCTCAAGCAGCCCAGACAGCATACTCTGCCAGTTTGGAGTGCAATCCTGTAGGCTCCTGAGGTCCGGCCAGTCTCCCCGGGGGAGGTGAGTAGAGTCATAGACTGGATGCTAGGACTGTTTCCCTGGATTCCGTGAGCTGTGTGGCCAGAGGCTGGAACTTAATACACCTGGAATTTGGGAGCTTTCTTTGAGATGGTGGGAAGAGTCAGGTGGGCAGAAGCTGGACCCACTCATTCCTGGCACCTATGGTCTCTCCTTTCACCTGGGAAACACAGACACTGGCCTTTTGGAGTCTGCAACACAACCTCTCACTCATTCTGTAGTCACTGTGGTCCTGCAACTCAGAAACAGTTTGTACTGAGTGACACCATCTTTGATCTCCACTCAATGGCTTTTTCTAGCCTGAAGTTGCAGAGTCCTACCACAACTTCCTGAACACAATATGTTCAGGTCTGTCACAATAATGATCCTCATTATCCTGGTACCAACTTGTCTCAGTTATAATTTCTATTGCTGCAATAAAAGACCAGGGCCAAAAATCAAATTGGCGTAGAAAGGTTTATTGGGCTTACACTTCTAGTTTGTAGTCCATCACTGAAGCCCGGATAGGAACTCAAACAGGCCAGGGACCCGGGGAGTCAAGAGCTGATGCAGGGGCTGTGGGAAAGTGCGCCTTACTGGCTTACTTTTCGTGGCTTGCTCATCATCCTGCCTTCTTATAGAAACCAGGGCCACCAGCCCAGGAATGACCTTGCTCACAATGGGCCGAGGCCCTCCTCCATTTACCACTAATTAAGAAAATGCTCTACAGCAGCAGCTATCAACCTGTGGGGTGCAACCCTTCCACGGCGGTTGCCTAAGACCACCACTAAACACAGATATTTACATTTAAAATTTATAACAGTAACAAAATTACACTTATGAAGTAACAACAAAAATAATTTTATGGTTGACAATCACCACACCATGAGGAGGGGTCAGAGCATTAGGAAGGCTGAGAACCACGGCTCAGTAGGCTGCGCCACGGTCTGATGTTATGGAGGCATTTTCTCCACAGAGGTTCCCTCTGCTCAGATGACTGTAGTTTGTGTCAAGTCGACATAGATCTAGCCAGCACACTCATCTACGATGCAGGGTAAACAACTGACCCCGTGCTCCTGTCTCCATGGCTTTCCTGCCACAATGGACTATATCCTCTCAAACCTTAAGCCAAAATGAACCCTTTCTCCAGTGTGATGCTCTCTGTCGGTTACTTCATCACAGCAATGAAGAAGGTAACTAATACTGAAGTCAAGTCCTGAAATTCTATTCATGAAATCATTTTATCTTTAATTTTAGAGCAGTTATCAATGCATTTAGCAATATCCCTTCCAAGTGCAGGACCTCCAGAATTATAATTTATAGGTACAGTAATTGTGCTTACTGAATGCTAACCAGCTGTATGTGACAACCCCAAGTTCTACAGACTTAGATCCACGCAACCCAAACAGCACTACCTATTTTCCAAAGCATTTCAAGTTATTAAGTATGTTGCATGAATCAGTTTTAACAGTAACACATGAATGCGAGTACATGTTACATAGTCATTGCTTTCCTCATTTATGAGTTACTATGCAAAAGACTTTAAAACTTGTTTACCTAGGGAAGATGTTTCTGTTTTGACTTATCAGAACTAACTTTAATTTGACCAGATAAAAGGCAAAAATGTTGAGAAGATAATGTTTTTTTTTTCTGAAAGAAATATTACAAAAATAAATATGACTTTCCTCCCAGTGAAGTTTTATGTTTGATTCAAAGTACATCAGAATTAACTTGTAACCTCTATTCACTGATACAACTAAATATCTTAATGTTAATTTTGATGATGTGGAACTTGGTCTCTTTAAAATTATAACATATTAAACTGTTCTCAGTAAAAAGACACAGGCTGACAGAATGGATGCGAAAACAGGATCCATCATTCTGCTGCGTATAAGAAACACACCTCAGCAATAAAGATAAACATTACCTCAGAGTAAAGGGTTGGAAAACTGTGTTCCAAGCAAACGGACCCAAGAAGCAAGCTGGATTAGCCATTCGATTATCTGATAAAATAGACTTTCAACCAAAACTAACCAAAAGAGATGGAGAAGGTCACTACATCCTCATCAAAGGAAAAATATGCCACGATGATGTCTCAATTCTGAACATATATGCCCCAAATGCAGGAGCACCCACATTTGTAAAAGAGACATTACTAAAGCTTAAATGACACATCGAAGCCCACACATTAATAGTGGGAGACTTCAAAGGCCCCCTCTCCCCAATAGACAGATCATCAAGACAGAAACTACATGGAGAAAAAGGAAACTAATAGACATCATGAAAAAAATGGACCTAACTGATGTCTACAGAACATTTCACCCAAACACAAAAGAATACACCTCTTTTCAGCACCTCATGGAACCTTCTCCAAATTTCACCACATACTTGGTCACAAAGATAACCTCAACATATACAAGAAAATCAAAATAATCCCTTGTATGTTATCAGACCTCCATGAATTAAAGGGGAACCTCAACAACATAAGAAATAACCAAAAGCCTACAAACTCATGGAAACTGAACAACTCCCTACTCAATGATATCTGGGTAAGAGACGAATTAAAAGAGAAATTAAAAACTTCCTAGAATCCAATGAAACTGAAGGCACAACATAGCCAAACTTATGGGACACAATGAAAACAGTGCTAAGAGAAAATTTCATAGCACTAAGTGCCTTTAAAAAAAAGAAACTGGAGAGATCCCATACTATCACTTAACAGCACACCTGAAAGTTCTAGAAAAAAAGAAGCAGAAATACCCAAGAGGAGTAGGACAGCTGGAAATCATCAAACTCAGGGCTAAAATCAATAAATTGGAAACAAAGAATTCAAATGTAAGATTATTCTTCATAAACATCATATATATATATATATATATGTGTACTCTAATATAAGGTATTATACCCATATAACTAAGTTATAATACAAGATTTACTTCTAATACTTTGAAAGTACTGATGCAGGCTGTTTAGGATAAGTAAGTTATACAAGTAAATTGTTAGTTGATCAAATCATGGCCATATCAATTACTAGTCTATTGTTATCACAAGAATATACATCTTAGGTGCAAGAGATAAATATGACTCTATAGAGAGATAAGGTAAAATACTTAGATAAGGTCTTCAAAAACCTCAGAGACATATAGAATATGGTATTTTTAAATGTTTTATTATTTTAAAGATTCACTTACAATGAGACAAGTTAACTCTTGGCAACACACAGCCTAACTCAGAGAGGATGATGAGCATCAAAGAATTTCCTTATGGAGCTGGCCTCAAATGTGGCAAACAAGCCACTGGGGAAAATAATCTTCATTTCTACCACAGACAGAATTCTGCTGAAAAAGGGGAAAGCTTGGATGCAGGCAGTCGATGGACAAACTCTGCCAAGATAATGTAAGCAAGTCCTCAATAGTTCCTGCCTCAATAATATGTCTGTCAGATAAATTGGGCCAGAAAGCTGAAGATGATGCTCCAACATTATAGAGAGTTTTGGGTGACTATTCTGATATCAAACTGTTTGTCATCTTCTCATCTGGAAAGCTACTAACCTGCACTCCCCATGTACTCAGGTAAACAATTTTATTCCTTTTCAAGTCTCTGATGGGGTTGAAGACCAGGTAATTTAGTTTTACAGTGAAGCTTAGTTGTTTAGGGGTTAAGATGTTCTTAGGTCTTGATAGATATTTTAAGTTGATAAAGATGAGATATGGTAGATATTGATTTACATTCAAAATTTTAAATGCACCAAGATAGGAAAGATGTTTTCTTCAAGGCTATTAAATACAAATAGCAAAGCACTAAGAAGTTAACATTTATATAATTCCCGATTGTGTCATGGCTCTTCTTGCTATAGGTAGTTTATTTATGTATGTGTAATAATATAAATGTATATGTAAAACTAAAAAGTACTTAATAAACAAATAAACTATTCTTTAACAATTTTATATATTCATGCAGTATATTCTGATTAATATCAGTCTTTTCCTTTCTTAGCTTCCTCCCATTCATAGTCTCACACCCAGAAATCCCTTTCTCAGAGGTATCTATTTTTGCTTTAACTATTGTCATCCGTGTGGCCATGGGTTTGCAGCTAGCTATCTACTGGAGCATTGAGAGCTCATCAGTGGGTACACAGCTGAAGAGAATGTCTGCCCATCCTCAGAACCCATCAGTCTTAAGAGATTTGGTGCCCACGTACTTCTCAGGGATTGCTTCTGGGAGTGTTTTAACTGCAGCAAATGCCTGGCATCTACTTTGCTAATGTTCAGAGAGCTGATTTGTTGAACCATCTGAATTTCTCTCCTGTGAGTATCTCTGCAATGGCTGTGCTCTTTGTTCCATGAGGTTATCTTACAGAAGAATAAATGGCCATTGTTTTCTCAAAGGTATGTGAGACAGTACCTTTTCTTTAGGGACACTTACAAATATCACAACTGTTACATTGTTGGTTCAGAGGGCAGTGATTCTCAATTTAGGATATATGTATTACCTTCCCATCGGTATCCTCAGGAACTGTGCACTGTATTAGCCATCCCATAATGTCTCAGCATCCTTATCTATGCAACGAAGCCTGAGATAGTGTCTTAGTTACTGTTCTACTGCTGTGAAAAGATGCTGAGATCAAGACAGCATTTAACTGAGGCGTGCTTCCAGTGTCAGAGGCTTAGTCCATGATCATCATAAAGAGGGCATGGCAGCAGGTGTGTAGACACGGTTCTGGAGCAATAGCTGAGCGATTACATCCATATCTGCATAAAGGAGGCAAAGAGAGTGTGATACTGGGCCTGCAGCAGGCTTTTGAAACCTCAAAGTCCACCCTCATGGACTCACCTCCTCCAGCAAGGCCATGCCTTCTTAAACCTTCCTAAACAGCTCATCAGCATGAGCCTGTAGAGGCTATCCTCATTCAAACCAACACAGACAACTTCTCTTAAATGTCCTTCCCAGCCTCCTGCTCATGTTTATATAACCTCAGCAGGGAATGCATCCTTAGGTTACATGTGACCAGTATGTGCCTAGGGTAAGCGGAAGAAGACAAGAGGTAGAGCCTGGCCCTAGGCCTCTCCAAGGTTCACCAGAACCTGAAAGTGCCTAGCAACTAAACAGACTACGCATGGAGAAAAACAATGATTAATAAGGCTTCAGGAAGATGACAGGGTGTGGTAACACGTGGGTGAGGCAGGATAACCACACACCTACATCACTTAGTTCTGTCCGTATCATTTCAACTTAAAGGCTGTGTTTACTCCTCCTTCTGGTGAATGAATTATAATGACAGTAGATGGCAAAAGCACAACTTCATCCAATACAAAAAAATAATATAAGCATAGGAAGTTTAAACTATTAAAATAGTCTAATGTATTAATATGATGGATAAGACAAATGTATTTATACTAAGCTTTGATGAGAAAATGAAACATTAATGGTAATTATATAAATAAAAGCTATATGCAAGTTTAAAAACCTATAACTCATTATTACACTAATACAAAATATAATTTCTTAAACCCTTTATTTCAAACCCTATGAGAATTATTGGAATTTTTAAAAATTATTCACAAGCTTCTCTGATTGTTGTAAAGTAACACTATCAGTGATCATGGATCAGAAGACATCGTGTTCCTTCCTATTGCATAATGGTGTCCTTTGTAGCAAAAAGAATGTGCATTTATGCCAATTGTGAATTTCAGCCTTCAAAATACCTCTTTAATGTTTGTAAAACATGAATAGCCCTCAGTCCTCAATAAGCTAAATAATCTTACAGTCCTTTATTCATTACATATTTACAAATTATATTACAAGTGCTTTAATGATGCAACTCCTAGACATTTGCCTCTCAGTCTTCCTATGCATTCTTCTAGCCGATTTTAATTTTTTTCATGTCCTTACTTTTATTTCATGTACTGCCTCTGTATCTTTACACCTCACCTGCCCTTTGAGGCTCACCCAGTTGCTTAGTGGAGCTCTGGGACATCCCTGTTGGCTCTGTGTCTTCTAGCTGTCCAGACCTCACCCTGGGGCAGGAACAACGTCAACAGAACTTTCAGTGTGATGTGCTTGCTCTGCTTCAGCACGAATGTCACACCTCCCCAAACCTCACAAACTTCACGATGACTCACTGGAAGGCAGAGAGAATTAAACAAATTGAAACTGAGAGTATCTCACTGTGAGAAGCACAGGAGACAGACAATGATGGTCTGAGATTTTCTAACATTTCCTCTTCGGACAAACAAATGAAGAAATAAAACTCCATGATTCATCCATTCCCAGGCAATCCCATGATACCCACCACCACTGGGAAAACAGCTGTATTGGTCTAGTCAGAGAATTGCATCCCCTTACCTGGATTTTCTTGTGTTCATCTGCTCCCACTCACCCTTCCTCCTGATCTGCAAAATTGTCATTTCTATAACAGTCTCTGTATCAGTGGTTCTCAATCTGTGGGTCACAACTCCACAGGGTGGCATATCAGATATTAACATTACAATTCATTACAGATATGAAGTAGCAACTAAGTAATTTTCTAGTGCAGATCACCACAACATGAATATTAAAGTGTTGCAGCATTAGCAAAGCTGAAAACCACTGTTCTATATGATGGCACCAAACAGCCATAGAAGTTCTGTGCTCTAGGTACACAGGTTCTTGACAATTTACACAAAGAATGAAAGAAAAGTTTCGCCCACCCAATGTTGCAAAGTTGGTCTCACATTTTCTTCTAGGAGTTTGTTTACGTGGTGTACTTAGGTCTGATTCAATTTTGAACCTTGTGTGCATCTGCATTTGTGTGTGCATCCGTGTGTGTGTGTGTGTGTGTGTGTTGTGTGTGTGTTGTGTGTGTATGTGTGTGTGTGTGTGTGTGTAAGAGAGAGAGAGAGAGGCATACAATTATTTTTATATGACTCCTTAATGGTTCTATCACAATTTGCTAGAAATACTTCTTTCTCGTAATGTTTTGTGTATCTGTGTTGGGGGGAGTGCATGTATGTGTGTATGTGCACCTGAAAGCATCTTTTATTCATTTGATATAATTCTATGTTGACTCAATTAGTGTAGTTGCATAGTAAGTTTGAAATCAAATACAATTATTCCCCCAAATTGCATCTTTTCTCAGAGTTGCTTTTTATATTCTGTATCTTTTGTATTACTACAGAAATTTCAGAATTTTGCTGGAAATTTTCTACTATAAGTCATGCTACAGCTTCCACTAAGATGAAATTAAAGCTACAGTTTAATTTTAGAATCACTGTCATCTTAACAATATTGCTTATTGTTAATTACTATTCCAAAAATTAAACTGAAGTTCATCAAAATAAATCATTTTACCTTGTAAAGCAAGCTACAGACTAAAATAAGATGTTTTTAAATCACATATTTGACAAAGAACTCATGTCTATTAAAAATAAAGAATGCTTGGAATCAACTAACAAGAAAATAAACAATACTTTTTTTAATTGGGCAAAAATGTAGACTAGAAACTCCACTATGTAATGTCAAACACACACACACACACACACACACACACACACACACACACACACACA
>OU015749.1:3613005-3623056 GCA_907169655.1 Acomys percivali | reverse complement strand
GAGTCGGCTTCCAAAACAGCAGCTGCCTTGAGAGTGAGTTCAATTGGTGGCTTTCAACATACACTTTCATCTAAACAGGGCTCTCTCTGTCCACAAAGGGTTTGAATATTCATTATCCTAGTGATCGTGGAAGCCCGCCTTTGGCCCTAAAATCCACTGAGGTCTTATGAAGAAGGTCAGTCACTTGAGGAAGAGAGTGAGAAGCAAATCAACTTTTACGTTTTAAGGCCCGAATTCTCTTTACACCACGTTCCATGTAGGTGGAATTTGTGGGCTTTGGCGACCTTTTCCTCAAAATCGCTTCTCCTTTGCAATCCTGCTTTGCCTGCATTTATTCCTCTCAATGAAAGGAGACTTATTCTGCATTCTATCCTGTAGAGCTGTGATTGACTAAGGAAGTTGGCATTGTGCATGGATGTGAGGCCTCAGAATCTCCACTTCTACCACTCCCTGGCCTTGGATAGTTTGGCCGCCTGAGGAGTTGTAGGAGGAAGAGGACAGATCTCTGTACACCCACGTAAGTGAGGTGCAGGGATAGCATTCTGCATGTGCCCATGGATTAAAGCATTTCACGAAACATGCGTCATTGTAAATAATAAAGTTGATTGGAACTTAGCAAGGGAAACAGTTTCCCTGGAGTGTCTGGAATGTTCAAATGCAGAGACTTTGTGACTATAACCCTTCAGAAAAATGATGTGCACTCACTAATGAACATGACAACACTGGTTTTACTGAAGAACTTTACTTAATTATGTCAGCGAATCAATGTTTACAGAAATACAATGACTATGTAGCGCAAGTCACTTGGAAAACAAAGATAACTGCTAGAACACATGGATTAAGTGGGATATAGTGAAAAAGGAAAAATGTGAGGGTTCTAGACAGTCCCAAACTCCTCTCACTGCCCATGTCAGGCTCTGTGCATGCAAGCTTATCTTATCTGAAAAGCCGGGGACCTAGATTCGACCTCAGGTTGCCATCTGGTTTGCAATCACATGTGACAACATGAGCAACCCGCCGAGCAAACCCTTACCTGTCTATTTTGATGCTTTGACATTTTGAGTAGACATGTTATTATAATAATGTAATGAGAAAACAGATTTATTTTCCATTGTATCAAATTGGAGATTTAAACAACATAAAAGCAGTACATTTAATTATTAATACAATTTGTAGATAAAAAGCAGTCATTTCACCCATAAAAATTTCAGTCTCATAAAAAAACAATTACAGCACTGCCTAGTAATTTTCCAATATAGATTGAAAATCTTAAAATATAGTTTTACAACAATAGACATGCTAATGTGCATGAGGGAAAGCCCAGGAGGCTCCACACCACACAAAGAACCACAGGCAGCTAGGGAATGCTGAGAGCTGGAGAAATAGTCTTCCCCAGGGAAGAGAGCACCAGTTGGTTATCCAATACCAAATGCTCAGCCCTGAAAATATATATACAAGTAACCCTGTATAGACTGGGCAATTTTTACTTGTATATTTAGGAATATATATATTCTATATATTCATATATACACATATGCATACACATATGTTAGAACAATTATTTAAAAAGGAAGGCAAGAATTTGGAAAAGAATAAGGAGGGTTATATGGGAGGTTTTGGAGGGGGGAAAGGGAAAAGGAAATGATGTAATTATATTATAGCCTTAGAAATAGAAAAACAAAGTATTGTTTAAAAAACAGAAATGCATCTTACAACTTATTGAAACTGTGAAGACTGAGATGCCAAAAGATTCAACCTTAAAATCATTGAAATACGACACATGTAGGTTGTAGACATAAGGTTACATTTTTCAACATGCACATCTCCAATTTCCCACTTTTAAAGAAGAAATACCATATTAGCATATTTCCTCTCACTTATCTGAGACTGTTTCCTAGATACTTAAGAAATGGAAAACATTGTAATAATAGCCAAAGTGTTTTCTCCATCTTAATCCTTTTCCGGGACTGCTCAAAAGCCATTATTGCTTTAATGGCAGGCCTTTGACTCTGACCGTAAGGAAGATCGGTATTTGTGGTGGTGTCTTGTCCACTGGGAGGTGGTCACTGACACATGGATCAGCTGGTGCCATCCAAAGTGGATTGTGATGCAGAACAAATGCATGCCCTCCACAGTTCAGCCAGCTCCGCTGCCACTAACAATTACAAAGGACAAGAGCACAGACACTTGAGCAGTTGGAAAGCCTGACCTGAGAACGGAGGCTCATTTGGCACCACACTTATTCAATAGAATGCTGCCCTGTAATTTCCCCTCCATTGTTATCTGTGAGCGTGTACACTGCCTCACCTTCATTATGTTCCCTGTTGCCAGCACTGGCTGTTTGTCACATCTATTGATTGCACTCAAACTGCAATTTACATGAATCGCTGGTGACTGGCCTCAGAAAAATCCCATCTTCCTTGGCTGCTGGGGACAAACGGCCATCACTGAGTGCCCCGTGGAAATCAACACGACTTTAAAGAAGCTTTGCACCAGGGTCGGTCCACAGCCAGGGTGCTCCTAGCTCCATAGATACTATGGGTATATCGAAGGACACCTAAATCCCAGCAAAGTTTGCAAGTATGCAGTTGGAATTTGCTTCCCTGCCCAATGGAAAGGCCGAATGCAATAAGCCATCAAGATCCCCCATGGCTGTTTTGTGGCACCAGAATAAGTACAAAGAGGGAAAATGAAGTGGCTAGGAACTCTCTGGGGGATGTGACATTTCACATAAATAGGAGTATCTGGTGGCCACAACCTAACACGTGAATTCATGTCTTGACATTTGGCGGATGAGATAGGGTTAAACTGAGATCTGAAGTCAAGGCTGCCTGGTTCCAAACCTTTCTCTCTCTCTCTCTCTCTCTCTCTCTCTCTCTCTCTCTCTCTCTCTCTCTCTCTCTCTCTAAATCACTCTACAGCCTGATTCCCACTCCCTCCCTTTTCTCTTCCCAGTCTCACCTTTACTCTCCTGCCCTCTCTTCCTCCCTGCCCTTCTTCTCAGGGTACCTCCATGGGTACCAACCCACCCTGGCACCTCAAGTCGCAGTAGGATTAAGTGCATCTTCTCCCACAGAGGCCAGACAAAGCAGCCCAGCTAAGGGAAAGGGATTCAGTGGCCAGCAACAGAGTCAAACACAGCCCCTGCTCCCTTTGTTAGGGCACCCACATGATGATCAAGCTGCACATCTGCTACATATGTATAGGAGGTCAAGTTCAAGGCTACGCATGCCCTTTGGTTGGTGGTTCAGTCTCTGTGAGGCCCTGTGAGCCCAGCTTAGTTTACTCTGTATGTCTTCTTGTGGTGTACTTGGCCTCTCCAAAGCTACCCTTGCTCTCAGGTTCTGTCTGTACCTTCATATATAACTGAGAGGAATGCACCTCACAATGAAACTTGTTCCAATCTCTCTTGAACTTATGAACTTCTCATGGAATGTTCTAGAATTCTCTACAGTCCCTCCCCTTTTAAATCTCTGCATTCTCTCTTCTTGAAAGACTACAATTATTTCTCACATAATACTTCTCATGTCATTTAAAAAGAGATATTTCTGATGCAAAGAAGTACTTTATGACAACAGAGATATGAATTAACAGAGTAATGGTTTTCTATTATATGCCCTCTTACTCTGGTCCAACGTTTTACCCTAGAAAAGAGAAAAGGAATCTAGTCACTTGTACTGTAAAGAGAGAGAACCCCCACACTGGTGAATGTGTCTACAAAATTACCATAGTACAAAATGTATACTAATATTGAACTTCCAATACTGTGGTCAGAAAAGTGGATAAAGCACTTGCTGGTGAAGATTGGTGTTCCAGTCCCCAGAGCCCATCAAAAGCCTTGATAGAGCACATCATTTGTACTAATATTCATAGATATGATAAGATGGAAAATGTAGACATGAAAAAAAATCTCTTGATGCTTATGAGCTTCTTAGCCAAGCATAGAAAGTTACAAAAGTTACCCAACATCAAGGTAGAAAGTGGAAGACTAGGACGGATACTTGATTGTCCTCTAGCATCCTCACACATGGCATACACATGTGTACCATCACTGACTCACATACATGAACACACACACACACACATGAGACAGAGAGAGAAAGAGAGAGAGAGAGAGAGAGAGAGAGAGAGAGAGAGAGAGAGAGAGAGAGAGAGACTGGATTTCTTGTTTTGTATACATTCTTTCCAATGTGCTAGCCAGATGCCCGGCCACCCTCCCTCATACTGAAGCATGGGCCCTTCCTCTACCAGCAAATCTGTACGGTCTTTTCAGAGACAGCAGCTGACTTGAGTTATTTTCTGGTACCCACACACTGATTTCCTTTGCTTCAATAGCTTTCAAAATGCTAACTCCTTTAATCCTTACCCTAATACTTTGAAGCATAGCTGCTTCCCACAGCACAGAAGAGAAGCCCAGGGTCAGAGGGCCTTAAATCTTGAGGGAGAACTTCCCTGGTGGTTGTATTTTGAAGCCATGGATTGATATATAAATAATTTGGCTGAGAACTAAAAATATGAAGCAGAAGGAAGCACGATAATAAATTGCTGAAAGGATGCTCCACTCTCAGAAAATGTTCAAGAAAATGTTCCAACATCCCTAAGAAAATTACAAAACTGAAGGGCTGGAACTCCAGCGGTGTCCTATGGAAACCACTGTGGCCCAAAGCAAAGCTGAGCTGGGTGGTTTAGTAAAGGTTGTGATGAGCTTTGTTTCTTTTATTCTGAATGCGAAGGAGTAGCTCATGGATGTACCCAACCGTTCTTGGCTAGGTGCTGTTGTGCTGAGATCTCTCACGCTGTCTTCATTGTGTTTTCCTTTTGGCCTCTGTGATTGGGGTGGTGATGTGATCATAGTGCAACTGTTTGTATCCTCATTGCACTTACAAAGGAAAACAGAATGTGGGCTGTTTTCCTGATACAAAGTAGTGCTTAGAGTAAAAGATGCTCAGTATGGATCAAGTCTTTTGCTGAGTAAGAGACCATTGCCCATTTCATGGAACTTAGACACACTGCCTGAAGTAGTATCTTTATTAAACAGGTGATAAAAAACATATCTTATTATTCCGTTGTTAATATTTTAACATAATATATTTAGTCTTATATATATATATATTACATACATAAATTACATCTATACATATGTATTATGCATATGTAATATTTTGATCATATCCTCCTCCAGCTTCCTCTAAGACAATCCACAAAATATTTCCCTCTCTACTTCATGTCTTTTAAAATCTCCTATGAGAATGGCAACACTGTCCCATTCTGCCTGCACTGACCTGCTGTAGTTCAATGACATTTTTCATATCTGAGGTCGCCTTTTGTGAGGACCACATTGACTCAGGTAAGGAACAATATTATGTTTATAGGAAACCCTCCACTCCTGCTGTGATAGATAATTTTGTCCATATGTAGTCTCAGAAATACCAGACGGTCTGAGATGAAGTGCTTGTGTTGGTACTCCTGGGATGCAGTCACATGCAGATCCCAGGATAGAAGGGGCCTCTGAGTCAACTCCTATTTCTCATTCTCATTTAGAACCCACCAAAACCCCACATATATATTCCTTTTAGTATTTCTCTAGTTTTCTCACTTTCTCTTGTAACCCAACACACAACGTATAGTACACAGTTTTAGAAATTAATACCATAAACACCCAAAAATTCACTTTGAAGCCATTTTTAAGCAGTGTGACAAGCAATTGTTCATTCATCTATCCAAAGACAACCAGAAGCCAATTTATGCGGTGGAAAACAGTGAAACGGTAAGCTAAAATTTACAATACACAAACATGTTAAGCACCCACACATGTACACATGCATGCACACATACTTTGTGCCTCGAATAAAGGTGAATCAAAGAAAACCAGAAGAAGTGAACTCTTGAGAGTTTAGGAAACCAAATAGAAATTAAAACAAGACCAGTACATCAGATGGTTTTAGATAAGATGGCAGAAATGCATTCCTGACAAGCTCCCATCCCTTTCCTGGATGTATTTCACGGTTAACATCCTAAACCATTAGCTCCATCTGGGTTTTGTTTCTTTCTTTTCTTGCTACTGTCACAGAGCACGCTGGAAGTATGACATCATTCATTTTGAAAATCACTGGTTTCTAAGAAAAGATCTGGAAATTATGGGAGGAAAAATATTAGCTCCTCGGATTGCCTTCTTTTAAGACAAAGGGACATGCATGGTAAACTATGCAGTTGCATACCTTCAAATGATGGTAATTATTTATGATTCAATTAAACATCAAGGTAGCATGTTTCAGAAACTAGCAACCAAGAGCATTTTAAATGTAAATGTAAGCAACTGAACCTATCACAAGTGGGGAGAATTATTTCATGTCATTATTTCTCATAGCCTGCACAAATATTTAGTAGCAAAATACTATACCTGACTCTATCAAAAGGTCACAGTTATCATAAAACAGTGATTCTGCACATTGTCCCTGTAGCTGGCAGATCCATCTCAAGAATGAGCAGAACCTGGCAAAAGAAATGGAATCAGCTGTTACAATTAGCCCTGAGGAAAGATTGATGCCTTGGGGTCACCCATGGTGCACAGCTGATGGGCCTCAGGGCCTACAGTCTCTTGCAATGGGAAACCGCACACCGATTTGCCTTGGCATTTTGAATGGTTCTCTTTTTCATGGATGTAAAATGAACAGTTAAAATCAATGCTCTGTGTGCCACAAGAAGACAACAACCATGCTATTTGTCTCATAGTTTCAGAGTCCAGTCACAACCAGCTCTACATACTTGTTCCTATATAATCTATGTAACAATTCCACTATGTCATTTTCTCTTATTTAATACACAAAGTCTGGGACAGGTCAATGTCTTTGACAAAACAGTAGACGTAGAACACAGAGAAAGAGAATCTGATGGCTGAGTTTGTAACTATAAATAGAGGCTGCTTTTCTTTATGTCTTTTATTAATTCTTCTCTCCATAGACAATTGGCACAGGCTGGCCTCCCACCTGCTTTGTAGCCCAGAATGACCTTTCATTCCCTCCCATCCCTCATCTATGTCCGCAGCACTGGGAGAGCACGCGCTTGCTGCCACATGTGACTCACGCAGTACTGGGTATCTGACTTAGACCTCAATGCACGTGAGGGAAGGCCTCTACCACGTATGCCATGAATTCATTACTTTTATTGATCTACATATTCTGAGCAATGTGCTATTCAACTTCAATACAGAATTCAAGTAATTTATTTCTCAAGATAGGAAATGTACATAATCAAATTAAAATCTGATTTTCACCAAGAAAAACCCTATCTACCTGGATTATTTTACCTAGAATTTTCAAATTTTATTGATTTAGCTTTAAAAAAGAACGGATTTGCAAATCTGTTCCACACCATATTCACTCCAAAACTGCTATGTATGCAGTGGGTGTTCTCAAACCATAGGCATGTCTAGGAGGAAAGAATCCAAGAACAAAAGAAAAAATGCAATTTTAGTAGGAGCATGAATTAGGGAGCGTTTTCACATTCAGGATTCTTCTCTGCTCCCCAGGACCTCACCACTAACCCTCATCTCAGCAGCCGCTTCCACACCCTTTGACGGCAGTGTGAATAAGAATGCACTGGAGACAGCGGCTGTGCTCGCAAAACATCATTCTGAGATATTTTCTGGTCTCATGTCCGAGTTCTTTGATGTGAGTTATTTAAATTTAAGAACAATGACAGAAGATGAAAGAGTAAAATAACCCTCTTCTAGTGTGTCTCTGTTTGTAAAAATAATAACTTAATATCATGTGTGATGATACAGTGAGTCAGCAAACACAAATATCTCCAGGGAAACCTTTGTTCTGATATTTCCCACCTAGTGAAATTGCCTGGTGGGGAGATAATACTAAACAAAAATCCAGACTCTAAGCAAGCCGTGTTTGTTTATGTTGGTGTCCCTACTTGTTTTTTCAAACCAACGAGAAACCAAGTAAGCTGTATTTTAAAAGGAACAGTTTGGGTATGCAGACATTATCATGAATTGAAGAGTCATCCTAGGTGCTCGTCAACGGATGAATGTATAAAGGAAAATAAGACTTATATTATTTCCTTTATATATATGTATACATATAGATAGATGATAAATAATAGAAGACAGATGATAGACAAAAATAGATAGATAATAGGTAGGTAGGTAGATAGATAGATAGATAGATAGATAGATAGGTAGATAGATAGATAGACAACAGATGATAGGTACACAGACAGACAGACAGATAGATGTTAGAGAGACAGATAGTTTTACCCATCATAAAATTATTTCATCTGTAGGAAAATGGGTAGAACTTAGGTGACCCATAAAAAGAGAAATATCATACTTTTGCTTTCATGTATTCAAATGTGAAAATGAGATCTTTTTGTGATGTAAAAAAGGAAGAAAAATTGTGCACCAAGAAAGAAAAGTAATAGACGAGGTGCTGTGATCACAGTATGACACATACACACACATATACACACACGTGCATATACATATACAGTTATATACACACTCAGCAATGTCATAATGAAGTTTTCATTTTGTTCAATTCACATGTGTTAATGAAAATAAATGAAAGGATCGAAGTCCTTATGAATTTAAATTAACCATTAAGACTCCAAAATAATGTGTGTGGGGTTGCACACTAATACAGGAGTCCAAAGGAAAATGCTTAATAATGGGAATAAAATATGAACTTGCTCTCAAATGTATCATCTGTGTAGCTGTGCCTCATGATACATGTTCCTTGATTCTCTTACCAGCAGAAATTCAAAGTCACATCACTTGTGAAAATACAGAACACTGACATGTGTTCCTTTTGGATAATGCTGGAATAGTCTATGCCGGTCTTGGTTCTATCACCATTTTCGACAGCTTCCCTCTCCACACTGCACTTTTATTCTGAGGAAAAACAGCATATGTGAGAGTAATAAACATAAACCAGGGACCTTTCCGCTGCTGCTTTTTCTAAGAATCGGACTCATAGTCAATATGAAGAGACAGCCATAGAACGAGCTTCGCTTCAGTTCTGCTTTGCAATGTGTGTTGTTTGAATTCAGTGAGATTTAAACTTTAGCTATTCTTTGAAAACTATGATGCATGCCAAAAATAAAAATAATAAAATAAAATAAATAAACTGCTCTGGGCTCAGAGTTTCACAGTGGTGAATTGAGGACACAACTTTAGCTCTTATAAACATTAGAGTAATAAAATCATCTTGCAAAATAGTTGGGTTATTACGGTACTTACAAGAGAGATACTGAGAACCATGGAATGGTACAAATGATTGAAACTGGGGAGAGCCTTGGATATGAGAACAAACAATAGTAACAGCATTGTCCCCAAGCCTTTCTGCTCTTCGCCTAGCTCCAAGCTTATAGGTGCATGCTAATGATCGGCCTTCTGACCAGCCTGGTTCCTCTGTAGAAGCCCCATTGCCAGTTCCCCGCTCCGTGGGAAGGACAGCAACTGAACACAGTTGGCACAGGACACATCAGTTGTGGGCAACGGATTGAGACCGGCTCCTGAGCCCAAAGCCTCTTCCAGCTTCTCTCCATCTTCTCAGGTGGCCAAGCTGTGCTCAAGTGACGCAGAGACAAGACAAGAGGCAAGAGACTGTCAGCACTGCTCACTTTAAGCCCTGCAGGCAACAACAAACTGAAACATATGAGAGACGGCACTTGAGTGTAAATATTCACCATCATAAGCCACTTCTGCTTCTAGAATGGAGATGCCCATTTTCATTTTGTGTTGTGTCCTTACCAGAGGACTAAGTATAGTATCTGTGATGCATTATCAGAGACAGAATCAACAAGACACAGAAAACGCCAATATCTCTGTACAGAGATATTTCATACACTATGCACAAAATAAACAGATTGAGAAACGTCAAGACAAGTAAAGATTTGCTAATATTTGCCATGATTGACATTTAAGTCAAGATCTTAACTTTTCACATTCAGATTTTAGCCGGGTAATTCCATCTCACCAAAACCGTGTGTGTGTATGTGTGTGTGTGTGTGTGTGTGTGTGTGTGTGTGTGTGTGTGTGTGT
>OU015749.1:3594637-3612995 GCA_907169655.1 Acomys percivali | reverse complement strand
TGTGTGTGTGTGTGTGTGTGTGTGTGTGTGTGTGTGTGTGTGTGTGTTTGTGTGTTGTATATATACTCTGTTCTATGCCTTCCTTACTCACTGTCCTACTGAAGTAAGAGGCAGTGTGTTTGAGTCTGAGAGGTATCATGGTGGTGTGGCTATGAGCCTATGAGGGGTCATTAATAAATTCCTATGATCCAGTGTTGATGATACATCTGTGCATAGCTCTATCTGAAAGCCTTCCATTGGTAGCGCAACTTGGTGACAGTTTTTCTGTAGGCACATAAGTAGGGCAGCATTGCATTTGACATTCTGTATGGAGTACAGACGTTTCTCAGGTGAGGTTGCACAGCTGTACTTTTGACTACAGTTGAAGCTTTCAACCCTTTGCAAGCTTGGGGGAGGGTAGCACCGTGTCTGCCATTTATCCTCAGACCCATGTGACAGGAATGTGATGTGGAGGGAATTTCTACAACTAAGGCCAACTTAGGTCTCCTCAGCTACACTCTGTGACTTCCACCTTTGATCACATAAGCACCGCACTACTCTAGCTAATTTGTGTGATGAATGTGCTTGTTTCTTCGATGTTGACCTCATGGCATGTTTATTTAGTTCATCACTGAGCCTGGAGCAGAAATGGCTTGTTTTTGTTTGTTTGCTTGCTAGTTTGCATGCTATGTTTTGTTATCTGATGTATCATAATTCACCATAGTGTTTGTTCTGCTCAAAGTACCCCACAAGGCCTGTATCTTGTAGGAATTCTCACAGCACTTTCACAAAACCTCAACCTCTCGTGCGTAGGTTAAGTGAGAATGCCGTGTCATGTGCTTTCTCAGCACTCAGATGAAGCCTTCAGCACTAAGCAGTGATGTTTTCTAGAAGGGACTTGTTGAACCCAACCCAAACTAGAAAGGCTGGTTTGACTGCAGCCATCTCTTTGAAATAAATCTCAGTCAGGAAGTCAAATAGTCTAAAAGAAAAGAAAAACACAAGCTCTCTATTTCAAAGGCCTACCTGACAGAATCTCTTGAAAATATCCACGGATAAAACCGATAAATAAGGAGTGGCTGTTGCCTGCTCGTTGCTGCCTATAGTGATCAAAAAGTATGAATGGCCCCACGAAGGGGCTGTGGTTGAGATCCCTGTTACACAGATGAGGAAACTGAGGCACAGTTTAGGGAAGTGACCGTGAATCATAGTTGCGATTTGAATTCGACCATCTCCGTACGTCATCAATGAAAGCTGAGCGAGGCTCTTTCAGCTCAGGAATGCAGCAATCCACAGGCATACTAATTACTTCCAGTTTTCCTAGGAGAATTATTTCTTTTTTTTTTAAATTTTTTTATTTTTAATTAATTTATTCTTGTTACATCTCTATGGTTATCCCATCCCTTGTATCCTCCCATTCTCCCCTCCCTCTCATTTTCCCCTTATTCCCCTCCCCTATGACTGTTCCTCAGAGGGATTACCTCCCTCTGTATATGCTCATAGGGTATCAAGTCTCTTCTCAGTGACCTGCTGTCCTTCCTCTGAGTGCCACTCGCCCGATCTCGTCTGATCTCGGAAGCTAAGCAGGGAGAATTATTTCTTATGTAAGAGAAATACTATGGAAGTACCAAGGCCCATAAGGAGCTTGAAAAAAGGATAAATGGAAATCAGTAAACTCATCCTACTGAATTTTAGAGTGAATGTTTATCAAGCCAATCTTGTGAGGATTAGTAGGTTATTATTTAAACACAAGATGCCAGTGTGATTGCGGCATTGTACTACTTCTTATATCTCATGTCAAAGTTCTATGTTCTGGAAATTAATTATTGAAAGCCAGTATGTCCCTGAAAATAGAACTGTTTAACATCATTTTAATTTGCGGTCCACTTCTTCCTCAACATTTCATTCTCTAGGTAAATGGTACAATTGCCCTGGGATGCCTCCCTCTCCGCTAGCTGCCTCCTCTCTCACTCCCTGTCTCCTCACCTCCCTTCCTCTCCCTCCTCCTTCCTAATCTGTCTCTCCTGTAATTGTTCTTCCCTCAGTGAATAAAACAGCATGGGGGTTCCCTCTCTATAAAATTCAGACGAAATCCTAACATCCGTTTTTAGGCATTTTCTTTTCTTTTCTTTTTTTCTTTTTTCTTTTTTTTTAAATTTTTTTATTTTATTTATTCTTGTTACATCTCAATGGTTATCCCATCGCTTGTATCCTCCCATTCCTCCCTCCCTCCCATTTTCCCCTTATTCCCCTCCGCTATGACTGTGACTGACGGGGACTTCCTCCCCTGTATATGCTCATAGTGCATCAAGTCTCCCGGGATATGAAAAGGAGATGGAGTGGGAACACACTAGAGCAAACATGGGGACAGACAGATACAGTCTCTGAGTAAACAATTACTAAAGATCTTGTCTCCTTGGCAGTTACAAATCTCGGAGAATTTCTGAGGTATGGTCCTGAACAGGGAAAGATCCTACCAGCTCCAGACAATGAAGAAGTTAACTAGTTAAAAACTGCTGGTTTGAGAAATTGGTCCCTGCGTCTTTTGAGCGTAGTAAGTGGTTGCTGCAAGCAGCCTTGACATCCCGAGGCAGTCACTCTCTTGTAAACTGCAACGTTAGACTTCTCCCAGTAAAACCAGTTCAGTGTAGTGGTGGCTGCTTTCGAAACCTCTCTCCTTCCAGGCAGTCCTGGGCGGCTCCATCCGTCCAAATGAGAGCTGAGTTTGCAAGCTACCAGAGGCGGTGGAGCTGGTGCTGCTGATGTCACAGCCAGAAGACAGTTGTGATTGGATCTAATTAGACTTTGCGGCAGCAAATAGACGAGCTCCGTGTGTGATTGGCTTTAAAGTGGATGGTGCCAAACAACTCGCAGAGGCGCAAAAGTAGCAGCCCTGCTTTGCTTTGGGAGCCCAGACGAAGAGGAGAGAGAGCTCCAGGGCGCTCAGGACGCGCGGGAGAATCTTTCCCGGAGCTTTCTGCCTAAGGAAGGGCTCAGCTTGCAGACGTGCATACGAAGCTTTCAGCTCATCTGGATCCAAGCGACGGGACAATTAGAGAGAAGGAGCTTGCTGGCATGCCCAGTCCTAAAAAGTGAGCCTGCTACTTGATTTGCAAAAACAGAAATATTCACTGCCTCGGCTGCAGCAGCAAGAATAAGAAAGGTGAAATTGCTCAAGGACCTGGGTCTCCCGACTGGCATGGCATCTGTCCTGGGGAGCGGCAGAGGGTCTGGAGGGCTAAGCAGTCAACTCAAATGCAAGTCCAAGCGGAGGAGGAGGAGGAGGTCAAAGAGGAAAGGTAAGAAGCTTGCTGTGCAAGCGCTCCTGTGCCCGCTGCAACTCTTGCCTGTCTCTCCCCTCGTCCTTCCTGAGGTGAGGTCTCCGTGGCCGCTTGTAGGTTTCCGCTTGTCGTCTTCACTTTAGGTTGCTTCTGGGATGTTCACACTGAGTAGGGCACTTGTGAGTTCAAACCTCTTTGTAAATAGCCCGGGGGGTGGGTTTCCTCAAGCCCGGAGGGCACGGAGAGAGCCAGCCAGTCTCTGGATGTTTGGCAGGAGACACCGGGAAGGGAGCTGAGAGGGCTGAGCAGAGGAGCAGCCATCCTCTGATGCTTGTATCCTGGGTACTACCGTCCCTATTGGAGACCCAAAGCTGGCACTTAGACATACTTGGAGCCGACAGTATCACAGGGTGCCAAAAGAAACACTCACTTAAGCCAACGCACACAAAAAAAAAAAAACGAGGGAATGAGCTCTCGCCCCAGCTCCTCCCATGCAAATCGTCTCAGAGGAAAAAGAGGGCAATACCCTGGCATTCGCCTTCCCAAATTGACTGGAGCTTTTTTTTTTTTCTTAGTGACATATCCCGTGGCCATGTAAACACTGTCATAGACAAAGAGGACAAGACATGTCCTTGCAGAAACCACTGCCTGTAAAGAAATAAACACTGTCTTATTGGTAGAAAAAGAGAGAAAGAAAGAAAGAAAATTAGATCTTGCAAACCAGAAAAGGAAAGGCAACCGATAGCAGGTTGCAGCTGACAAACTCGGGCTGTGCCTTTTTACTGATATTGCAGGAAATGGGCTTCACCGAACTTAGTCAATGTCACCACAAGCGCAGGGCTTCCACACAAGGTCTGTGTCAAATTAGCAATTCCTCCAACGCAATAGGCAGTGCCCTAGAGCGCATCTTTAGCTCTAGCTCCTGTGCATTCCACAGAAGGATTAAAAGGTGATTCCAATGCTGTCTGTCGCTTCTTTCTCAGAGAGAAACTTGCACTCCTTTTGAGTCGGTAGAAGTTCAGTGTTTTTACCAGTATCTAAAAGGTGTCTTGGTTTTCTTTTAGTTTTTAAAGTGTCCGCAGAGGTATGCAGAGCAGACACAGTTTAAGTGAGTTGGAATTTTTTAAGTTGTTCTCATGCAGGACACATTGTGCACACAGTGTTGTAGCCACCCTCCTAGAACCTCTACCTACACATTAGACATCTTTAGGAGCCTAAGATAAGTTTCCTCTAGATTGTCTCCTAAGTGCTTGCTAATTGTCTCTGAGTCTCATATGATTTCTAATAACACAAATAAATCAAACATAAACATCCGAAGCAAACAGTTCTTGATCATGATCACACATCAGGACCCCTGAGAGCCAAGAAGACCTGGCACCTGCCTTTGAACCTTTCAGAACCTTTGGTTTCAAACGGGGCTGATTTTACAATTGTACTTCAATTAGTAAGCCTCTTAAATGTATGCCTGATGTTCACTTCGTTGTCTGATAATATTTTGAAATTGACTTACTTTCCTGATTTCTTCTATGGCTATATGCTACTGAAAATGGCATGGATATTAAGAAAACCATTTATTTCAACAGTAGTAATCACTTTTATAAGTTAAAAAAAAAAACGTCTTTACACTTCATGTGTCCATGTCTCCTGATGTTTTTTAATAGTCTGCTTAGCTGCTTAGAACAAAGCAAATGGAGCAATATTTACAATAACATAATCTACTGAAATGAAACCTAAAGAAAATTCTCATCTTCCTTCATTTGCTTTACCATGAAGCGTCAGGCACACTAACTAAAGATTTTTTCTTAAATACTCTGAAAGAAAATAAACTCAAGAAAGTTTCATTTACTGTAAACTAAACCAGGACAGACCAAAGTGAAAATGTTACAGCAAATATTTGTAACCTTAATAATTTTGACTATATTCAGGCTCCATATTTTCATAACAAAGGTAGTAGGTAATTATATACCAGTCTCTATTGTGTGTAGACCTGTGTTTAAGTGGCCTCTTCTGTGGCACCTGCCAATAGCTATTGTAGTAGAACAATCGAATGAATCTGTTAAACAGTCATTTTTAGTGGCAAAGTTAACAATGTAGACACACAGGATCAAAACAACAGTAAAAAAGGCTAGCATGCCCACTTATAGGAAAGAGTGAAAAAAATTTTTACATCTCCCAGGAAATGATGTTTATATGTCATATCTTATATGACAAATGCACCTTTCCTTAACTCCATAAAGAGCGATGGTGTCTTTAAATTTTATCTTAATAATCATATATCTTCACCAAGATGGAATTGCGTGGTTTCAAGTTTTAAGCCTGCCCAACATGAAAGAACACACCTGCATGGGAGACAATTAAGGAACTGTAGGAAGGCTACTGAGTAGTAAGTGAAGACGCTAGTTATAATCATATGCTAAACTATTCTTACAAGTTAGTAAATATAACTGTGATAAGTGCATGCATGCATGTATGTTTCCAGCTCATTTATCAGTCAGGCTTCGTTTTTTAAAAAAATGCATCATCCTATCAGTTGGTCAGTGTGTCAGCAGCCCTTTATTTTCTGTGTGTAGCCTTGAGAGGTTTGGTATCTTTGGTATGGTATGCTTGTTATGATCCAGTGGTCTCTGCTCTTAACTGAGACACTGTAGCTAGAGCCTGACTGGGATAGTGATAGGATATGATTATTGATAAATGCAATCCATCATCTTGGAAGTGGGATCATTTCCTTCACAGGGTAGGTTTCTGTCACAGTACCACATAGGAAATAATACGTCTCTTTAATGATCTAAAAACAGAAGAAAAACCTAGTCACAGAACATGACCCCTGGAGGTCACCTAGCAGAAGCCCACATTTCTCTGCCAGATGAACTTTAAAGAAGATTCTTGGGATAGATCTCCCCACCCACAATCTCACTTTTCTTCTTCTACTGAGACCTCGTACCATTTGCTTATCTACCTTCTTCCTATGTGGAGGTTTTAGTTAGGCTATTCATTAGAAATCATTTCTAAGTATTTGCACTGTCTAGACAGATTGGGGGTGTGAATATCTTACTTTTATATGTGACATAGACAAGCAAAATAAAGTGCAGGCAAAGCATCGTATGTATGTGAAGCAGGGCCTGAGCCTTTTGATGTGTGGAATGTAGCAGTTTATCCCCCTTCAGTGTCAACTAGAGACTTTTGGAAAACAATGGTTAATGAAGACCGTCCCTGACATCACTAATACCGGAGTATTACCTTCAATGGTACATACAGAGAACTAAAAGATTTCACTTTTATTCTATAATAATTGGAAGAATTATACAGTATGATTACAAACAATTTCATCTATTCCCTGCTTTACAAATAATAATTCTTCTTGCATTAGAAAGTAACAGTGTGTATGTATTGCAAAAAAAATCATTTTAATGCAAAAAAAAAAAGGTTAAGATTCAAGTTTTTTCTTCTTGATTGTTATGAGCAGCAGATCACTCAGGTAGTCTCAGAGGAAGATCTCCTAAAAATTAATGTTTTATATAAAAACAAATCAGTTAAAACTTAATCCCCAGCCTTAGACTGTGTAGGTGATATGTTTGAAGAATCTCATAAACACACCTTGGCATTCTCATTTACTGAAATGGCACATATTTTCTGTGTTGTGCATGTTTTTCTTTTTTGTTGCTATTGTTAGTGTATTTCTCCCCCCCCCAAAAAAAGCTATACATTGCCCTGAAATTAATTTTTAAAATAAAATATTTAAATATACAACACGTTATTATATGCAATAGGTAAGACAACAAATTTCTGAGAATTTGAAACAAAAATCCCTTTTTAATATAGACCTATTTGGAAACAGACTGGGAACTGATACTCACTCAAGGTAAACTGAAAGACACAGGAAGGTGTATCAATACATCTTCCATCAACTAGAAATGGACTTTGGGGAAGCATCTCAGTGGTACGCAAACCCTAATTTGACCGGTCAGCTGAGTTGAGCACTGGCACATAATGTGTCATGCTTCGGATCATTTGGCAACAAAAAAAGTTGCCTTGAAACTGAGCTATTGTTCCAGGGTGCTTGCATGTACAGATCTTTAGGGGACTGGGAGCAAGTTCTGGAAGCAACCCCAGAAGGCAGATCCACGAAAGTAAATTGGGAATCTTAGCAAGGTGGTGGGGAGCGGAGCAGCCTGAGACTGTTGTGAAATGCAAATAAAAAGTTGGCAAAGGGGACATAGTAAGTGGAGCAGATGGATGGCAGACGCCAGCTTGTTGTGAAATGAAATTCCATGAAAAATTAATGAAATAGAAAGATTGCGCACTGGATGAGGGTGCAGCGGCCGTGCTGCTCGCCGTCTCTGCGACGCGTTAGTAATCCACGTGCCTGTCATGACGGCGGGTAAAAGGCAGCCCAGTCTACACCGCTGCCTCTTATCTCGCTCAGCTGATAGCTCAAGAGGAAAGACTGGATTTCAGGATAAAAATCGAATTGATTAAACTAACTTAGTCAGGATCTAATTGCATGAGGGGCTTCTCCCCTTTTTTCTCTCTTTTTAAAATTTATATTAATGCTTCTGGTTTCTAGTGACCCATGTAATAACAGTAATTTGATTTTGCTTCAAGAGCATTAGCTATGATGGGTGAACTTGAATTTAGAATAAAAGTGTGAAATTCATGTATCCTTATCTAAATAGCGGCTATAGGGGTATTGCCAAAACGCTATCTCAGAAGGGTACTTACTGCCTAAGAGTGAGTGAGAAACTGTATTTTTTTTTTTTTTTGAGACCCAGAAAGGTAACTTATGTTATGAAAGCATTGTGTTTAGTTTAAAACCTTCATGTGCATCTATGTATGTTACTCTGTGTGTGTGTGTGTGTGTGTGTGTGTGTGTATTGCTATGTGTATATTTGTATCTAAAGAGTAAAGGCTAGAAACATTGGATCAATTTTATATGTTAGTAGTTTTTTTCTAAAATCCTACAAAATCTAAGTCTGTGCTTTTATAACAGAATCAGTTTACAAATGCCTGAAGAGTGAAAGACAAACATCACCTGATTCTTTGTTATTTATAAATTTTATTTCTATACAGATGCTGCTGTGACCAATCTGAGTGATAATGACTTGTGAACAGGATTTGTAAAAGGGCAGATTTTCTTATCATGAACAAAATATTAAAAGCACTTAACCAGTTTAAAAAAAAAATAAATCACATTCCAAGTTGAGCCATGAAAGTCATGAATGTCCTTTACAAAATAGTCCAACTATTAAATGTTAACACTTTCCATGTGGTTCTCTGTGAGTACAGAATAATTGAAAAAATAAAATCCTGAGAAAATGAAAGAGCAATGTACACTGGCTGATGGTGTCACAATCCTGATTCTTGCTGCTTGGGGTTTGTAGATAACATGAATCTAAATTAACACTTATTTTTCAATTATATGATTTTTCTTTGCTCAGAGGAATAATATATATGCTGTGAATTGTTGATTGTGTAAGTATAATAGTTTATTTATAACTGTTAATGATTATTACTCACTTAATATGTCAATATCAAATACAGTGACATGGGTTTCAAAATGAGAATAACTAAGAAGAAAAAGAGGTTTCTTTAGAATTCTGGGTACACATATCTGATAGGCTGATGGGCTCTTGGGAGACCTTAGAAAGTGGCAGGGGAAAGGGGTCTGTAGACTTTGCAAACCCACAGACAGATCTGTGTTGCTACTTGTCTTCCTAGCTAGCTTGGTGCCAAGACTCCTTGTTTAGTGATTAAGGGTCAAGTTTTCCTTTCTGGTTTTATTTTCGTTAGAAGAAAAGAAAATCAAGGCTGTTGCGTCTGGCTGCTTGCATAGCTTTCAGGAAAGTGAAAAGAACAGCTCTGAGCTTTAAATCTGCAGCTGAAAAATCACATCCAAGAATTAGCTACTTAGAAGATGATTTGTTTGGGCTTTAAGGGAATTTTAGTTTCTCAGAATGAATCTGGCCGCTTGCAGAGGCAGCAGACTTTCTTTTCTGGAGAACTCTGTATATCATAATAAAGAGTTAATGGAATCACCTGGATCCTCTCTAAACATGCTAGATATTTTGTTATCTTTTATTTCAGTTATAGATATTGAATATAAAAGGCAGTAGCATAAGTCCATTTTATTCTTTTATTGATTGTGAATGAATTCCTTTCAGTTCTGATTTCCTGGTAGAAAGTAGCTAGCAATTGTCCCCTTTGTGTTATGAAATGCAAATATATCAGAATTTATTATCACCTGTGTCAAATTATTAAAATGTCAAATAGTTAATTCTACTTTTAACTCTTCAAAATATCAAACAGGTTATATATATATCTTACGTTTATAGGAAGGACATAAAATGATATTATACTTGAATAAGAAACCATGTCTGATAAACGAAGTCTTTCTACAAACAAAGACAAGTAGTATTTGTCTTCAAAGGTGAAAATAAATACAAAATAAATGCTGAGGCAACTTTATGCTGAAACGTCTAGAAGATTAGAATTGAAAGCCTTTCTTGAGCTCTGTGTGCTTCAAATCATGAGACCGAGGGTGGGTGTGCCAATCTGCTCCCAGTGTGGAGGAGAATTTGAAGAGTCATGTTTGCTTAACTGCTGAGCATTCCAGTGGCAACACTCCCTAAAACCTCCCTACACCTTGGGAAAGCAAATGCTCCTACAGATGAGACAGAAAGATCTGGAATGTGGACACAAAGATGCACTGGTGCAGGTTATTTTTAGTGTAAGTACCTGGTTCTTACATGGACACTCCAACTGCAAAGAGGTTACAGTCACACCACTAGACCTCCTTGTATCAATTCAACAGAAAAGTCACTCACATCACAGACCCAAGTTTTCTTCTGTGGCTGTTGTTTTGCTATTCAAATAATGAATGAAATCAAACTACTCTGAGGGGGTCTATTGTTTTGCCGTCCAAATAATAAATAAAGTGATTCAGAATATGTTCCTAAGCTCTCTTTTTCTGAAATCTTGAGCAGGTAGAGAGGATCTGATGCTGAAGTGATAGTCATCACACTTTGAGATGAGTCCATGCGTGATACCCTAAACACCTCACCCATAATGTGCTTTAGATAATTTTAAAGATTAAATTAATATTTGCTGCTTCATTTATTGGGTATGAAATCTCAGGCTCTTGTTTCCTAATGCCTCATCATTTTATAATGTCTTATGAGATTTCTCAAATACGTCTTCATATATGTGGCATTAAAACAGGACAGAGGTGTGGGAGCTCGTTTCTTTATCATCAAAGCCTGTCTTCAGTGGAAGATGCTAGAGCTTATCAAACTTCTTCTTAGGATAAGGATGAAGCAAAAGTGGGAGGCTAATGTTCCTAAAAATCATTATTAGCTACTGCAAAGCACATACTTCTGATTTCTGTAACTGTTTGGAAAAAAAAAAAAAGCACAGTGCTACTCAAATTGGCTAATGTACTTGGGAACAAATGCAATGTTTCTTAATAGTTTAATTGCATTTAGAAGAATGCAATTTAATAAACATGACAGAAACATCAGCAAAATAGCTTTTGACCTCCTCCAAACCCTGAGCCTAGCTGGGCTCACTCATCCTTGCGTGTGACAGATGCTGAGCTCACATTGGGCCCATGGCTGTGAAAATAGCTATGGTCTTAAAGGAGAAGCCCACCCGCTCCTTGTGAAGCCCAGGAACCAAACAGTAAAGTGTTTAAAATAAACACACAAAACAATTTATTAAAGTCCACTTTATAAGTTTGAGGGCTATGTAAACAAATTACTTAAAACAACAACAACAAAAAAAAAACAAAAAACAAAAACAAAAACACTACCTTTCCCTAACCTTTAGGCAGACAAAAACATTGATACATATTTGTTTGTGCTTTGCCTCTAAATACGTACTACAGTTAGAACTTGAAGGAAAAAAAAAAAAAACCATGCAGGTTCTGCTGCTATAACTCTAACAGAAACTGACATCTGAATCCAGGGTATGTGGTTAAAGTAAATTTTTTAATTTAAATAATCCTATCTTTTAAATTTTTCTTCCAAAGAAGAATCATGGTACAGCAAAAAATCAGTTGTTAGTGTCTAGATGAAATAATAGGCTGTGACAAACATTTGAAAAGCCTCTGAGGTAGTACCCAGGAAGCACACTAACTCTGACAGCCCTTCAAACACGCACAGGGCAAATGACACCATGCTTCAAACTAGCTCTGCTGTGTGGTAACACATTCCTCCAATGTCAGTACACCGCCCCACTCTAGGGTGAGCAAATTGGTACATATTGAAACTGAGGGGTGTACTTTTATTACTAAGTGCATAGGTAGAAATTTCCTTTATTGTTAAGGCCAGCAAATTTAAGTGTGCATGCATATCATTTCATGTAATCAAGAGAGTTTTAAATCCACCTTTTCACTTCGTGAAAACTGAATCATGGTGTGGCTTTTGTGTGTAGCTAATGAATAGAATTCAAGTCATTAAACTGTGTGCTTGTGTGCTTTGTGTAGACTGCTAATATATGCATGTGGGATAGAGAAATGCCAGGCTCAAGGTTTAAAATGCAGTTAGTATTTATTGAAATATCGGATATTAAAATGTTGGAAAATCCACCTACTCTGAAACAGCAGTCTTCTCTTATGAGTTCTGAAGGAAATCACACACTAAAATAAAGTCTTGCCTATATCTGATAGTATAAACACTGAGAAATAATAAAGAAAAGACACTGGTTTGTGGTTATAACTCATAATTCTGAGGAAAATATTAATTGCTTAATTGCAAAAGTTCCAGGGAAACAACAACTGAAATTCCTCACAGTGCATATTTTACATGAGGTAAAACAAATCTTCTTGTCTTTACCACTAATAAAAAGTAATCCATCTTCTTAGGTCATCCAAGCAAACAACCCACTTCTATGAAAGGGTTTTAGTCGAGGACAAAGGACACACAGACAAAAGATAGACAGAGGGATAATTTAGAAGTCTCTTTTTCCTAAAGCTTGATTAAAAGCTTCGTCTCTCTTGCCTTGCATTGTATGCAGCTTTTAATACACAAAGATACAGGAACTTAAAACACCCCCGCTATTGATTTCTGCTGCTTGCAGAGCTGCCAAATTCTGTCTTAAACAAGCACGAGTATGCAGATAAGAAGTGTATTTGGTATGTTTTTATTAGCCTATATATTTATTAATGTGTGACTCTATCTCCATTTCCTAGTATGGGTCAATCGAAATACTACAAAGATCCAATAAATAATGTTTTTTTTTTCTGTATGGTTATATTACGTATCAATATACAACTGTGTCAAAAGAAAGCGGGCAGCGACAATAGCCAGCTATGACCTCAAAAAATATTAGGTTTTAGATACTTTAGATATTTTAAAAGTGTATATGTTCATAATTTATTTTAAATGTATATAAAATTATTATATAGCACAGTCCCTTCTATCATGAGCATACACAATGAATTTATAAAAAACAAAGACCACCAAGTAGAATAAGTTGCTTTTGTAAAATTGAGAATAGATTGCATTGTCTTTATTTCAAATAAAACTTCTTTAGAAAACCAAGCTATCAAAATATGCCCTGGCCACTCTTTCTATGGTGTCAAAACTCATTCATTCACTAGGAGAAGGTGCAGAGATGGCTCTGAAGTTAAGTTCACTGCCTTCTCTCTCAGAGGACCTCGGTTCATTCTCAGCACCCGCATGGCCCATCACAGCCATGCGTGACTCAAGTCTGAGAGGATCCAACAATGTTTTCTGCATTCCAAGTGTACTCACACATGGGGTGCACAGACGTGCAGTCAGACAAAATAACCATACTCATAATTTTTAACTGGAAATCTTTATGTCAAATTTGAAATGAGACATGAGAGAAGTTAGAAAGAAGGTATCCAAGAGGGGCTAGGGATGAGCAAGGGAGTGTGGAAATTGTTGCAAAGTACTGTAAATTCTATTTTAATTAAAACATATTTTTAAAAAAACATTTCTAAAGTAAATAAACAGAGAGTAGAACAGAAGATTATGTACAGGCCATGTGAATGATAAGAGCTTATGGGAGGGGCACATCAGCGAGGCTTTACGAGGTGATATCCGTCAGACACCTTTGGAACAATCAATGGCACAAAGACTAGACTATCCCAATGTCAGGTGTGTGAAGGTGCTTACAGGTGGAACGAGGATATTACCACCATCCTCTTTGTCATCCCTCAAGAACGGGTGTCCTGGTTCGCTCCTTCATAATCTCTAGGATTAACACAGTGATGTCATTGTGCCTTATCAATAAATATGTGTTGTAGAATTATCTCATGTTTAGATTGTGTATTTACAAATGGTTCTGTCTCCTTTATATTATAACAAAGTTGCATAACTCGAGTTTATCCATCAAACAACCATTTGTTAGACCCTTTCATTTGTCAGTCACATGATAAGTAGAAGAGAGTCAACAGTGTAAGCCTTGGAAACTTCTCAGAACAGCCAGAAACCAAACCTTGGTGTGTTCTTCCTTCTCTGTCATTTATGTGGAAGAGATATTTTACAAAATTCCCTTTTCAGAAAGCGTGGGAGGTACACTTCCATTATTTGCTGAATTAGCTCCCTGAGGATTGGCAAGCTCATTGCTCACCAGTATTTTCCATGTAATAGATGAAGTGAAGTCATAGGCCCAACACAGTTAAAAGAAACTTAAGCCTTTGTCCAGGAGCCAGCCTTCTTAAACCAGTGTGCTCGCTGCCACACTGGTGTTTCTCTTCTCTGCCTCATAGATACGTAGCTACACTTCTGCCTTCTATATCTGTGACCAGTAATGCAACTTCCTTCTCCAAAATGATTCAGACAGAGGCCAGGTGCTAACATACCATCCTTGCTAAAGGTGCACCAGCAACTGAAAAACACAAAATCCTGGCACCAAACCAGAGAGTAACTTAAACTGCAGTCTTGTTTGTAATATAGACTGGCAATTTTTAACACAGGATAGCTCTACCTGGAGGTCATACAAAGTGGGATGTACACACATTTGTCTTACGCAATTTATGAACAGTTCATCTATATAAACAGTAACGGTGTCAGCACTCCTTCCCACTTCACTCAATAAGTTGATATGTCAATATGTCAATGATTATAATATATTGTGATTTCATCCTATCTCTATCTAGATAGCTTGCTTCTTGGTCTCTTTATCTTATATACCTCCTATTCACTTACCTGTCTACAATCTATCTTCTTTCTTTATATAAACAGGAGACAAATATAGAATCCACTCCCAAAATTTAGTATCAGATGACAAAACTCTTTAGTACCTATTATGGTCCTCAGCTACAATGATACTGACTACATTAGAATGTCTGGGTATTGGTTTATAATTTACTGGATTTTTTTTCCAAAACTCGAGCATCATAAAAGCTAAAATTGTATTGAGAAAATTAAAACCAAATAATGGATTGAGTTTTATTTGCTATTTGTATATGTTTACTCAAATATATATTACATTGTCCATGACTCAGGTGTTAGTGTCCATGCCTCTTCCTTATGGAAGCATTTCTTGTTAAATATGATGTGTCTCAGGAAACGGGCCCTGCTCTCCTCTTACTTGGATGCTGCTTCTCCTGTTCACGGCCTAGCTGAGCTGCTCCTTTAGCAATCCCAAGATGGCTTGACCCCTGCGCATCTACCATGAAGCAAATGCTTCCTCATGTTAGAGTTCTCATCACTAGTGTCAAACTCACCTATGAAGAAGAACATGCAAATTTCACATGTGAATGCCCTGAGACTATCTTCCATGGTGAAAGCACTGCTGTGTCCTTCATGTGTCTCTTCTCCTGCTACCATGGGGGGGAGAGAGAGAGAGAGAGAGAGAGAGAGAGAGAGAGAGAGAGAGAGAGAGAGAGAGAGAGAGAGAGAGAAAGAGAGACAGACAGACACACAGACACACAGACACACAGACACACAGAGACAGAGACAGACACACAGAGAGAGAGACAGACAGACAGACAGACAGACAGACAGACAGAAAGACAGACAGAAAGACACACACACACACACACACACACACACACACACAGAGAGAGAGACACAGAGGAAAAAAATCATTAAATCAGAAACATTTACTTTCAAAATGCTAAACTGCCTTAGAGATCAGCACAATATAAGAGAGCTTGCATTCTAAAATGTTAAAACCCTTTTTCTTACCCATTCACATGGAGATTTATTCTTTAGCCAGTGTAAATCAGCAAGATGTCATTTGGTTCTTAGTGAACCTAAAGCTTCTTCTAGTATTTACTTAGCATTTACACTGTCCTGGGTTTAGGTTATCTCATTTAATTCTCCTAATGAGGCCATAAGGTAGTGGTGTGAGTTAGCTTCATTTTGCAGAGAATAAAATATGCAGAAATGAAGAAAACGTGGGCTTGAGACCATACTTTCAGGGAATAGCTACTCCAGGCATATGGCTGTCCTCGCTCTCATGGATGACACTCTGATTTGCCAAAAGCTCTGCTCCCACTTTCCTGGGTTAAGTACTATTCTCCTCACAGAGTGTCAAAAGAGCTGACATCCCTCAGTTTTTATTAGTGCATATGTGTGTGCGCCTCTATGTATCTATGTATACCTCATGCATGGGGGTGCCTATAGAGACCAGAGATAGTGTCGGGTCCCCCAAATCAAGAGTTTGCAGCTTATTGTGAGCCTTCAAATATAGGTACTGGGAAACAAACTGAGGTCCTCTGCCAGAGGAGCAAGTCTATTAGGCACTGGGCAACCTCGACAGCCCCAGTTCCCAACGTTTAACACAGAATGTACCTCACCTAAATCTTTTATTACTCCATGGTTCCCCAAGCTTTTCAAAGACTGTAGCAGAAACAAGTAACACAATGAGACTAAGAAAAGTAGAAAAGAGACCTCACACTATGCTGCTACTATCTCAAGACCGTTGTCAGATCAACATAGTGCTGTTCACTGGAGGATGCTTAGTGGGCTTCTGCTTGTTTGTTTGTTTGTTTTGATTTGGTTTAGATTTTTGTTGTTGTTGTTGTTGTTGTTGTTGTTGTTGTTGTTGCTTTTGTATGCTCAGCATCTTGGAGGTACCACATCCTAAGAACATCCTTGCAGTGGTTTCACATACTTACCACTTGAGGATGAAGATGAGCTGGCATAAGACGTGAAAGAGGCTTTCATCTGGTAGTGGAGAGTGTATCATTGCACTCAAAAGACCAGAGAACAGTTTTTGGAATTAGAAAATTAGCCAAATACGAACATGACTACAGCCACAGAGATCATAGCAAAAAACCCACATGATTCTTTGTGGGAAATGTGTGTGTACATAGTTCTAGTCCTAAAATGTGCCATCTGCTGTTAGGTCTAGAAATTCCTTTCTACTATTCAACTACTTTGCCTATTACGTATTGTAGGATCTGAAATGTAGTCATAATAGTATATATGTTGATCCACTCAACTTCTCAAACACCCTGTTTCTAAGTGTTGTTTCTACTGAGCGTGACATGTTAGCGCTCCTAAAAACAGATTTAAGGAGTACATTGTTTGTCATTGGTATTCTTGGTTCTCAACTTGACTACATCTAGAATTAACTAAATGCCACATGGCTGTGGACACCTACGAGAGAGTTCTCTTAATTAAATAACTCAAAGTTGTTTAATTAAGCTTTATTCTGGATCATTTGATGTGGGATGATCCACCTTTGATCTGTGCCACACCTTACCATGTAAGCCTACACAAAGGACTTAGAAGGAAGGAGTTCTTGCACTCTGCCTGCTTGCCTCACTGGCTCTCACAAGTCTATTCCTTTACTGGTATTAGAACCTACTTCTTTGGGATCCCAGCATCTGCAGAAGAATGTCTGGGAAATCCAGCCTGTTGTTCCTCTAAATCTGGAGAACCATGACTCATACACTACTTCATCCATAGCAAGCAGAATATCACAAGTCTGTCACTTTGGAGACAGTTCCTAGAGAGTAAAGCCAATGGTTATGCTACCAGAATCCTTTCCAGAAATATTACCTCTACCTCTGAAAAATTCATAAATTCTGTTTTCATCACTTCAAACTCCCTTATAGATAAACTATATCTCCAGGGATATGAAATGTTTTTAGAACAGATTCCATTAACACCAGATTCCATTAAATGATGTCTAGACGTTTTCCTTGATTATTCTGTCATATTCATGGCCACTGAATGGGGTGGTACACAACTTGTAAATTTTATCATGTTCTCTCTTATTTTCTTATCTCCCTGGCTTCTCTGAAGCTCTGTATTTTTAGTTAATAGTGGCAGGAATTGCCAGCATTCTGAAAAGAATTATCATTCATATCGTAAGTGAAAGAAGGGCAAGATTTTGCTTCCTTGTGAGAGCTTTCTTTCTACAAGAGGACCTACAGAACCCGCTAGCCTGGGCAGAGGGGGGCTTACAAAGACTGAAGCCCCAACCACGCATGGACTAGAACTAGGTGCCCTACACAGATGTAACAGATGGGCAGCTCGGTCTTCATGTGGGTCCCCTAGTAAGAGGAGCAGGGCCTGACTGTGACATGACTCTGTTGCGTGTTTTTCAATCACTTCTTCCTGGAAGGACTGCCTTGCGAAGCCACCAAGGAAGAAGATATGCTCAGTTCTGATGGAACTAGATGTGCTGGGGTGGTTTCGGGGTGCTCCCCTTTTCTGAGAAGTAGAGGAGGGAGGAGGGGGAAAGAGGAAGGGAGGGTGAGACCCGGAGAAGAGGAGGGAGTGGGCTATGATTGGGATGTAAGGTGAATAAATAAATTAATTTTTTAAAGTGCAATTAATCTCCTTTTGTTTTTTAATGTAAAAAGACATTTAAAACATTAACAACTAAACAACATTTTTGTTTTGTGGATAATGGAACTGATGCCTAAAGATGGACAAATGAGCTGAATTTCTTTTGCCACAGAAACATGGGGGCGTTGGTTCAGATCCCTGAATATCACTGGCCAACAAGTGTAGTGACTCAGTGAGCTCCAAGTTCAGTGAGAGGCCTGTTCTGTGAAAACAACAAACAAAAACAAAAGAAAGAAAAAGAAAAAGAAAATAAGGTGGAGAATGATGGAGGACCGCTCTCAACAATGACCCACCCACATGCCACTTCATAAAAGAAGATCCCAG
>OU015749.1:3575494-3594627 GCA_907169655.1 Acomys percivali | reverse complement strand
CACACACACACACACACACACACACACACACACACACAATTTATATACAGGATACTACCAGGAAAGAACATGTCCCTGAAAGGATAAGTCCCACGGTGTGAGAATACACAAACTTCAGGAAAGGATAGTTTCTGAGCAATAAAATTAATTGTCATTTAAGGAACTCCTATGGAGGCTTTTCTAAATTGATTATCAAGCCACTCTCTCATAAGCGATATGTTATTAATGACTGTTACATAGAGACAGAGGATGAAGGGCTTTGGGGGAGAGGTTTTTACTTCTCTTACCAAGAAGATGCTGAAGAACACCAGTCCAGTTCACATCCCCTTACCAGGCATCTGCGTGAGTGTATGTACACACTTGTGTTTATACTTTCGCCTAAATTCAAGGATGCACCTATTTATGTACACTTTCCCTGTGCTTTCTTTTCCTCGGGCAACATCAGTAATACATTTTCTGACATAATGATTAAAGGAAACCTTACAGATTGCTGAGCTAAACTCATACAAGCATCTTCCTTTTCAGATATCATTACAATATATATTGAATTTCAAAATAGCTATTAATCACAGCTCATGTAAGTAATCCAAACAATGATCAGTGTTAATATTTAAAACCTCTAACTCAGTTAATAAACAAAAAGGGAATCAATATGATATAAAGATATACATAATACACAAGAGAAGTCTTGTGTATGAATCCAGTGCTGTCATATTCAATTCAAAGAGTTTACAGTTGAATTAAAGTGTGTTATTCGTTCAACAAAAACTGGCATCCAAAGTCAAATACCATGTTTGTATTTTTCATATTTAAATAGATATTTTGTTTATCATGCATTGAAATTCATAATACTGCCCCATTACCTTGTCAATGTATGTCTCTGGTGCTTGAATGCAGTAAATTTTTCGCCTGCTTTGATGCATAAACAATAAGCTCAATGACTCCATTTTCTGGATTAAGTTTATTCTGTTTCTATGCTGGAAATACAAAGCCAAAATCAAAATGAAGCCCTCAGTAAACATATGTAATAAGTACACGTGTACTGCTCCAAATGTAGTTAGTAAATGAACGCGGAGTAGATTAAAGAGATAAACGCAGAATAGTCGGACAGGACATTTGAACTCAGGGTGTTTGCCACTGACTCTTTGTGTGCCACTCTGAGGAAAAGAAGTTAAATCCTCGAGCCCATCCTAAGACACAGACTGGCTGCCCACCAGATAACAAAGAGATCTGTACCCAAGTAGAGTACATGTGGCTCCATTATGTACAAATTAACTGAAATAGCTTTCCCCATCTGTTCAGACCTTACTTATAAAGTTGTTTTACATAAACAGTTACAGGTAGGCTTTCTGGGTTTTGAATTTTTCTGTAGGGGAATTTTAATTATAATAAATCCAGGAATGCCAATATCAATCCCAGAAATGGAAATGCGAAGGTTCTTCACGGCCCTGGACTTCACAAGTAGAGGAAGTTTGTTTCCTAAGGTCTCTGCCTGGCCTCTTTATGTGGAAGTGTGGGATGACAACTAAACTTTCTGTATAAATTCAGCACAAGTGTAATGTTTACAAACAGTTCACATCCATGGTTAGTAGAATACATGGGTAAGAGTCTTGGGTACAGAGAACAAATGTATATTAAATGCCATTATGATTCAAATGCAGCCGACTCTCAGCAAAAGCTATCTTATGCTACAAACTTAATACTGAGGGTGTGTGTGTTTGTGTGCACACGGGTGTGTATGTTTATGTGTGTGTGATGGCACTCCATATTCTACATAAAGGTGGAGCAAAGACAGGTTATTTATTATATATCTAAGTTTTCTAAATAAGAACCGAATGGTAAAGCAAGTTGAGACTTTCATTTTAATGTCTATTTTTTTAATGCTATCCATTTTGGATTAAATTATATGACCATGAACATTTCATTGATCTGATCTTAAAATAACCAGTGTGATTTCACCTCCTGCAATATTTTGGTTTATTTCCTCTCTTTGTCATCACTTGTGTGCAAAGTAATATTTCATCTACAGTGTGTTGATAATAATGAGTTAATTATTCTTTTGACATCACTGAGATCTTTCTTTCTGCTAAGATCTCTTCAAGCCAAGGAAGGCCAAACTCATGGGCTTGAAATTTAGGTTCTTTAATCTCTTCCCTCATTCAAATGAGGACTTATTTTTTTAATCAGTTAATGCACTGTTCACTTACAAAGTCATGTCATTGTGTTAATTTTTGAAATAATTTTTATCAAAGAAATGGCAAAGATTGAGTGTCTCAAGTTCACTGTAGATTTCAAGTGACATATGCATTAGCTTTTTATGACATTTAAATAGATATAGCCAAGATATCACACACATCCAAGCTTTTAAACAAGAAACAATTATACTGTTCATTTATATGTCTTTTATAGCACTTCTCTTCTTCAGCAATGTTCTAAATACTATCCCAGAAGCTAGATGAACAACCTACTTCACCAAAAATTCCATCACATACCTTAGTAAATCCCTCTATGCTGAGAGAATTTTACTAGAAATAATGCCTAATGATTCACTCATTACAATCTTGAATTGACAGAAAATTATATCTCATCTCCCATAACTAAGAAATTGATACTATAAATACTTCATTAGCTTCGTTTCTCATCAGTGTGATAAAATACCTTAAAGAAAGGACTTAAGGGAGAAAGGATTATATTTGCTCACAGTTCAGGTAGTGGAGTCCCTCGTGGCGGTAAAGGCAGGATTGCGGGGTCAACTCCTATGGCAGTGGGAAGCTTCAAACTTACATCTCAGGAGGCAAGGAATTAGAAACAATGAAATACCCATTCCACTACTCTAGTCTGATTAAAGATAAAGCTCAACACAAATTTTGTTTTAGTAATTGTTTGTGATAAAGATTGCGTATCAAATGGCCCAAACTTTGTGGTTAAAAAAAAAAACCAGTTGGTTCTGTGGAATTTTTTTTTTATTTTAAAGGGTTGTTATAAACATTGCATTAAATGAAAGTAAGACAATGATGAGGAGATTCCCAAGTTGGGGAGCAAGTGGGGCACAACATTTGTCTCTGATGCCTTGACTGTACTGTGGATCCATGAAAAAATAGGCTAATAAGAATCTAAACTTTCCAGGGAGCAAATTATACAGTTATGGAAAAAGAGGAATATATGTAACCAAAATGAATTCCAATGTGTTCTTTGTTATGAGTCAAATGAGATTGAAAACACATGTTTAGCATCTGCTCAAATGCACAGAACACAATCCCCTTGCTTTACAACCCTTTTATTTCTCCAAGTGTGAGCCTTGGGTACAAGCAAAAAGACAAAAGCTGAGCATTGTTCTGGGAGAGTAGAGACTGGAGTCCTATTGGTGGGAGCTGGTGACGTGCATATTAAACATGCCGAGGCCAACCATACATGAAGCTGACTGTGTCAGCTCCCACCACCAACCCACCTGCTCAAGCAGATGTTCGGAGCAGCCACGTGATGCTTTGTCCCTGTCTTGTTTCTTCTCTGGTGTGTTGCACGCTTTTACAATGGGCAGATGAGAGGGTCCAGAACCAGCTCAAAATTAGCTGAGGGACTCTGTTGGGAACTTACACAAAGGCACACAATAAAAGGAACAAGAGGGGTCTTGGTGTAGGACTGAGGGCACACTGCCTTTCTAGTGTCTCACAACTGAGGCGATCTATCTGCAATGAGACTCAGCAGTAGGCATCTCAACTAGAAGAGGAAAATAGAAGTTCCAGAATATTCATCCTAGCCCTAATGTAGGAACAGAACAAACCTCTGGGCCCGGAGTCAAGGGGTTAGAAGAGATTATAATTTTACCTAAACTGTAGCTCGTTGTATATTAGCTTCTTGATTTGGGCCTAAAGTGAGCATCACTGTTACTATTCTGAATGCAAAGTTTTTATTAATGTTAATAAAAGCCTGGACTCTTCATGGTTCTAATTGCTTTGCGGTTTCATGCTTCTCTGCCTCTTTCTCTCCCCGTCCTCTCCTTACACTTCCCTTCCACCAATCCTCCCTTTCTTTATTAACATCTTTCTATTTATGAATTTGACATTTCTGCTTCATATTTTCATAATTCTTATTAAAAGGTAATATAGTATTTTAAATGTATTAATTTTTAAACTCTATTGCATAATTTAATTTTTTCAGGTACCACCAAATTTCAGCTTAAAAGCCAATTTATTCTGCATGTACATCAAAAAGGGCTGGTGTCTTTCCTAAATCAGAGTCTATAAATGGCCCTGGGGCATCAGACAGCTTGTGGAGGGACCCAGCTCTGAGGGTGAACAGCCGGGCACAAAGCAGAGGAGAGGGTCCAGAGGGTCTGACTGTATGCCCTAGTCGGAATCACGTCACTCAGGATGCTTAGCTGCCTCCGTGGATCTCCAGAGCTACCCCTCGCCCAGGCCTCTCTACCACAGGACACGAAGGACAACTGTTAATGTCCACACTCATTATGTATACACAAGCCTGTGGCTTCCACTCCAGAGTGCTCTAACAAATGAGCCAATCTCTTTCTACAAATAGAAGGCGTACAAACGCTTTCCAAAACAAACAACACTGACAAAAACTGAAAAAGTAAAAATATTCAAAACAAATACAGATGAAGTCAGAAGAAAGTACAGTTTTGATAAAGTTGGTGTCAGAACTGAAAGTAACAGCTCGTAGCTGTAATCCCAGCGTGTGGAATAGCAAGAAGGAGGTTTCTATGAAGCCAAGCTCAAGCTGGACTAGAAAGTAGTCTCAGAAACTGAAACTAAAACAAACAGCAACAACAACAAACCAAACCAAACAAACCAACAAAAACCCTGATGTCTTGGTGTTTCCTTTCCTCTTTTATGACTGGGGGGGGGGGGCTAAGGGGATGGATCAGTCCCTAACACACTTGCCACGCAAACGTGAAACCTGAGCTGCATCTCTAGCACGCATGTAACACTCTGCTGTTGGAGGCCTGTGCTTATGAATACCAATGCTGGGAAGGTTGAGACCGGCAGATTCACTGGGAAATTAGTCTCACCTCCCTGGTAATCTCCACAGCAAGTGAAAGACCCTGTCTGAAAAGAAACCATTGACCTACACAAACATGTGCACATATATGCTCAAAAGCATATGGGGGAACATATATGGGGGAAGAGATTATGAGTCAAATACAATGAACACATTTGAAAGAATATTGCCTCTAGGAGTGCTTTACTCCTCTAAGTCCCTGTAAATCAAACCTACAGTTAGTTGTTAGCCAAGGTGTATGTGAACTTGACAGTTATTTCCCAGACTGTTTTATTCTTGAACATGTTCTCCACAGTAGCTTCTTGATAATCATAAGATATATATATATACCTTCAGCAATTTAAAAATCTTAAATCTGCCAAGAGTTTTATAGTATGCCATTTCTCCCACAGAATGGAATAAAATTTCCAAATAGACTTCCATGTAAGGTGTATTTTCTTTTAAAAACGGAGTTTGAGATATTATGATTTATATAAATTTAACAGGTTTTGCTGGGCACTTTTCAGAGCTAAGGCATATTGGTTATCTTCATGGAAATGAGTCATATTGTGTTTTCTATACTTAATTCATGTTTAGATGTTTGTGGGGTGGGTGATACATGGGAGGTTTGCTAAACATTAATGTTCATGGGATAGCCATTAGGAAATGCTTAGATCACCCATTAGTAGTTACAGAAGTGTCTGTTTCAAGTGGAATTTAATTTTAAGTAATTAGTGTTAGATTTTCAATTTATTTGTAGTATTTTCTTTTTAGAAATTATAATAATTTTAGTCTTTTAGCAACTTCTTAACAACTATCCCTGGCTATCTTGGATAAATGATTATCAGGCTGATGGATTTTTTTTGCATAGCATTTTTTAAAATTTGTTCACTTTACATCCTGATTATAGCCCCTCTCTAACCCTAACCTTAACCCTAACCCTAACCCTAACCCTAACCCTAACCCTAACCCTAACCCTAACCCTAACCCTAACCCTAACCCTAACCCCTCCCGCCTCTCTCCTAGCCCTCAGAAAGGAAAAACCCTCCTCCCCTAACATCTGGCCTCAGCCTATCATGTCTCATCTGGACTGCCTGTATCCTCTTCCTCTGTGGCCTGCCAAAGCCAGCCCACCAGGGGGAAGTGATCAACATGTGAGCACTAGAGTCCATGTCAGAAGGTTATTTTTTAACCATTCAGAATCTACATTACCCTCCTCACTAGGAAGCCAATGGACTGGCTAGCCTGGGTTCAGAGCAGGTGTATCTAATAAGATTGCAAACAGTACATTGAATTATGTGGCAGTAGCCAGGTTGTTCCCTAGTCAAGGTGCCCCGAGCATGTGTTCAGTAGCTGTCAGAAAGAACAGCAGCAAGACTCAAACACTAGCCTCGCTCTACAGCCACCTGGCGGCCAGTCTTTCTAGAAACCTCCAGAAACGCCTTGCTTCTTCTGTAGGTGTATCAGTCCTCTTCCCATGGTCAGGAATCCTCTATCATCGCTTGATGAACATTAAGGAATTTAGCTTAAACTTGAGAACGATAACTAACATACTGTTTCATTCTTAAGGCTTTTAAAACACAATAGGACAAATCGAGGCATGAAGAAAAACCGATGAGGTGTGGATTTTAAGCTACTGTCTCAGGCACCGTGGTGGCTCGTTTTAACTAGACTGGCCTGTGAGAGGCTATTTGAGATTATGTTCATTGAAGAGGAAAGACTGGCCTATGAAAGGGACTTTGAATTGCCTAAGAATAGAGAAAATGAGCTAAGCACTAATTTACATGTATTGTTTTATTTTTAGTTGGAGATATGATGTAAACCTTTTCTTCAAGCTCCTGCTGCCTTGCCTCTCCTGGAGTGATGAACTGTGGCCTGGAATGATGAGCCAAACAAGCCCATCCTGCCACACATGCTTTTGTCAGAAAGTTTAAGAGAAGTACTAGAAAATAAAACTAAGGCAGTAACCCACTAGCTTATTTCACATTGGCTTGAGGATAACTCTATTACTGCAGTATAATGCTTACATATGTGCTTCCCTAGATGTTTGGGGGTCACTTAATAATCACATTTAATTTGAAGTAACCTTGATAGTTTTTTCTATCATTCACATAGTGAAAAAGGAAACACCAAAATGCATTTAGTGACTTATTCATAATCTTAGCCTAGTGTAGAGTTGTAGTTGAGTTGGTAGAGTGCTTGAATGGCACACACAAAGCTCCAGATTTGATTGCAGCAGCACAGTACATATCCAGAGACCTCCACCCTACGGTTCTTCATTTCGTCGAGGAAGTTGTTAAAGGTGATATAGCAATAATTAGCTTTCAAGTAATAAAAGCATCACTTTTATTTCTTCTAATTCCTCTCAGAACCAGGGATGTGGACCTTCACATTCGCAGTAGCAATTCAGTTGGATTTTAGTCTATGTGTCTCTTCACCAGGCTTCTTTATTGATTCTTACATTTACCGATAACCTTTTCTCATTTCTTTCTGGCCTACCCGAACACTAGTGTGCCCTTAAAATACCCCTGGAAAATTATTAGAATCCATATGTGGGTGGAGAGATGGCTGGGTACCTACATCTAAGGTATAATAAAAGCATCTGCTGCTAACACACTAGTACGAGAGTTCATATCCCAGCAACTACACAGGCCAGATAACGCCAGCTGCAAGAGATCCAGCCAGGTTCTCTTCTGGCCAACCTATACACATGCATGTGCACACACTACACACACACACACACACACACACACACACACACACACACACTGAATCCTTTTTTTAAAATCACATAATAAAAGGAAAGAAATCATCTGGGGGCACCTTGTACTGTAGTCCTGTGCACCTGCTTTGAGTATTTCCACATATGCTCTGTTCCATTTCTATGTTTGTATTTCTGTCTTTCTCTTGCCACCAGCTTCATGTGCTCCTTCCTGCTCATCAAACTGATTGTCCCTTTAACCCTATGTCCTCAGAGCCCATAGCCTGGATCAAGCTTCTTTTCCTAATTCCAAAGAATCGGGAAGGGCGGATGGGTACATATAGGACTCTGCTAGCCATCACAAGCCTTTCTGAGATGCACCAGCTGATTGTGGCATATTCCCTCTACTCTATGATCCCTGTCAACCTTCCCAGGTATGTGTGTGTTCCTCCTTGGTGCGCGGTGTATTTGAACTGAATTCCCATAACCCAAGGTGGAAGCCATTCCTGCTTTCTAACCGTGGGGCTCCCTCCTCTACCGCAATTTGGTGACACCAAGTTGAAATATCAAGGTAGGCAATTTCACAAAGACTGATAAGACTGATAAAAACCATGTTGTCACCACTAAGAAACTTCATTGTCAGCATATAACTCAGCATTTGCACAATGCAATTAAGGTTACAGTTATTTTAATAACAGGCAGTGCTGTCTGGGAAGAAAGATAGTAGGGCCCTACTGATGCCAATGCATAGCATCTAGGCCACTGCCAGCTTCTCCTGAAAGAAGTAAAATACTTGCTATATATCTGCCTCCTTACACAGAATAGAAGCAAAGAAAAAGCAAAGGTGTGAGTATTGGTATATATCCAGGATCTATTTCTCATTTTTATACAAAAAAAAATTCATCAGATTTATACAGCTGACCTGCGAAATTTTCCAAATTATACAAAATATTTGCAGTTCTGCTTGGCCTTGTTGTATAACCAGTTTCTGGCATCCGTCATATGCCAAGAGATGGGTACAGTATAACTCATACGAAGAACTTAGGCTTTGTAGCTTAGACTTTAGAAGCATGAACTTGAGGGCGTCTGCTTTGGATGCAGCTTGTAATGCTGCCCTCCCTTCTGTTTTCTTAGTTTTTCCTAAACACGTGCAACTGTAAGTTTCTTCTTACACTTTTGTTTAGGTGATATACGTGTGCAGGTGTGTGTGTGTGTGTGTGTGTGTGTGTGTGTGTGTGTGTGTGTGTGTAGAACAGGCATTTGACACAGACCTCACCTGTTCATCTAGGCTGTCTGGTCTGCACTGCAAACTCCACGTGGATCTACTCTTGTCAGCCCACTAGGTGTGGGATTACAGCTGGATGCCACTTTCTGGGCTTGCCAGGAAGGTGCTGCGGATCTGAACTCTAGTCCTCATCCCTTGGCAGCAAGAATTTTACCATTGGAGACAGCCCTAGTTTATTTATTATTATTATGCCTATTTGTTTATTTGTTTGCTTGCTATGTAGGGAGTGTGCCATGACACGTATATGGAGTTCAGGGGGAAATTTGCCAAAGTCAGTTCTTTTTTTCCACCATATGGATTCCAGAAATCAAACTTTGGTTATCAGACTGGATGGCAAGTGCCATTACCTACTGAACAATCTTGCAAGCCACAGGCTTTGTATACTTAGTGCATATATTTTTACTTCAGACCGTTTGAAAAATCTTAAAGAATCAAAACTAAGCTTCAACCTAAAGATAAACACTTAAACACTCAAAATGATTTATCTAAGTTTTAATTCCTCATTGAGACACTTTGGTAAAAGTACAGTTCAGAATTGCATTAAATTCTAAGAAGCTTTGAGAATTCACTACAATCTGGAGTAACCTAGAAATGTCAGATCCTTTTTCTTCTCGTTTCTTATAAAATACAAAGCTGGTCTTGTATGGCCTAGAAATAAGGGAAATACTTCTATCATTTTATTTTCATGAAAAAAAGATAAATAAATCATCACTTTGAGGAGTATCTCATTTTTTGAAAACTACAAAACCAGAGAAAACTAAGAAAGTAACTGAGTTTGACCAACTAGTGGATTCCTTATACATATCCTCTGCATTTTATCATCATCCCTCTTCTTTGTCAAATATAGAGTAAGGCCTCAGTGGGATAGCCTCTACCAGAATGCATCATATACTAAAGAGCAAATGAATGAAACATTGGTCATCAGTGTTCAGTCTCCCAGCTGTGACGATGCTCCCAGTGTCAATAGTGCCTGTGACAGGAACAGAGGTTCTTGTTCAGAGCTGAAGTCTCAGTTTCCCTATCTAAGCATCATACAGAAGTGTCCCATCCCAGATTTTCCAGGAGATATTGGTTTTTGTTTTGGGGATTTTTTTTTCAAAGTACAATTCAGCTCTACTCTACAAGGGCAGGAGGCACTGCCACCTTGGCTCCATCCCACATAGATGATATCATTTCAAGGCACACCATGACAAAGCCACCTTCTCCGTATTAGGATGAGTGGATTGAGAAATAGTGTAAGGGAAGAAGTTGAAGCCTTGGTGTGGACTTTCTGGCCATTAATGATAATGCTGAAGACAGGAGCAGGGAGGGAGAAGCCAGAGTCACAGGACCCTGGAGTCTGTAATGGTGGCCACACAGGGGAAGGCCAGGGTCCTCCTCAATGGGATGTGTGGTCAGCTGACTCCAGCCTGGGGCATTCTGTTCCCTACTCACTTCTGAGTGAGGGAACCAGACCAGAACAAAGCCAAGTCAGAGTCTCTGTGCACACGCACTAATTGTAGACAGCAAGTTCGCCTATTCAACTTCAACCCCAGAGAGAGTCATGGTATTTTCTGCTGACCCATCATATTCCCTTTAAATAGGAACTTTTGAGGAGAAACAATGGTAATTATCAAAGACACTCAATGCCTGTGGGCACCTAATTCAGTATGACAGGATATGAAGAAGATTTCTCATATTCAGAGCTCATTATTACCATTCAGAGATCACAAGGGAAATTGCATAAATATATTAGAAATCAAACCTACTATTCTGTTGTGACCATAAAGGAGAGTAACTCTGCCTGGCACGTGACAAATTAATAATCAGCCAACAACCTTCATGTTGAGGATGCTGACTGCCCTCGGAAAGCCTCTATGTCTAGCTCTGTTTTCTGATCGATGCTGAGCCTCGAATTTAGGTGGTGGAGGTTTAGGACACTCTGTCCTCTACCGAACTCTTCGGAAGGAAGGTTATTAGCACAGCGAGGGGGACTGTTCTCTCAGGAGAGCTGCACGTAAAATGACCAGGGAAGAAAATAGCAGCAACTCCTCAAATTAGCATAATTAGTAATTATCTCTTAATCGCCCCACTCGGCTTTAGAGACTTGGCACTTGAATCTCTGCTTAAAGTTCACTGAGGAAAAACAAATTTCACGCTGGAACATCTCAATAACACAGCTGAGCCGCTGAGGTGGTAGCTCCGTGGAGGGAAAGGGACAAACGGGGACGTGTGGAACTGAAGTTCTGTTAGAGCCTGGTGAGCAAGCTTCCTGTGGTGGCAAGAGCTCCCAGAATGCAATGGTGCGCCTTCATTTAAAAGGCCCCTACTCTCTTCCTGTCTGACTCTGAAGGTGTTTTCAAAAGTTTCCTCCCTCAGAACTCAAAGTTGCCTCCAGACCTGAGAATCACTCCATGTAGTGAAACACAGTGTACCTCCCTTAGCCCCTAAATCTGCCCAAAAATGAAGGGAATATAAAAAGAAGAGAGAAGAATATACAACTACTATGTGTGTCACACTCAGCAGCTACCAAAACTTTCTTTTTTGCCCACTGGAATCCAAATCTTAATGAAATTAGATGGCTTGGACGTGAACTCTGGTGCCCCATATTTGACCACCTCCCCTTGGTGGGGAGGCCTGGTGGCACTCAGAGAAAGAATAAGCAGGCTACTAAGATGAGACTTGACCATACAGGGGGGGAGGTCCCCCCCCCCCCCCCCCCCCCCCCGTCATAGACCTAGGGAAGGAGAATAGGGTGAAAGTGGGAGGGAGGGAAGAACAGGTAGATACAAGTGAGGGGAAAACAATTGAGATGTAATCTGAATAAATTAATTAATTAATAAAAAAGGAAAAATTAGAAAACAGACTCTATTTTGATGATATCTGATATGAAAGAGAAGACATCTATACTTTTGAAAAACTAAACACACCTTCTATTAACTCTTATGAACAAAAAGAATAGTTTGCAACCTATCAAAGAAATCTTCTGTTATTGATTAGTTGTACTTGACATAGATTTTTGTAGTGATTTGTACAAAGTCTAAACCATCACTTTACAAGACAGATCAATAAATATTACTGGACACAATTTTGGAGGGGACAGAAGTAGGCCCTCTCTTAGCAAATTCAACAGAGAAACTTACCGAACACTGGAAGAAGGCATGTTTTTAAAGTCATTATCACAGAGATGAGGCTGTTTAATTCAGGCAGCCTAGGGTACCAAGTCCAAGGATACGGATGTTTGTCAGAATTCAAGACTGGATTCCCTTACTCCCTTCTGCTCAGATGACCTTCCATGGCTCTCTCCCAGCCCCTGACTTCGTTCACTTGCTCTCTCCACCATCATGTTTCCTGTGTTCACTAGCATATCACACCCTGAGCCCCGGTAAACCAGCAGCAGCTTGAGTGTTCACAAACATCATCTACCCAACGGCTAATGAGTTGCTTGTGCCAGGGCGTTAGGAACAGTAAACAGGAAGGAAAGGGTTTGATGTGTGATGCTTACTTAGTGTGTGACAATTGTTGCTCTTTCAGTCACTTCATTGACCCTCATCATTACACACGAAGGAAAGGTTATTATTTCTGCTCTGTAGAAGATAAAAAACATGATATAATATAGCAAAAAAGAGCATGGCTCTAAAATTGTCCAATGCCTCTCAAGTACTTTTTTTTTCTGTTCTGCTTGTTTTCAGATCTATCAATCACAGATATTTACTAATTTGTATGCCTTTAGAGCATATGATGAGCTAATAATTTGCATTAGCAACTTGGAATTTGGCTTGCAATATTTGCTTAGACAGAATACCCAATGTTGTAATTGAGTTACAAAGTGGTCATCAAAGCTCACAAGAGTGTATGGTAACATGTATGAAGGCCTTCTCTAAAAAATACTATTTATTTAGTTATTTAATGTGTGTGCATTTGAATGTACAGACAAGAATCAGTATGTATTATGTATGTATGTATGTACCAACGTAGATCATGTGTATGCATTGCCCAGAAGAGCCAATAGAGGGCCTTAAAGTTGGCCTGGAGATGGAGTTAAAATCAAATGTGAGCATCCCTGAGTGGTATAAACTGAACATGGATCCTTGCAAGAACTGCAAGCATTTCAAAATGCTGAGCTATCAATCAAATGCTAAATGTAAATATTTTATATATAATATTTTATATTATATAATGTATGTAATTTCAGAGTCTCAGAAGAAATGCAGCAGTGGAAGTAAGCATTATTTACAAGCTCACATTTCTGTCCTGGAGAAATGAACTGGAGTCCTTGCTAGTAGCTGCTACATTGCTTCCCTGCAGGAGCCTCAGGAGCAATGCTATCCCGGCACTCACTCTTTGTATTCAGTAGAAAACTTAGTGCAGGTTTAGTCACAGGTGACTATTACCGTGACTCAAAGCATGAATAAACACAGCACAGTTTTGCTCCACCTTTGAGAAGGAGAGACTGCCTTTTCAAAGCAAGGCTTGGTTTGAGCACCTTCCCTGAAATTGCAAATGAATAAGATGCTTTCACATAGATCCTCTTCACTTTATCGAACACGGTGAATTTTCCTGACTTCCTCTGCTCTGTCATTTTGTACAAGCACTAGATGAAGTCAGGTTAAATTCTAGTCTGTGCTATAGAATGGCAACCCAAGGGGCAGAAATCAGCCTATGCTGTACAGACTCCCAGGGAGGATCACCAACTGCATCAGAGTTCCAAACTCACACGTCTGTCACTCTACCCTGCTGTGTGCACGACTTGATGTCACTTCTCATAGAGACACCTGTGTCTTGGGTTTTAACACTCTGTGTGATGCTAAATACTTTTTTACACAGTATTTTCATGATGAGAAATAATTATACCCAGACATCTTCATAGATCCCCTGCAGTCCATCCATGCACTGGGAGCTGCCTGTCTGCATAGACCAGTCTGGTTTCCTACACAGCTAGAGAACAAATCAGGGGGAAAAGCTTAAATCCTGTGGTGACTGCAGAAAATGGTTTTCATCCTAACCTTGAGTTTCACAGCATTCAAAGACATATGTCTATTTAATGTGCATCCGAAAGAGAAGTCAAGCTACTTCTCTAGGAAATGCTAAGGAAGCCAAATCAAGCCCACTGCCACAGTGCTGTCTCTGTGTCCAAATGTCCTCAAGCTTGCCTAGTACAAAGCCAAAAGGGTTACAGAGCACTGGCTACTTTCTAATACATGTTCACTAACTGCGCCTCTTTCTATGCACAGGTTTAACAAATAAAAACAATGACTTGCCAAATCAGGAAGACTTGAAAGCCGTAAAAACAGAAAATTACTAAAATATACAAAATAATAATTTGAAAAAATAATAGCACTATGAAAAAAATGTCTACTGGATTGAACAAACTGCAAGTCAGATATTAAATGGAGCAGCACAGTGTAGTGTAAAAGTTTAGAGAACAAAGAAAATTCTGGAAAAGTGTATTAATTATAAGAATAACACTGCTTATCTCTGTCCTTTTCCTCATCAGTTCCCGCCCTTAGGTGAGTTAGATATAAAGCTGAAGCAATAAAAACAGTGCTGTGTAGCAAGGCCAAGAGTAGATTGAGGTCAGGGGTATTGAACTATGAAACTGTGTAAGATTGTAGAAGCCAGAGAGGCCAAGGACACTACAAGAAAACCTACAGGATCAACTTACCTGGCCCCATAGGGGCTCACAGAGACTGAACCACCAGCCAGAGAGCATGCATGGAACTGATGATGTGTGCCCTCTGCACACATGTAACATTTGTGTAAGTTCATGTGCATGTGGGACTCCTAACAGCAGGAGCAGGGGCAGTCTCTGGGTCTGCTGCCTGCCTTTGGAACCCTAATCTTAATGCAACTTGATGTGCCAAGGCTATTGGTATCCATGGGAGCCCTCCTCTTTTCTGAAGAGAAAGGCAGAAGGAGTGGATGGGAGGCAGAGGGGCCATGGGGAGAACGAACTGAGAGGAGGGAGGGAGGGAAGGCTACAGTTGGGACCTAAAGTGAATAAATTATTATTATTAATAATAAAGAACTTGAGAGATTTTGAGAAAGAATCCTGTGTGAAAGACATTAAATTTTTAGGAAATTATTTTCATTATGATATAAATATTTTTATATAAGATGTAAAAATACTTAAACCTGATTTTAATGTGTATAGTTCATGCTTCCCTCTGGACGGTGTAAGGACTGAGGAGACCATGAGAGCTACGGTGTTTTCTTCAGTGGGGATTCACTGGAGAACGAATATGGACGTGGCTCTCTGTATTCCAGTTAAAATGTGACACTTTGAGTCCCCATCCTGAGCTCAGGAACTATGGACAGTTGGTGGTTTCTAAGGCAGGAAAAACCCATTTCCTTTAAATGTGTGGTCCCTTGTAGGTCTACCAAGCTCCAAAGGATGATTCCACACCTGTGAATATAAGCAAACCACAACCTGGACTTGATGGGTGATTGATAGATGATAGATGATGGACAGAAAGATGAATGATGATAGGTAGACAGACAGACAGATAGATGACAGATAGACAGATCTATAGATACATAGACAGATAGTTTTGAGGGCATAAGGTGGGGAGAAATCTAGGAGTTAGAGAAAAACATGACAGGATAAATATGATCAAAACACATTGTATATCCATATGAAATGTTTAAAAACTTAATAAAATATCACATGTATTTTTAAATTGAGGACTTTGGCAAGCAATGTTGATTTGTCTGATAGAGTATTATCTTTGACCTTTACGCAGGAAGAAGAAAACAACAGAGGAACTAGATTTTTATTTTCTAAATTACTTTCTAAAGCCGTGCAATTGCATTGTATTTTGTCTCTAACCATGCCTTAAAATAAATATTCTTGAGAAAAATCAAAAGAAAACGGAGATAGTCTACTGGACACCCTTTGAATTTTGCTATCTTGAAAAGGAGCAGCATATACAGCTGCTATTCCCACACATATGAACCTGTGGCTTTGCCTTCCCTGAACTCACAGAGAGGAAAGTGACTCATGGGAAGCAGGGATGGGGAACGTGGGATTCTGTACCATGGGAACGGTTCTTGCCTACTTCACCCTGAACCCTCCCTTCTTAAACCCCCTTCACATACATGGAATTTTCACTTTGGGCCAGTAAGCAACATGAGCTCAGTGATGCCAACAAGCATGCCTTTGAATTCAATGGATTTTAGGAAAGTACTGTGGGCACTTCTGTGCAGACCAGGAAAATGCCAGCTCTTAGCAGTTAAAGTACAACAAGAGGACAGGACGCACGCTTCCTGTACACACCCATCTTTTATCCACTAAAAACAGGCCAGTGTTTTATGATGAGCATGTTGCTGCCATTCACTTTAGCTTTACTAATAAAAATTAATGGTTGGTTAGACGTTTATGTGGACTAGAACGTCAAAGAAGAAAAATAAGAAGATAAAACGACAAAAGTAATGCAAATTTTAAAACAGGGTATGAAACAATTGGAATTCATTATTACAACATCTTGCAACATTTGGTTCTCAGAATACCTAAAAAAGAAAATTAAGACAAAACATATCAAACAAAATATTGAACTTCAGACCCAAGCATTTTGAGGGAGGTATGTAACTTTATTTTCGCTGTCTCTTAGAGTCTGACATTAGAGTTAGCAATAGACAGGGATTAAAAATTGCTTTGAATTTTTTTGTTATTTACAGGATTTTCATTTCAAACTGGAATATTTATATATCTTTATAAAGTATTAGTGATGGAATATTTAATCCTACAAATCTAATGAACAATATATTGTTATCCTGAAAAGAAATGGGGATTTCTTTCCCCTGGAAGGCAGAATGACAAAGCCTGACACACCTTTTTTATTTTTCTTACTTATTTCCATGATTATAGCTGTATCTGAAGGACAGAAGCCACTTTCCCAGGCTGCGGAGGCCGCCTCTGCTGGGGAGGGTCACGATAGCAGGGATGAACTCTGAGCCCACCACTTCCTTTACGCAAGACACCAGCCACAGAGTTCTCAACAAAGTGTGGGCACATGACTTTGACATGGTGGAAAATAAATGATTTGCACTGTTCATGTGAGATGGAGATAGTGGGAAAGAGGAGGGGGATAGGGAGAGACAGAGACAGGGAGACGGAGAGACAGAGAAGCAAGCTACAGATAAAATTTAAGACTAACAAGACCTCTCCTTTTCTGAAGAGAAAGAGAAGAGGAGTGCATATGGGAAGGAAAGGGGAAGGAGGAAAGCCTGGGAGGAGAAGGGGGAGGGGAAACTATGGTTGTAATGAGAAGAAATTGATTTATTATTTAAAAAAAATAGACATATCCACTGTATAGTTTCCACTACCATGAGAGACAAACAATAACATTGAATTGTATGAATAGAAAAAAGTAAGGATAAATGTGCTCTTAACGTTTTAACACATGACTAACTAAAACTGCTATTTGAACACATACTTGTTTACCCACTAAGGTGTATATGTTAACCCCTCCCCCCCCCCACACACATTATGTTGTAATCTTTGGACTGCGAAAAGACTCTTGGTGGATGAGCTTAAAGTTATGCAAATGTACAACACGAATGAAATAACCTGGAATAATATTTTACTCAAATATTGTAAGGGTGAAACATTTCTTATATCATAAAACACTCATATGGAATTACAGAGTAGATTAGAGATGGTAGAATTTTTAAAGTTATTACAGTATATCAAAGACCTTCCACTCTTGCCAGAGATACTATTGTGGAGGAAGAGAGTAAGGATCACTAAGCACTTGAAGCAACTCAGGACAAGGAATAGTGGGGACTACAATTGGAATTCCATGATCATTTATGGAAGAATTTAGAGTAATGAAGTGAAGTGCAATTCATTGAGGAAAAACTGGAGTTTTGTGAGCTGCTATTGATTTTAAAACTACCTGTTGTGGGTCCCAAACTAGGCTAAAGTAACTCATGTGTTGTGTAGGGTGTTAGAGTTTTTCCCTGAATCAGATGACTAGTCAAAATTGATACACTTCTATTTGGCAATTAAAATGGAAATTATTTAAAAAAAAAAACACACAAGATGAACATGACAGAGTTCCAGAGTGGAGCTGAAAACCAGCAAACTAATGATGGACTAAGATAAAAACAAAAACAAAAAACAAAACAACCCACCGATGTGTTCATGAGGATGGCCACAACATGTAAGGAATTGATGAATAGGGCAAAGATACCCTTCTGTGAGGAGGGGAGCAGGGATGCTAATTCAAGTAGAGATTAATCATTTTTACAGAGCATGTACAATTGTTCTGACAGAGGAGTTAGCATGCCGTGGACTGGTTTCATGTAGAGAACTCATGTAAGTAAATAGTTGCCCACTCTCAACTTTTCATGACTCAGTAAGCCTGTTTCTCCCTTGTGGTCTCATCTGAGATAAACCCTCAGTTAGGAGGCCATGCAACTCACAGATCCAGCACGAATATGATTGAAAGAAAATTGCCAAGAGTTAGGGGACTTGGAGCATGAAAGAATCAATTGAAGGAGTCCATCAGGATGTTTTTAACGTCATCTTGGTGTCATTCACTCCAGCACACAGCTTGCACTTAGCTCTGGATCTTTCTTTGACAGAACCCAGAGATCATGACGCAGCACGAGATAGTAAGAGCATAGGATGTGTCTGCAATCTCTCTGTTCAATCTTGGCCTTGGTCAGGGTGGACATGTGAAGACACTGGGGCAAGGAATATGAGCGCCAAAGATTTTGCTCAAGATTTAAATAGTCTGTGCCTGAGTCCTTTCTTATTTCTTCAGTGTGTCTTCATTTTTTTGTTTTTTGGTTTAGTTTGGTTTGGTTATTTTGGTTTTGGTTTTGTTTTGTATGTAGCCTTCTCTCATAGTCTCTACCCTCTCCTCATAAACAATATCTTATAAATACCTCAAGTCACGGGGTAAATTTTAACTGTGTGTAATCTTTTAAATCTGTTTTATACACTGTTCGATGGACATTAATGACTTGTTATCGTTTGTAATCCCAGCAATAAAGGAAAGAGAATAAGATTAGAGCAACAAAATGCTGACTTCAAGACATTTTTATGTTCACCTTTGCTTATTTTACTTTACTTCCTCATAGTGACTCTGTTGACATGCAGTCGTAGACTTGGGATGCGCTCTCTCTCTCTCTCTCTCTCTCTCTCTCTCTCTCTCTCTCTCTCTC
>OU015749.1:3562630-3575484 GCA_907169655.1 Acomys percivali | reverse complement strand
CTCTCTCTCTCTCTCTCTCTCTCTCTCTCTCTCTCTCTCTCTCTCTCTCTCTCTCTGTGTGTGTGTGTGTGTGTGTATGAATGTGTATGAGAGAAAATGAAAGAGAAAGAGAGACATGTGGGAAATTTGGGGTTAGTGGGATGGCAAAATAACCCTTCCCACATATATGGCTCCTGGCTTGAGTTGCACTTGTCCAAATCAGAACAGAAATAGACTCAAGTACAGCAGAAACAGAAACTTTTGAACCTATGGACAGGGAACAGAATGGGTTCTGATAGCTGCAGTTTCTGAGAGGTGATTGCCCTTCTTTGAAGTGGCCTCCAGTAATCGTAACATAAGCTTCAATATCCTTCACACCAGGGTCCTTTGAAATGTGTCCAACATCAGTGACCTGATCCTGGAGGACAGGGTGTAATATAGATGTCCCACTTAGGGCTGAACATTCTACAGTCTCGTTTCTCTTCTTCTTGACCAGTTGAGGATCTCTGTTAACTGCCATCTGTGGCAGAAAGAAGCTTCTCTGATGAGTGATGAGAGATGCACTAATCTATGGGTATAATGAAAAGTCATTAGGAATACAAGGAAACTGTTTTCTGTCACAGCAGAGCAGTTGCACATATGATCTCACAGCAGTTACGACAGCATGAACAAGACCTGTACAAGCGCAAGTCAGACAGAATCCCAGCATGGAGAGGAGATTTGGATGCAAAATTCCATCCGTAGCTGAGGAACTATTGGTAATTGATAGCCGCTACAAGAGTCGGGTTTTTAAGGGCGCACCTGCCTCCGCCCATAGGCTGACCACACTCCAGTGTGTGGCCACCTATCAAAGAGTATATGGGCGGCACAAATGGGACTTGCTTTGTTCTTTTAAAAAACAAGGGCACAAAGTTGGATAGGTTGGGAAAGGGGTGGTTCAGGGATGAGTAGGAGAAAGGTAAATGTGATCAAAATATAATGTATAAAATTCTTAAAGGATTCATTTCAAAACTGAGTCAGATACTGTCAAGGCTATGTTGAGACATAATCCTCTAGTTAGCTCACCTGGAAACTGGTTTTGCCAGATGTTCTCCCATAGCTAAATGTCTACTATTTTATGCTAAAACATTCTGGGAGCACAAAGCAACAGGACATGGGTTTTAATCACAGCATAGGTAATTTGAGTTAAAATAACTCACATATTAAAAATAATAATAATAATAATAATAATAATAATAATAATAATAATAAATATCATCACTCTGAAAAAAAAGAGTTCCGATTGTTCTATTACTTTTAAATGAAAATAATATGTAGACACTTTTATATAATCTGTTACAATCGTGCCTCTGCTGTGGGACCCAGGGCTATGAGAAGCCCCCTGATCTTTACAGAGCTAGGTTATATGACTTAGTCTATCGCCAGTTCACACAGTGCTGCTTCTTCATTGCCGACCCACACACTACAACTCGTACTGCTGTCCAAAGTCCAGGGCTCTGCACTAACTGACATTTCAGGCCCATTGCCTTGCAAATCCTCAGCATCACCTAGAGCCCCAGAACCATGGTGCGCTACATGACTTCTGACTCCACGTGTGCAGTCACATTAGCTCTTCGCTTGAATGTGGGTTCTTGGGGTACACCGCATATCTGGGAATTGTCTGCTTTGCACTCCCTGGGGCACCGCTAGCTCAGGGGTGAATGCCTGAATGACCTCAGGACACTGAGCCATCAGAAGGCTATTACTGTCTGCTTCATTCCCTTCCTTCTGCTTGCAAACATTAAATTTAAAGTGTAGATGTGTTTAATTTGCTGCTTTCATTATCCACAGGTGCCTTATTTTCGCCGCTCCCATTTCACAGCATATGTCATAGGACTAATAAGGTTAAGTGTTGGTTAAGGAAACCCTATATATTGCCAAAATATACAGTGAACCAGGTTTAACAAACAGCAAAGGAAACCAGGCACCATGGTCCTGCCTAAATGTCACCAGTACAGCCATCATACTGAGCTCTATATTCAGACAAATTTAGTGACCAAATGGGATGATTAGCTATTATAGCTAATAAATACAGAGTTCATAACTGTATTCAATTCAAGTACAAATAAGAGTCAAAATTGAGTATTCAGTATTCAGAAGACAGAATAAACATATGAATTATTTATACTTCATTGACCCTCACAGAAGATTAATGCACAGTCCACCTGAGCGTTTTCATAAGAATGAATTATCTAAGTGGCACATTGTTCTAATTAATATATGAAATGCTTTGCTACTGATAAGAGTGGACTTAGAAAGCTTTGAATTTCACACCAAGGACTGAAGCTTAGTCAATATGTTATGGTCAGTGATATCTGTAATGCAACATTATAGAGAAATACTCTTTGGAAATAATTCTAAACTAAAAGTAAATGGTTTTTTACTAGTATTCAAGTAAAATGTGGGGAAGTCTACATGCCATACGCTCCGAAGAACGGTGCAAAGCTTTTTGTTAAGAAAGTCTCCAAAGTCCTTCTAGGAAACCCTGTAGGATGGAACCACAGCATTTTGGGGTGTCGTTTTTGTTTTTGTAGTTATTGTTGTTGTTGGTGGTGGTGGTACCAGCCTGCTTGTGGGCAAGCCTCGATGAGTATGAGGCAAGCCCAGATGAATATCAGTTCCTAAAATAATTTGGAAAAGAGGGAGATACTGCACAATTCCCCCAATGTACCCTTTAAAAAGAATTCTAGGGTAAGTGTTATTTTCTTTACATTTCTTTACTATAACTACGTGAAGCAGGAAGCGACTTTTTATTTGAGGTTTAACCCTTGATAGTTGTTACCTTGGCTTTAGTGTCTCAAAGGGGATTGTCATGTTTTCAAACCCTAATGGCATCCGTTCCTGTGTGCAAGTGTCGAGTATGTCTGGGGCCCAACTGAATTGCCGTGTCTTATAATAGAATATTATCATGTGAGAATCAGCCTCTAGTTTTTTTTTTTTAAGTTTTTTTGTTTTCGCTCTGTTTTTTGAAACAGTACATTTTACAACTTTTTTCAAATGGAGTAATTTTAAATGGTATCCCATATAAAGTTAGTAGATTAGTGTTTAGCCAAAGGGTTAAAAGCAACAAAGAAGTTAGATTATTGATTTGAGTTATTACAAGGGAAGGATAGCAAAAATGAGATAGGGAAATAAAAGTATGTGGAGCTGGGGAACGGAGATTTGGTTGGTGTCTCAAGGACCCTGTTCGCTTTTCACCATCCAGCAGCTGCCGATCAGGATTTGTTCTTGACTAGATATTGACGCCGCAACAATACACTTAAGCTCCCTAGACTCAGACCGTTCAGCCAGGAAATGAGGAACAGAGCACAGATTACTTCTAAGACCCTTCCAAGCTAGGAACCCCAAAGATTTATACTCCCTACTGCCCCAGCAACTTTCACCAATAGACAAACCTGTGTGTTACATAATTAGAGATAAAAGCTTTAGCAAACACCAGAGAGGTTAGCACACCGGCACTAATGAGTTCAGTAACTTATAGATGATGACACCAGACGCCACTAGATGAAGGAATGGTCTTCCAAAGGCTGGAGGATTGGGGTGCCTCCTGAAGGGACGAAACAAATGAGAAGGAGAAAACGCAGAGAGAAAAAAAATTATTCAACCAGCCCAAGAATGCTCTAAGACCAAGAAGAATCTAGGTGAACACAATCTATTACTCTCATTAACATGCAAACTATCTTTTGGAGTTTCAAAATAGACTCTTTGATCAAAATATTTCAAGCTTTTTTCAAATTTATCGTTTTATAATTTATTCGTATTACATCCTGATTGTTGCCACCTCATCCTTATCCTCCCGTTCCAACCCTCCCTCCCTATTCTACCCTCCTCTAGTACTCTGGCAGGGTGCCCTCCCCAGACCATCTGAGCACAGCCTAGCAGGTCGCATAAGGATAGCCTACACACATCTCCTTCTTCCGTGGGCCCTCAAGGCCACCCCACCAAAGGGAAGTGACCAAATCTCAGGTACCAGAGTTCAGGGAAGAGGCAGTCCCTCCTCCCCCTCCACGTGTCATTGCTGGGCCTTAGACAATATTTTAATGCATAGTTTATTGTTTTCACACTTAATTTATGATTTGTTTTATTTTTAACTGTGTGCACACACATGTGTGTGCACGTGTATGTGGGTGTGCGTGGGTGTGTTTGGGTATATGCACATGGATTCAGATGCTTTTTGAGGCCACAGATGTTAAAGCCACTGGAGCTGGAGTTAAAAGATGCTTGAGCTGCTGGGTGTGGGTGGACAGGAACCAAATTTGGATCTTCTAGGAGAGCACCAGTTTTCCTTAACCACTGAGACATGTCTATAACCTGCTCTTTATTTTTATTGCTTCAAGAAAAAATATTTGTAAACCTACATCGTCGAAGAAGAGAAATTATTATTTAGCCAATTCTAATCATCTGAAATGTCTGATATGTACATTTTTACCACAGCTTTCCCCTTTAAATTTCTACACTGGTTTTGAATAAGAACGTACACCTCCCTTCTCAGTAATTTGTCAGTATTTTTTATGTCAAAACCCCAGGACTTCTTCACTGTTGATCTAAAGGTCTCTGTTGTTGGAGGGAAATGCTTCAGGTATATGCAAGAGTGGTACAGCTGGTTCATGAGGTAGTTTTACCTTTACACTTTTGAGAAAATGCTATACTTGCTTCTGCATTGGTTGGACTGAGCGGATGATAGTGGGTTAACTATGTGCTGCACTTGGACATCAATGCCTATAAAACCCACCTCAACACTAGGTATGGTGAATGCGGACCAAGTAAAACTATGTTAAAGTAGAACAGCAAGGAAGAAGCACATGTCCCTCCCCGCCCCTCTCTCCCTCCTTCCCTTCCAGTTTCCTGTCTTTCATATTATTTTTCACATATCTAAAAGAAAACCCTTTTTACATTGTAGAACTTTAACAAACATGAATCCACCTCCATGAAAGTCTCACAGCCATAATTAAATGCAACTTTGTACTCTGCAACTCTTCCCCGGTGACCCCAAACTTAGCACACTGTCTGACCCAACATGGTTCTTCTGTGTTCCTTCATACCAAAGCTTTTGAATCAGGAAAAAAAAACACCCAAGCTCATGAAAACTGTGTTTAGTATCTCGAGGCAGATATTCCATTAGTTGCTTATCCCCAGGGCAGCTTGTTTCCATTCGTGAGGTATCCACACAAGGCTTTGTGTTTCCGTTCCTTGGGCAGCAAACTATTATCAGTTACACTCTGCACGTGCTTCTACCATCTGGGAAACAGAAGCCACACAGAGCCCTGTGGCATTAGCTGTGAACTCACAATGGAAATTAATCTCTCCTTTCTGGATCCTTACACTGACTGCTGTCTAAGAACAGCCAGCGAAGTGTGCAATACGCTGCTTTCTTTCTGCCCCCACCGGCTCTTTGACAGTGGGAAGTCTTAGGTAAGCAATGTTTGTAGAGGAAATCTGTCCCCTTCCAGGAATCATTTGAAACTTTCATAGCTAACTCTGATTCCTCAGTTGTATTACTTTAAAGTTGCCCAGAGATGTAGGAAAAGAGACAATTGTTAAGATCCATTGACTTGGTGAATAAATGCTATCTATTAAAATCCGTATACACAAAACTCAACAATTTCATATTAGCATACACTACATACATTACACTATAACATGTATCTTTTGTAAATAATATGTTGAACAAGGACGTTTATTTAACCATTTCCTGAGAGAAAAATCCTTCAAAAGACCACTTAAATACCTGCCTGCCGAGAGAGAATGGTGAATAAATTATATCACGCCTCAGCAGGGTATAGTTTCCATCCATGAAATACAAGGGCAAGTCTACTTATGCTGAAACATAATGTTCTCTAGCATGCATTTGGCATGATATTGTTAGTACTGAGCCTTCATTTACATATCATATGAATATGCATTCTCCTTTGGGCATAAAGGACTTAGGCAGGGAGATGCAAAGAGTTCTTAATTTTGTTTTTGAGGTGCAGAATACTGAGGCCATAACGTGACATATATTTTAACGTATATGTAATGATTATCTCTTCATGATATGACAACTTTGTCATCATCCATATGGACATTGTAGGGAATTACACAAAGTAGGACCACAATAGCATTACATGGCAATACACTCTTTCAGAATACAGTATTGCATGTGGTCCACCATCTACTAAAATGGTTGGGCAAATAAGAGGATGTGTGGCTGCTGCAGAGAACATAGTGTCAACTTCTGGCACACACATGGTATCTCACAACTAACTGTAACATCAATTCCAAAGGATCTAAGATTCTCTTCTGTCCTCTATAGGCACCAGACATACGTCTATAAGCCATGCTAAAACATCTGCACATAAAACAAAAATAAATTAACTTTAAAAGTTAATATTGATATAATGTAACATGGCTTTAATTGTGTTTTGCGAATGTGATTTTTTGCTATATAATTGGTTCTTTTAACTTGAAAACATATGCAGATGAATTGAAGATTTGGAGATTTTGTAACAGTTGTTCTCACCCTGTGCCTCATGATCCCTTTTGGCCAATCAACCCTTGCCCAGGGATTGCCCGAGATCATCAGAAAACACAGATGTTTACATTGTGATTCACAACAGTAGCAAAATTACAATTACGAAATAGCAATGAAAGTAGTTACATGGCTGGGGTCATAACAAAATTAAAGAGTCACAACAATAGAAAGGTTAAGAGCCACCTGTCTACGAGCTCTTTCCTGATAATCTCAAGATCAGAGGGCTTGGAATATGATCTCGTCTGAACGAGAAGTGGGAAGGACAGGAGGCAAGCAAGATAGCTAGGACATCACCCTCTCGTCCTGATCCCCTCGATGCTCTCCAGGGAGCCTCTTGCGAGAATCCAGAGTTCATCCATGAAGGAGGGCTGAGCCACACATGCCAAAGATATGAGGATGGAGACATAGTCAGGGTGCTAAAAAAAACAGACAAGAAAGCCTTTTCTCAAGTTCCAATTTCTCCACGGGTTGTATCCAAATGTCTAATCAAATCTCCCTTATTTTTACATGCCTGTCTGTCCAGTTCACCAGATCACCTGAGGTCCTTATTCAGTTAACACTTCTTTATGTAATGGAATGGGTTGCATCATTTTATTTTACATAAGTATCTTTTTGAGACGTTTCTCAATGGCATCATTGAAGAGAAATCCAGATATTATAAGTGAAATGTTATCTGTTCGCAGTCTTTTGAAAGGTGGCTGTGAATCTGATGACACATGTGACATGCAAACATTGAAACTGTTCTCTTTAGAGCTGTCACATTTTATGCACTAGTAATTTTAATATCAACCTATTCAAACATCCTTAATCTCCAATGCGGTGGAGCCAAATGGAGCAGGTGGCTTTCCCTCCCCTCCCCCACGTGTCTAAATGTTGGGCTACCTAAACTCTATCTCCTCAGGCTGCCCAGGGTCCATCTCAGTTCCTGGTCAGGCTGTTACAGGGTATCCGTAAGGCAGAAGGAAGAAACTAGCCATGAGCTCTTGAGTTTTTAAATACTGCAGGAAAATTTGGATGTCAAAAATTTTTCTTTTCCAATGAAAATATTAGTCAAATTATTCAGTGTAGATTATACTTCTTATTATAAGCTTATCTTGTTAAATCAAATGTGAATTTTACTATATTATAAAATCAACTAAGATGAACCATGAAGCTTCTTTTGCAGCAATTAGTTTAAGCCTAGAAATTTTGAGTATAGAATCGTGAGCACACTATTGTGTTCGTTTAGAAATCCAATGGGTACTGCTAATTTGTCTTGGTCTACCACTGGGAACAAAAATCTATTCCTGCATGGAGCTGTGGAAGAATATTCAAATGACAACCATGCTTTATGGACTAGCTCAAGAATACTATGAGCTCTTGGTTTAAAAAGGTATGAGGGAGCAAAGCCCATATGAAATCCACACATTCACTATTTACTGGAAGAGGAATAGGAAAAATCAGAGTTGACTTGTGAGCACACTAAGTACAAATGGCAAGTGAGCAAGAGACAAGACTCAACTATAACTTCTTCATTTTAGATTAGATTATAATTAATTACTTGATAAAGTCACATGCCTAAGTTCACAATGTTGGGGTGTCCTTTGGGTTATTACCATTTGTGAAATGTTCAACAGTAAGCATTTTTTCATATTAATATTACACCAATGATAGTATTCTTAATGACTATCATTCATATTAAAATAATATCATTGTGCCCACTACATAAGAGAGTTAAAGCACAGCCTCTGATCTTCAAATGAAAAGAGCACCCATAGAGAGGAACTGGGGTATAGGATCACATCAGTAAATTGTGCACCAAAGCCCATTTCATTTAGCGTCCTGTGTGTTTCCTTACCCATGAGCTGAACGCTCAGCTATTCCCGAGAGATTGATGGGCTCCATCAGCACCCTGCGGCTTTTGTTTCTTATCACCTAAACACCATTAGACCTTTCTCTGGTTTCACGCAAATTAACTGCTCATCAATTTCGTGATTGCAAGAGCTTGCAGCAGCTGTAGCTTTCAAACTATGATTACTTTAAACCTATTTGGTCCTAACTTCCAGCACATGATCCTCTCTTTGTTCAACTCAATTGAGTCATCCGGAGCAGTTTATAAGGAGGACATTCATTTCACTTAACCATCTGTCAGTGTAGGCCACAGAGATAGTCGGCCATCACCTCAGCACCTGTAGTTCAGGGACCCCAGCATCAGTACCAGCCTTCAGAATGAAGCACCAATCTCTGCTACCAGTTTCTCTTGGCTGCTGGTTTTATTTTTGTAGACAAGTTCCGGAGGCAGGTAAAACGTCTAACAGCCGTCAGATGCCAACGTTTATTTCACTGAGAGGCATATACCACTTCAGACCTGATCTGATTAAGAGAGGAAAAGCATGGCCTGGGGAGAGGGTTCTGTGGATAAACTACCACCTGCTCGAGCTTGAGAACTTGGGTTCAGATCACTAGAACCCATTTTAAAAACCAGGCCCCATGGCACACAGCCGTAGTCCCAGTGTCAGGTAGGTGGAGAGAGGTGGGCACTAAAGGCTTAATGGTTAACCAGGATGGACAGAACTGTGCCCTTTGGATTCAGTGAGGAGACTATTTCAAATAATGAAAAGGCAGAGAGCAATTGATGAAGGTGCTTTACTGCCAGTATCCACAGCAACACAAGGGGGAGGAAAAACCACCAAATGCAGATACATATGAGCACATACACTGTACAAACACGCAGCTTTCTAAAGATGAATAAAAGAGAAAAGAAAGTGGAACAAGACGAGGAAAATTAATTCTAAAGAGAATCAGCTTTGGGTAAGTTTGGAGATGTCCCACCTGGAAAAAGTCAGACGGAACATGTCACTCTTCCCAGTGGACCTGGAATCCTGTTAGCTGAGCACTCCTTTCCGGTGTAGTAGCTGAGGTCGCTCAGCCACCCAGGATGTACAAATGTTGATTGTGTTTGTATTTGACATAATTACTTCCGTGAGAACCTCATTCCGGTTTTCAGGGGTCTCCAAAGGATCCTTTAGATCATGGCACTTTAAAGATATTTGTATTAATTCTTTGAGAATGTTGTATAATGTATTTTTATCACATTCTTTGCCTCAACTTCCCCTTATATGTTCTCTCAGATCAACCCCAAGCCCCTGCTTTTCTGCAAACTTTATTCCTTTTCTTTTTTTCTTTTTTTCCCATTTTACTTTTTCTTTAGTCACTCATTTTCTCCAATTTGTATTGTCCGTATAATTGTGGACACTAGGATATGGATGATCGAAGAGCCACAGCCTTGAAGAAAACTGACTCTTCCTTCCCCAGAAGCTATTGACTGCTCCAGCTCCACAGGTAGAGGAGGGAGCTACGACCATCTTCCTGTCCCGTGCTAAAATGTCGGCTCCCTATCTCATGGACAGCAGTCAGTTCAGAAGATGGTGTTTTTCTCTGGTTCTCCGTGACCTGTGGATCTTAGAATCTTTCTACCCCTTTGGTGTTGAGCGTGGGTAAGGAGATGTGAGACAGATGTCCCATTTGCGGCTGAGCCCTCTGCAGTCACATTCTCTGCACAGTGACCAGTCATCAGCACCTATGTTAAGCTTCACCCACTGCACAAAGTAATTTCTCTGATGATACCTGAGAGCAGTGCTAACTGTGGTTCAGGGCTGCTCTGCCCTCCAGCTTGGAAAAAAAAATTTTAAAGAGCTGCTGATGTTCCTAGTTTAAAAAAAACAAAGTATGAAACCATCCCCTCAACTCATTTCCTCTCTGTCTATTGAATCTGTGATATATGCAAGTGTGAAAAGACTATCTCACATTTCAAAATAGAAAATAAAACAATTACTTTGAGTAATTTGTTTGATTTGTTGTAAGATGAAATGAGAATTTGCTGAAATTTGTTCCGGAAAAATATTAAATGATGATGATAGTGGTGTGCTTACTGTAATGGTTTCTGTCTCTGTCTATCTGCCCTTGTGCACTCATGGACACATACACACACATACACGTGTGCACATACACATATGCATACATACACTCACATATTGACACACATTCACAAAAGCACAGACAGCTGCTAGATAGACACTGTGTCCTGCTGATCCAAGGGAACCCTGGCTGGGCGGCTTGATCCCCGTGTTTTCTCATCTGCAACGTCTGATATTGTTCCCTGTCCTCCACTCTTCCCCGTCAGGTCACTCTTACCTCGTCTGTACGCACAAAATGAAGCAGAATTAGAAACAGATGCTCTCCTTAGCTTCAGAGTACCTCTTGCTCAGTCATAAAGACTTTCTGCCACAGATATTAAAATTTGAAAGCCTTTGAGTACATCAGCTTTCTTTGAGCAAAATCTGGCCTGACCAGGTACCATATAATATTTAAAACCAAACAACTATTTGAGCATATTAAACTAAGTAAATTGCACAACAGTAATTAATGGGTTGGGTTGGCAAAGTTGATCAAATATATAAGTCTCTTCAGGTGAAGAACAAGAAAAGGGAACTTGACTGTCCAGCCCTCTTTGTAATTTTCAGTTGCAATCATCTTATGTTTCTAGCCTCGTTGAGTTTTTTCCCCTGTGTAAAACAGAAATACCAAGAAAAGTCCCTTATAGTCTCATACCTCGTAATCCATTCATCCTTCTATTTGAAAAGTTTCAGGAAACACCACTACACTATTTTAAATAAATTGCACACATGCACATATACAGACAGAGACACACACATCCACACACTTAGACACACACACACATACACACACATGTGCGTGTACACACACACACACACACACACACACAACACCACTGCTAAGTTTTATGACAAACACTTTGCGGAGTTCTGAAAATATATTTAAAGATATGGAACTTGAGATGGAAGTAAAAACAAACAAACAAATGTCGTTTCGTGGGTGAGAAGTATGACTTCAGGTGCCCATGGCTTTTCAAATAATTCCTCTCAGCAGGAGGCCTGCTTTTCTGTCAAGGATTTCAAAGGTATTAGCTTAGACTTATTATCTCCGCGCGACACAGGCAGGGAATGCTCAGCTATTTATATCTTGTGTTTAAGTGCTGTAAAATATACTCTTTGGATTCACAAACTGTCTTACACACTTAGAGGAGGGTTATCCACATTTGATTGGGCCACAGGCTGTGCAATTCCATGCCAAGCTCTAGAATTCTAACATACTGATAATCTTTAAATATATATATATATATATTACTATATATAAATATACATATACATATATATACAGACATATATATATATATATTAGCCTAAGCCATTCTTTCAATGATCCCTTTAAAATAACATAATTCAGAGATCTCTCTTTTCACTCTAAAAACTAACGTTTATTGAGTTCATTCATCATGTACTCAACATCTTACTAGGTGTGTGAGCATCTTCTTGCATCTTTACTTTCCTTTTGCTCATGTCTGTGGTCATCCAGAAGATGGTGTCATTTCTATGCTACAAGCATTGGGGAGGGAGGGGAATAGTTACACTGTACTGTTTTTCTTCACCCTATCTGCCCCAGAATTTCAGAGCACGATGGGGTACCACATTAACACCTAGGTATTTGTCACTGCCAGCTGTCTAGACTCTGTGTTAGCAAACATAAACCTGGCATTAAAGCAACTTCCCTTCGGTTCTGGGGATGAAGATGCAAGTTACTCAAAGAATAAACCCATTCTCCCCTCACTTAGGCCCCACATGGTTTACTGTATGGCAAGCCAGCATCAAGGGCTTCACCTCGGGAGCTCAGCACTTCCTATTTCTAGTTATTCTGAGTCACTTGAGGTGAATCTAGGGATGAACACTGGTTCATTTCATTTCCTTTAAGAAAAAACAGAGATCACTGGTGTGCTCTTGGGCTTTTCCTTCTTATCCCCACTCCTTCTTCTTAAACCACATTCCAAAAGCAGCATCAGTCTCCAAAAACCACTGGTTTAACATTTATAGAACTAAGTTCACTTTAGAATCAAGATGTGTATAACTTAAACTGGGAAGTGCACATATTACTGGAAGCAGACTTTACCTAGATTGAAAATCATATAGGCTTACCCTTAATTTTAACTGGGAAAATGCAAGCAAATGTCTTGTCTATGATTGAAGAAAAATATGCACAGCACAAGAAAACTGAAAAAGACACAGAAGGATGAATTGTGATAATCATCTCTGCATCTATATGAATTATCCCAAGATAAAATGAAGGGTACACTCAATGGCTCTGTAATGAACTTACTCATTGCAATTCAACAGTCCTATGACCTCATACTTTTCTTCCTATAGGTTAGGTTTATTGATTCTGAATGCTGTGAGAAGCAGTTTGCCTCAGTGTGTTTCCTTGTCCATTTTGA
>OU015749.1:3526252-3542630 GCA_907169655.1 Acomys percivali | reverse complement strand
CGCGCGTGCATGTGTATGCAATAAAAGTAATTTACTTTGTCACTGTAATTAGGGTTTTTCCAAATGCCAAGATTGTAGACTTTTTAACTAGTCCATCAAACTTCATATTAGCATCATGAGCCCCAGCAGAGGCTAAACCAAGGAAGTGTTTGATACAACGGCGCTGTGTTTGATGCGGGATCAGACACTGTCACTCATTCTGACTCTGGCCTGTTAGTAGCTCTTAAAATACAAAGGAGTTAACACTGGATGAGCAGGAAATGAAGTCCAGGGTCAACAATGCATTGTCACTTCAGCTGATTCATTAATAGCCCCAGTAATTACATCCTATTTCTAGTTCTGGTTGGTTGTTGTTGTTGTTTTCCTTTTAAATGATTTCTCTTTGACTTACTCATTTTATCTAGAAAATAAGAGGTGAGGTGGAAGTTTCTGGATATGCATTAGGAAGAAGGAGCAAAAAGCATTCAACACTGGGAATAGTTTGAGCTGCACCAAGAGAGGAGATAGTGAGTAGAAATCCAACCAATACGCATGGAAGTTTTTGGAGACAAATCTTCCTCACAAGCAAGCTTTGATTTTCCTGTACCTACTCCAAGATATATCCTTAATTTAACTCTGGGTTGCCAATAGCATCTGCTCAATCAATGGCATTCATTCAAGAGATATTAATTACTAACTATACGCCATTAGGGAGTAAGTCTAACTGAAAGAGACTTTTTTTTTTCTAAAAAAAAAGAGAAAAATGCGATATTGCAAATGAGAGAGTTGTTAATTTTCTACTTACCTGACTCATCAGAAGTTAGGAAACATATCAGAAGTTAGGTATAGACTTCCATAGGGAAGTCTGTAATTTGAGATAGAGACCATACATTGTCCTCCTGATGAACCATCTCCAAAATCTAACTTCCCTCACCTCCACTGCACCTCGCATCCCAGGAGTCCTAGAGCAACGGGGAATGGTGTGATTATGAGGAATGGTGTGATTCTAGAGCTCAGCTTTATTCTTGGAGCCCATCACTATTCACTCTTACAGAAGTCTCAGCTACAGGAAGATGTGGTCCTAGATATGGCCATGAGGACATTAATAATAAGGGACATCGGGTATGGGCTGGGAATCTTCTGCCTGACCTATTTCATGCTGTCTTTCACTGGTTGCTCTGAATCTGGCCATCAAGGAATTATGTGTTAACAAGAGCACACGAACAAAGAACAAACATGCTGCTGAACAAGCATTTTAACATAGGCTCCAATACATTTGTTTTGTGACAATACCTACTAAGCATGAGAAAATGTCTGGTCACTACAGGTAAGGCACCAAGGACAGAACAAAGAAATGACTCCACCCAAGGAAGTTGGAGATAAATCAGTGAGTTTTACAAGTAAGCCTGCCTTACTGGTAGTTGCAGCATACAGAGGCCCTCTTAGCATGAGAAACGGCTCATGAACAGACACCCTTAAAGCCCCATGCCCACCTCACAGGCAGCCGCAGGGCTTCCTCTCCTTGGCAACTGCTTACCGTCACGTAACTTAAGAAGGGGCTTTGTGAACCTTGTAACTTTCCAATCTTCCTTCGCTCTGCAAATTTTGTGGCCCCCTCTCTCCCTCCAGGAGGGAATTTCCTATTTAGGAGGAATAGTAGCACAGCTTCCTCCAATGAAAGAAAAACAGGCTGGGTTTGCAGCTGCGCATCCTCACACTCTGACTTTCTAGGGTGTTTTGCCATCTTAATGTTCTAGAGTGTGTTTGTGGCGGAAACGTGGCTACACCCAGCTCAGCTTGGAAAAGAGCTATGGAGCGTCTCCTGAGAACAGGGCGCTGCGATGCCAGGGAAGAGTGACACAAAACAAAAGGCTAGACTTTCATTTCAAAAAAAAAATGTAATAAATACATAGCTTCATGGTTTGACGGCATTTGCCAAGGGTTGTGACCTATGTCAGGTAGAACCTAGAGAAAGTCTTGTTTGATGTTGCTCAAATGCGGCCGGTCTCTTTTGTACTTATTTAATATCATGAGTTCTACTCCTGAGCCTGTGGGTAAGTAAGTTCACAGACTATGTTGGTAGAAGGATGGAAGCAGGTTCAACCCATGGCTCAGTTTATATATTGCCAAGGTGTAAAGAAATGACCAATATTGCTAGTTTCACAAACAAAGAACTGCAGTGAAGAAGGTATGTGTCTGCTTTCTCACAAATTTTGTTGAGAAAGCTCTGGTGGGACTTAGAATATATAGGTTCTAAGGAGGCAAAGAAACAGAGCCCAAACTTCTAGGAGATGCTGCATGTGGGTGAGGAAGACAGGGTAGGCACAGGCAGACAGCTATGCCTCTCTGGGACTCTCATTGCCCCAGAAACAGGCTGTGGCTTGGCAGAGAAGGAAAAAGAGGGAATACAAGAACAGACAGCAAACCTAGAAAATTATGTTTGAAAAGTGGATGCATGACAGGAAGATGAAATTACCTACATTTGACCTTTCCTTTTCTTTCCATATAAAGAATTTGAAATTCCATTTAAAAATCAGAATAAGAAAAAGGCTTGAGGTGCATAGCTGACTCACTCAATAGATGTGTAATAAATGCAATTCACATTTATCTGTGACACTGACTTCCTGCCTCCTCCACCCCTTCCAGGCGTCTGAGCATCCCATTGTCTGAGATCGGTCCTTGTCATGGTGCCTGCACAGGCACCCTAATCATCTGCTTGTAACCACTCTATATAGAGCCACACGGGGCACCGACAGGAGGCGAGAGCAGGACAGGCAATCCAGGAAACCTGAATTCTGGCCCCACATCTATGTGTAGGGTCTATGCCCTTTTTATTACATTTTAGCCTTGCGGAGCCTCAGTGTCCCAATGTTGCAGGGAGAGTCACTGGGCCCTGTGAATTATTGCACACTTGAGTGTTTCCAGGCACTGTAGAGATTTCAGATGTCATCCGGCAGAGGTGGAAGAGGGCTGGGGAACTATGGGCAGTGCTGCCTAGTGGCCAGTGTCTAGGTGAACAGAAGAGACACAGATCGCAGGAAGCCATGGAAGATGCAATGGTGCCGATCACATGCCTGCCTATACAGTAAAACTTTTGCTATCTGCAGTGACTAGAAGTTCATTAGGAAATTAATTAATTAAAAAATGTATATTAGAGGAAGACTGTTTGGGGGTGATGCTTTTGAACATTCCAATGCTCCAAGAGAGCAAAATGCCCCCTTTTACTTACATTTTGAAGGTATATGGAATATACCACCCTTTCCTTGGAAACTAGCCATGCTAATATGCAGCATAGAGTCCACATGGAACCTCTTGGATTTGCAGAGGTATTTGTCCTTAAGTTACACCCCACCCCCCGCCCCCGCCCCCACCTCCACCGGGGGTTGCTACTTGCTATTTGAATTTTTGTCATTGTGTCTTCTCTGCTTCAGCTGTGTTCCTCACTATCAGGAAGCCTAACAGCCCCTGCTTCTAATTAGCTGACTGTGAAAGTATCAAAAGTTTGGAAACCAAGAACACAGGTGCTCAGACGGTCATTTAAGACTTTGGCAGATTGTATCAGAACCTGCACATGAGATGCTTTCCACTCAACTAGCAGCATTGGTCTCAGGGCCGAACATTTGAGATGTTTATGTGGACTCTTCAGATGCCCTGCATCACATCTGAAAAAGAGAAGCTATCACACAGCTGGGCTCTCGTATGCTAGCGCAAATATGGAAAAATCATAGGAGTTGATGAAATGGGCAGGAAGCTCTGTACTCACACAGTTGCGACATGAGGGGCACAGCCCAAGTCCAATACATCAGAGGGTGAGTTAATGAAGTAGATGGAGATTTCTAGAACAAGCTGGTTGGCATCTTCACCTCCAGAGGATGAAGTCATGGGAGGAGCCTGGCCAAAACTGGCCTTTGCAGGCCAACAAGAACTACTTTGCAGAGGGACCTTAGAGGAGCCTCGCTATTGGCCAAGAAGACAGACTGACAGGCAGGCAAACAGACAGACAAATAGACGTGTGTGGGGTGTGTGTGTGTGTGTGTGTGTGTGTGTGTGTGTGTGTGTGTGTGTGTGAGACATGTTTTCACAGTGGGGTGACCCCTACAGTTAAAGGATGGCTTTTGTAGAGTTCAAGACCGTATTTTCACAAATGAAAATCAGAATTTTATCATCAAATTCAGAAATCACTAGGGATAGCTCAGAAAAGCCTCTAATTTGGGTCCTTATAGACAATTGAACAGCACTTCTCTTGTTTATCTAGGGGTTTGCAACAAATAATTTAGGGCCTTTTTGAAGGCTGCTAAGTGTGGGCTACTCAAACAGCCAAGTGTTCTCCAATTATAGTAAACATCCCTCTGAATATTCAGCTGTGGAAACAAGCATTGCTCAGTCCCACTGGAGATCAGGAAACGGCTTAGTTCACTTCTTTTTCATCAACTGCAGTTTATAAATGCGTGGTTTATTCTCCTGGAATAAACCTATCTCTGAGTTTATATACAAAATGAAAGTCTTTTTATTAGCAAAGTTATTTATAAAGAACTCCATGTGTAATATTATGTAGTTTTACTTACATGGTGTGGGCTCAACTTAAATACATCAAGTCTGAATGCCTGAGAAGTTCTTAAAACAGCTAAACACAATGCTTGTATGCTTTATCACCCTCATAAAGCATGTGCTTTAGGCTTCATAATGAAAGAAAAGTCAGAGATCCCTTAGGCATCAGCTGGAAGCATCTGATTAATATCATGTGACACTTACTATAAGATTTGGTTGTTATCCTGAGCATCCCAAGAAGACAAGGCCAATCTCTGATTTCAACTTAAAAATCTATTTGGGGCAATCTATGCAAGTAATTTCTTACCTAAATTTATTCATGAATGCAATTTTAAAAAAGCATTTTTAAGAATACTGAGAATAATCCAGGCATGATTGTTGCATGTCTGTAATCCCAGCAGTCAGGGAGGCAAAAGCAGGTGGATCTCTGTGAGCTCGAGGCCAGCATGGTCTACAAAGAGAGTCCAGGACAGTCAGAGCTACACAGAGAAACCCTGTCTCGAACCCCCACCCCAAATACTAATAATACAGATGTTATCGTCATAATAATACCTGAAAATAGATCTAAGTTTGTAGTAGATTATGTTAGGAGCTATTTCAGTCTCAACAAAATCTGATGGCATGCACCAAGGTCCTTGCCAGCAGGTCGTGCTCAGCACTTTAGCAGGTAAGATATAAAACCCACAGTCAGTGTCCTTGGATGAGCACAGAGTGTCAGAGAATTTCAGCTGTTTGTCAAATCTGGCTACTTTAAAAACTGGTCTTACTGAAGGCACAAGTTTCTTTTCATTTTCATTTTTACTTGACAACAATAACTAAGCATATTTAGGCACATAGTGAGGAGATTTGATACATGAATGTGTAAATATACAATGTGTAAATACCAAATCAGAGTGGCTATCGTTCCTGTCTACTTAAACACACCATTTTTTTATGTTAGGGAATCTGAAACTCCTCTCTTCTAAAACACTCAATCAATTGTTACATAGTGATCTATTACACTTTAGAATATTAGAATTAATTCTCCCAGTCTGAGTATACGTTGTATCCATGCCTGACTTGTTGGCACCCACCTTCTCTCCTCTCCTCAGCCTGACACTCATTCTCCTCTAAATCTTTAGAAATGTGGGTTTTTTGTCTTGTACATGGTAACTATAGCATGTAGCAGCATTATCTTTCAGTGTCTGGCTTATTTTAACTAATGCAATGTCCTTCATTGCCAAACATGATGCTACAAAAACCAGGATTTTATTCTTTTTATACCTTAATTATATATATATATATATATATATATATATATATATATATATATATATGTCTTCCCCACCCATTTCTCCATGTCTGAATATTACAGTTGGCTTATATCTTAGCTGTTTTAAACAATACTGAAGAACATGCTAGAATACAGATATCTCATTTATACATTGACTTCATTCCCTTTGCTTATGGGCCCACAATTAGAATAGCTAGATCATACAGTAGCTTTGTTTAGTTACTACTTAATTGCCTTTCACGACTGCTACACCTGTTGTACCTGACCAACAAAGTATCCGCATTCTCCTTCCTTAGCCTTACCAGTATTCATTCTTGTCTTTTTCCTATAATAGGATTAGGTCAGATTTCTTAAAGCCTATCAATAGATTACATCTTTATGGATTCATTCATTTCCAATGATTAGAAGCTTTTCAGAGACAGGAAAACTCAATAGAGCTGTACTAGAGTATGCATTTGACGAGACTGTAGCACAGTGGAATTTGCCCTCGTGATGCAGGGCACATGCTCCACTGCTGACGGTTGCTGGACATCTGTGGCAGTGAAGACTACAAGAAGCTGGGGGAGAAATGGTGTTCATGTTGTCTTTCATAATGGAGAACAAAAGCGACCATTTTCCAAAGAGGAATGTGATTTGTGGAATGCAGACTGGACCTGCCACTCAGTGTAGAGCTGTGAAGCCACAAGAATCACTCAGGGGCAGAGTATTAAAAAATTAGAGCAGACAGAGTCTGTTTCTGCATATACTAACGAGAGCGACCAGGAGCGAAGGAATGAGTGATTGATGAGAAGGTTCTATGTAAACTACTCAGGGGCATGGCCAAGTCGGACTGGAAAGCTCTGTGGTCACACTCTTCTACAGCGTTTCCAGACCTCTCTGGGCTTTCTTCGTTCGTTCTCTCTTCTACTCTTCCCCCAAGTCCCCTGGCATCCCTCTCTGCTAGTCTCCTATTCGATCAGTATGGCTTCTTCTACACCCACTTTTTTGGTCGTTCATAGGCACTAGTCTGAGGTTCAAGTGGCCTTTCAGCTAGACTTGATTTTTGTTTTTTGTTTTTTGTTTTTGAGACATGGTTTCTCTGTGTAACATTGGCTGTCCTGGACTCACTCTGTAGACCAGGCTGGCCTCAACCTCACAGAGATCCGCCTGCTTCTGGCTCCCGAATGCTGGGATTAAAGGCTCAGCTAGACTTGTTTAACATCCTGGAAAGTCTTCTTGGGACAATCCTGTCAAGCTGTGGTTTATCCTTCTCTCTCTTTCAGGCTAAATTCCGTGTCCTCAAATAGCTAGTTGAGTACTTCAGGTTAAATCCTTGGGTGTTGGGTTCCTTTCTGTCTTCCAAGGCTTTCTTGCACCTAAGTCCTGTGTCTGGGTGTTTAGCAGTCAGGAACTTCCACACATCACAGAAGTTTTCAGAGGCTTCAGTCCTGCTCCTCTGAGGACTAACCAAAACTCCACACAGGTAGGATCCTCTCCCAGAGCCTTCCCCAAGGAAGGCTACCCATCCCTCTGTCACACAAACCCTGCACTTACTGCACACACTCCCAAATGCCTACTTCTGTTCCTGAACGTAAAAGGGTTAATCCCTCAGTACTGCTCCCTAGCAGCTGACATTTTCTCTGATTGTCAATGATCACTTCTTGGCATGGGGTTGAGTTGAAAGAACCCTGAATTGGAGCCAAGGAGCCAGGTGCTGCCATTAACCCATCTACCATCTAGGTGAGGCATTGGGCCAAAGGCTCAGATCTCTTGGGCCACAGGTGGTGTATGTGAACCAACATGTGTTTCACCAGATGATCTTTTAGGTTTGCTCAGATCTCATGTTTTAGGAGCTGGTGCAAATGTGCTTTATCCCCTAGGTTGGGAGCATCCCCCATATATCTGCCTCAACCTCTGTCCCTAAAACCAAACACAAGTCTGCAAACAATCCCCACCTGACATGCTTTTTGAATTAACTGGAAATGGTCATGCAGGTTTTATATTAACTGTTATGCAAAGCTTTAAATATTACAGAAAGATCTAGGGCAATAAGCAAAGGAGCCAGGGGAAATAAGCAAAATTAAAGACATTGAAGTTGGAAGTCAGCAATGACCTAAGCTTCTTTGTTCCTTCTTCAAGTTTCATAATTATGGCTCCACCTCATCCTGTGGGATAAAAGGAACCCCTAAGAGAATGCTAGTGACTCCAGTGACAAAACACAGAGGCTTTTCTAGATTGTTCCAGGTCAGGGATGTCTGTGGTAGCCTTCGTTCCACAACCATGACTCCATGGTCGCTTTCTGTTAGGGTTTTTGTGGATTCCCAAATGTGATTCCCAAGTCTGTGTCTCGTCACCCAGTGCATGCTAAGAAAGCCAGCCAGCACACTCTGCTAGCCTTGCCATGACCCTAGACAGTGCTCAAGAAGGCATTTCAGAGCACAAGCAATGTCATGGTGTGACAAAAAGAGATAGGGGGGAGGAAGCACACAGGCTTCTGAGTCAGCTTAATTTGAGTTTCCACTTCTGTTATTTGCTGACAGGGATCTTTTGGAAGTTCCTTAACCTTCCATACGTTCGGTTTCTTATCACCAGGAGAGAGATAATAGTAGCTACCTAGCAAGGCATTGAGATGATTAAATGAGATGGAGAATATGAGCCTCCCCAGCGCACAGCATGCAGGAAAGGAAAGGTGACTTCTTTGAGTAACCCAATGAGGTAACGTTATAAAAATTAATTTCCTGGACTATGGGCCACTTCCCAGAAAGGAACCCCTGATCACAGTATCATCATGCAGGTTATTAGGTCTGGCTTCTCAGCAGAGCAACAAGGACTGTCTGTCATTCACTGTTGGTGCTAGTGCAAAATGGTACGGCCACTTGGAAAACAGTTTTCCAGTTAGCTGTACTTTTACCATGTTGTCTAGCAATTGTACTGCTCTGCCTTAATGCAAGTAAGTTAAAAGGCTTATATCCATAGCAAAAAAAATTGCCCATAAACAGTTATTGCAATTTACTCAAACTTGACACACTTGAAAATAAACAATATGTTTTTCAGTAAGCGAGTGAAGAAATTATAATATAGCCACTCAATGGGATAGCATTTAGCACTACAAAAAGATATGAATTTTCCAACTGTACACTTAAACAAGGCTGTATGAACTGAAACAAGGCAGTATGGAAATCCTACATAATATACAGTTTTGACTGAATGGCGTCATAAGTTGCCAATGCCATCAAAGTAGAATTTAAAAGATACGGGGTCTTTGCGGGCTAAGGTTGAACAGGCAAAACAGGAGCTTTTTAGGACAGTAAAACATTTTTTAAAATACTGTGATCATGCTACACATTTTTAACACCACTCAACTATTATGACCAAGTGGGTGAAAGAAGTGCAAGTTAGGTTAATCACAATGTTTCTGTATGGCTTCACTGTCTGTAAGAGATGTATCATATTAGTACAAGCTGTTAATAATCAGATAAAACGTGTGCAAGAAAAGACAGAGAAGATCTAGTTTGATTGTCTACACTTTCCACTCAATATTTCCATTAACCTAAACCAGCTCTTAAATTTTCTGTTCATTCACGGTTACTTTAACCGTGCTGCAGAGGTTGCTCCATAATTAAAGCATTAACTGAGCAATCACAAGGCCCTGAGTTTGAACCCTAAAAACAAAGCAGGGTCATCCATATCTATAATGTATATCTATAATCTATATCTATAATCTATATCTATAATCTATATCTATAATCTATAGCCATAATCCAGTATTCCACAGTGAGTTGAATTCAGAGACTGGAGAATCCCCACAGGCTTGCAGGCTACCTAACCTGGTGTACACACCAGTGGAAAACAAAGAGGAGACCCTGTCTCAAGCATTTTAAAGTGAAAAGTAACATCCAAGATTGTCTTCTCGCCCCTACACATACGCCACACACAAACGTGCACAGATACAACGCACACTATACTAAACATAAATACTTTACTATTTGATGCACTGATTTATTAAAGAAATTTATCTATCAAGTGAGAATAGTGGCACTTAGGAAGAGTCACATGCATACCAAATTTTATTTAAGTCCAGCTATGCTTCAGCATATGTACGTATGAAGGCAGTTACTCTCAGCACGTCATGGTTTACACTGTCTGATAACGAGTGATTCTCCAGGGCCATATTGTGGTATTTTGCTGACATCACAGTCTTTGAGTATATAAAAGTCTGAGCAGTATATAAACAGAGCACAGATAACATGAGCCCCACTCCCAAAGCAGTCAGCATGATGATTAAATTCACTTATTTGTGATTGTGGGACTGAAGCCTCAGTTTCTTTTTTGTGGTCCAAGAGTTGTCTAAGTGAATCTTTATTTCTTCCCCATAGCCGCCTTAATTCCCGGGGATTGGACATTTTCTTGCTTACCATGCCTCTGATTTTAAAGAGACAATGTTCTATGATGTTAAGGGTGATTAGGTTATTCCTGATTACCAAGGGCATCTTCCTGTTCAGGAGAAACCTAATATATTTACAAAGTCCTTTGGATCAGGTAACACACTCAAGTCCATGGGATTAGGATATGGTTCCTTAAGGGGTTTTCTACTTACTACTCATGGGCTGGAACAAATCACTTCATCTCAGGCTTTATTTGTTAAACCGTCTATGTTTGCTTTGGTACAAGCACTTTCTCTTCCTTTGACCTGACTTATTCTCTCCCCCTGTTGACCTCCCTAACAGCCTTACGGTTTGATAGGAGAGGAGAAAGAAACCTCAGAGCCATGGTTCTCCGCCTTCCTGATGCTGCATCCCTTTAATACAGCTCCTCATGCCGGGGCGACCCAAACCATAACAATCTATTTGTTGCTACTTCGTATCTATTTTTTGACGGTCTTAGGCAACCCTTGTGAAAGGGCTGTTCAACTCCAAAGGGACCCGCTCTTTGGGAATTGTCTTAGAGATTGGTTTGAGGGATGTGAGAGGAAACTGTGGCCAAGATGTTATATATAAGAGAATTTTAAAAAGTAATTATATAAGAGAATTTTAAAAAATAATAATATGAGCTTCAAGGTCTTATCTTTTCTCTGTCCCATTTTGCCTGAAAGATTAAGGGGAATGTTGTGACTATGGTGACGTAAGTACCAATGAGAACGAATGGTTATCTGAAAGCACTTTTTGAAAGTTAACTGCAGGCATGTTACAGTTGGTACAAAGTTACTTTATGATAATAGATTGTCAATCTGTTGGATGTTAATTTTTCCCCTCCTTAGCTTACTACCTCTCACATCTCCCTGCTGAGCTTTTCTAAACTTTTTGTACTTCCTGTTTTTGCTAGACGTCATCCTTCATTACAACACCAATATACATGTATATATATGTATATATATATATATATTATAAATTTCCTCTTTTTTTCTTTCCTCTAACCTCTCTTACATACTTGCTTTCATTTGAATATATATGTATGTATGTGTGTGTGTGTTTGTATAAATATATATATATTCAGTCCATCAAATGTTACTTGTATATGTTTTCTAGAATGAAACAATTTGGTATGGAATAAACAATTGGTGTGCTCTTCCTTGGGGAAGACTGTTTCCCTGCTCTCAGCATTCCTTAGTGTCTGTAGTTGTTTGTCTTGCTGCCTCTTCAGATTGAGGAGGACACACACAAAAGCAGCCAATTAAATAAGGACAATAAGGATAAAGAACCTGGCAACAGCCGACCTTCCTCGTCATTTCTCTCCTGTGAAGATAAGATGAGTAGATTTCAGGACAGGAAAGAAAGATAATCCATAAGACATAGCTGCCGATCACCTCAAAAACATGGAAACCAATACCACCTGTAGATGTGATGAAGAAGAAATGCGTGCCAGATGATAAGGCAGATAAAGTGACTCACACAGGACAGTGGAGTGGAATTAAATACACCCCGGAAGGATGGAAAGGCCACATATGTTGTCATCTCACATGTTAGACCCAAAATTCAGAGAGTCGGGAAGTCGAGGCTGGCAAGGCATCCACACACTCCCTAAACCTGCTCTCATCATCCGTTTTCTACTCCTGGTCACCTGAGAAATTAGGTTCCAAGGACGGAACTGGGATCTACCAGGGAAAGTCAGCCTGCTTCTGGAATCAGCATTCTGTGTGATAAAATAAGACTCAAGGTTCTACTGATCCCCACACTGGAGTCAACAGCCAGGACTTAAAACTGTCATCACAAATGGGCGACATTCCCTTCAAATGTGCTTTGGTGTGTTATTCTCATTAGCCCCCAAGCTTCCCAGAGACAAGAACTTTGTAACTGTCTTTGTTTCGTTTCATGTTTCTTGATATAATTTCTGACACGAAATAAAAACTGAATTTTAATGCATTAAAACTAAACCTAGACAACCCCAGTGCTTGTTAAAGGCTCGATGATGACTTATCTGTGACCACTACCTCACTCAATGCTTTACGTCTGTTCTCAGGAGACCCAGGAGCTGGAGCTGGCGCTGGCAGATAGCATCAGTCCCCTCCTCTGTCCAGGGGTCCTAGTGGGCTTTAGGGGAAAAAGGGATTAGATAGGAAGGTCCTACTCTCAGAAGCTCCCAAGACACTAAAGGAGTAAGCTTGGGTGAATTGGGAAATGATCCTATTTGATGCAGTGGCAAAGCATTTGCTGTAATAATTGTAGAAGTTGTGTATGGTGAATGACACAGTGGACTGGAATTATGTAGGTTTTTGCAACTGATGCTTGTACCAACTTTCTCACCGGACAGTACCTAGCAGGTTTTGATAATTCAGATTAATGTGACCAAGTGATGGGGCCTTTAGGCTTCATGATCCTTTTACGGAGGAGTAAGTTCATACTTTTACTACCTAACTTATGTGTATATCTATTTCAACCTGGTGTTTGTATTTTCTTTAAAAAAAATTGTGGTAGTACAAACAGCTAAATGATTCTCTTTAGTGGTATTATACAAAGTCTTGTATGCTGTCTGTGTGGCTGGTACGAGTTTTGCTTCTACACCGAGACAGGATGGGAATTAGATAAGCAAGGAGGCCCTGGGGCTGGCCAGTAACGGCGGCCATTACCATCTATTAAGCAGGTGTTGAATGAATTGCTCTTTTTATCGTAATGCAGATTTACAGTGCAATAGGCAATCCATTTTTCAATTTGGTGTACTGCCACTGATAAATTAACAGATGTCGATTGATTTTTTTCCCTCCAGTCCCCTGTTTACACCTGACAGGCCATACTTTATAGCTGAACAGTTATTTGAAGTTATAAACATTATAATTAGCAATTTTTTAATTAGGCTGACAATTAACAGGAGATTTGCAAAGCTGCTAATTTGACATGTCATACTCTCTGTAGTGTTTATGTTAACCACAACTTGAGTGAATTTACTTGAACAGAACCACAGTGTCTGATTAAAAAAAAAAAACAAAAAAAAACTGAGTCTCAGAAGGACCTTTCTCCCCACTTGGCTAGCATCTCTTTCTGCCACTTTTGACAGAGAAACAAATCTTCTGTGGGATTACTCAGGGTAACAACACTGACAGCCAGATCTGAAACAATAGAATTCCACACAAAGAGAATAGCACAGAGTACATAGCATAAAAGCTACTTCCATTCATAGCATTTGAGATGTGTATGTCAAAATCATACCAACCTCATGCAGATTTGTGACTGGGCTCATGCCCAAGGATTCGACCAAAGCAGGTCCTGAGACCTAGGGCTCTTGCGGTAATGTCCACTTACTTGTTGTGTGACCTTTTGTAGAGACATAAGTACATGTCATTTTGCCCCCAGACCCAGACCCAGCTAAACCAAGGTAAAAATTCTACCAATGTCCAACATGGAGAAACCGTGAGTTTAGAAGAAGAGTTACTGCCAGGAGAATGGACGATTCACGTGCACCCATGTCACCAAAACTCCAGCCCTGGCATGAGTTTCAGATGGATCAACAGGTCAGAGACCGAATCTCTTCTCAGAAGCAGGGCCTTACTGCTTATATGCCTTTGAGTGGGAAGGGGTGAGGCTTGAAAGTTTCAGGAACTCCTTGAGACTTGGAGTTGGCTTTGGGAGATCCCTCCACGACAAAATGCCTCGGTTTGGAGGGAACTGCTTTCCAACGGCTCCGGGAAGGCCTCATGAGGACTCTCTTGCTCTTAGCTATGTACATCAGGGCTGTCGGTTCCTGTGTTGAGTCTGATGGACTGAGAATGGAACAGAGAGCTGCAGATACAGATGGAGGTCATGCTGCTGGATTACCAGGGAGCTTCCCGTTTTCCTTATCACCCCTTCTTTGTTTTCCTATCAAAAGCAGCTTTCCAGTTGGCTCTCAGCTTCTGAAGTTCTAAAATGAAGTGCTTGGTTTATAGGGGATATAATGTGTTCTCAGAAACAGAGAAGATGCTACAGTCTGTGAACATTCAGGAGCTTTTTTTTTTTTTTTTTTTAATGAACAAAGAGGTTCTGCAATTTGTAATTTCCAAGGTGAGCTGGACGGTGGACTCGTTAGCTCCACAATCTGTGCGAGGCTGAGAGAGTTAAATATTAAAAACACCCAATATCAGGCAGAGGGAGTGTCACGGCGCTTCTGTCAGGCTTAAGAAAAGAAAAACGTTGTAAAGACAAAAGAAATGTCCAGTTTTAAATTCCATTACTTCTTCAGTGCTTTCTTTCCCTAGGAGGAGTGTCACTTCCCACTTCCAAGATTGCATGTGCACATCGTTAATAAAGACTACAATTCCAAACCAAAACAACTAGTTGTAGTTGATTTGGACCATTGAGTTTTAATTAATAACTTTTGGCAGATTTTTTTCTTTCTGTTTTTGTTTTGTTTTGTTTTTATTTTTGTTTTTGTTTTTAATACGGACTTCAGGAAAGATGCCACCGGGATGTGCGAATCTGAAAATTTCCCTTTGGCATTTTCTCGAGTCCCCCAGATTCTCTGGTATTTGTTGCAAATTAAGACGATAATACAGAATCTAGCGTTACTGAGTGGGTCGGAACTTCTGCACTTCAGCACCACTTCTGTTAACTTAAAGTTGGACGGATGCCATCACTTTGGGGAAACCTAATTTCTGAATTGTTTTTAAAATAGTAAAACATCTTTACTTTTAAAAGTTAGTTTCGGTTTTTCTCTGGTCTAGGCTCATGCCTCCTCTTCATAGTCTCCCTCACGATAGTCTCTGAGGGGCAGGATCGCTAAGGCTTGAGGAAAATTATTAACATGTGTTTGCACAACTTATAAATCCGTTGTTTTTAAACCAGCTAATTAGGATTGTTTAATTACTGTGGTTGCAACAACTGCACTGGCCTAATGAAGTCCAGCTATATATCAAACTTTAGTCAGATTCTACGTACAGCACATGTGTTTGAAGAGCCACATCTTCAGGTCCTGGGTCACAGCGATGAACCCCAATTATTATAAGAATGATCTCTTATGAAACAAGGGATGTATCATCATGCACAAAGGCATAACGCTTATTATAGAAGGTTACACAGTCTTATATTATTAATTTTCCTCTCTATAGCCAGAAAGAAAATTACACAAACTGATTATTACATCTTAAACGTTATAGACAAACTATATCCATCTTTATTTTTGGTTCGGATGGTGGTTCTTAGCCTTCTTGATGCTGCAGCTGTTTAATACAGTTGTTCACGTTGTGGTGACAGGTCCCCACCACGAAATTACTTTACTGCTACTTCATAACTGCAATTGGCTCTTGTTATGAATCACAATTTAAATATCTGATATGTAAGATATCTGTGATTTCCCCCACCCACTCCAGGAGGTCACAACCCAGAGGCTGAGAACCACTGGATTAGGAGATTTAGCAAAGAGAGAAGGTAGAATTAGTTATGGACCCCAGAAAGCTGGTGGGAGATGGGCCAAGGAACAGAAAATGATCCTGTGAATCTCTGGGTCTGAGGCTATCTGGGATCCTCCAATATGAATGCATTATTTTTTCTGAGCATCCTATTAACCTAAAAGGAATTGCTTCCCAGGATAGTAATGGACATCCACGTGGTCCATTCAGAAAGGTTAACTTGCTATGTTCTTGCTGTTTCAAAAGGCATGAAATAATATCATTAAAATATCAGAAACACATTCCCGGGAAATGCTTGTGGATAATGCCTTACTCTTAATGAGGTTTATTTCATTACTTAAGTTGGAGTTAGATAAATGATACATATACCACATGTATGGGTAACGTTGACAAAACTCACACTTACCCTCAAAACAAATTTTACTGGAAGCTGTTAATATCTAAGCTTGAATGAAATATAAACATCAAATACATCCTTTTGCTCCCACCAGGAGAAGATAATTGACATCCACAACGGTAGCTGTGAACAGGAGTGCCACATAGTCGAATTTTCAGGCCTCCCTCAGCTCTGGCAAGTTATGGGGCATGTAAACCATGACTTTCCTGCCAAAGTCAGTGGTGCACACTAGGGAGACTTTTAATAAAAAGACATTATCCAGCCTTCAATTATACTTTTTAATTCCACATTTCTAACGAGGCATTTCATCCTCTCTCTAGGATCAATTGTAACACTAAACTCTGACCTAAAGACCAGACTATTTGGAAACAGGGAAGCTGTGGGTACT
>OU015749.1:3476439-3493770 GCA_907169655.1 Acomys percivali | reverse complement strand
CTCTCTCTCTCTCTCTCTCTCTCTCTCTCTCTCTCTCTCTCTCTCTCGTGTGTGTGTGTGCATGTACATGCATGCATAGGTACATGTGCGAGGTCCACATAATGACATCACGGCCCTTCTTCAATTGTTCTTAACCTTAATTTTTGAGGCAGCTTCTCTAGCTGAAGCTGGGTCTCACCTGTTCTCACCTGTTCGGCTAAACCTGTGCCAATGGTCTTGCCATGACTGGCTCGTCTCTCCATGGATAGCAGGCCTTCAATTCATGTTATCGTGTTCACACGGCAACAATTTACTCCTGAGACATCTCTCCACATACCTGTTAATAATAGGCCATTTTTAAAATTTCACAAATATGCTGAACATATATTGGTTCCTAGGGGAATGCTTTCAAGGGTTCACAGGAAAACTAGCTTCCAGAATGCAGATTGCTCTAACTGCAGTCATTTCCAGCAGTGACTCTTCTAGAATGAGAATAAAATAGAACAAATAAAGAGTGTTTGTTTTAGAATGTAACCACTGATTTCATGAAATGCTTATTAGAGATAGTTGAAGCTGAATTATTAATGAATATTTGCATATGTACATGCTTTCAGCTAGTCACTACTGGTCTTTGGTTTTGAACTGAATTAAATGGAAGTATTTTCATTATATATAATCTAATGCCTATAAATATATAAGCTAGAAAGATTATATGAATGCTGTCTTGCTTATAGAGTTCTTTAAGAAATGTGAAATATTATACTGGGTATAAGTTAAGTATATAAATGTTGCTGAGTGTATGATAATGTTTGTTACGTCATTTGTGGACACTTACACCTGGAATAACTATAACTTACAAACCTTAGGAAAAAGCAAGTGCTCAATTGCGATAAAGGCTAGCTAGAAGTAAGGAGTCTTAAGTATGTGCACTATCTGAACCCAGATGGAAACTGAGGCAGCAGGAAGCAAGGACAAGGGGATCTACTTTTTAAAGGAATGGTGAAACTAAAATCATGTTTGTTCCCTGTCAACATGAGTATGCAGAGAATTTAGGGAAGTGCCTCTGCCAATGTGTGATTTAGCAAACTGTGTCTCTATGTGCCGAGACTATACATGAACATGCATGTGCACACTGCATGTATGCCTGTGGATATATGAGCATATTTGAACAGCTGTGTATGTAAGATCTGTACCGTTTTTATTCATGGAACATTCAATGCTGTTACAAATTTATCACAATTTACACTGTTTTATGGACCTAGGAATAGTTTAGATATTAGCTAAAGACAATCATGCTTCTAGGATATATAACTTTGAAGTGCATTAGTCTTTAATTAAGACATCCTTCTGCCCTACTACTGCCATTTTCTAACATAGCACATACAATAAGCAGCGCTCCTTCCTAAGATCCTGTTCATTGGCACCTCTATGTAACAGTTTTGAGAATAAGTTGACAAGTTTTCATGAGTAACAATTGCTATTTAGAATTTCTGTGCTACTCTGCTTTTCTAAAGTACTCAAGGCATCTGATTACTTTCTAACAGTTTGTTTTACAAGCTAGCATTCAGAATTATATATTCTTCTTAATAATAATAGAACACATTATACTGCTACATCACTATGTACTGCTATTTAAGAAAAGAGAGATACCAAATACCCATCTTCTCTATCTCTATGGACCTATTCAGCCTCTCCACTGTTTATCTGTGTTATATTTGTACCTGATGACCTAAGAATTACCTCTCATTTTTTGGAGCTAGAAGTCTTTCCTAAGCATCAATAATGATAAAGATGGGACCATAGATGTTCCTTAATGCTACAGCACTTGACTAATATGCGTGAGTCATTGGATTTGAAACATCACCATCACGAAGGAGGGAAATGTCATTGTTCATCACAGATTAGTGTTAACCATACTCTGTTAGTCTCTCTAACAAGGTGCACTTCAAAGGTTATATGACATTAGCTTAAGACCAACTAGCTCTGAATCCAACCCAGCACAGTCATTTGAGTTTGTCTTAAAATATAAAGAAAAGTATCCTAATGTTAGGCCCCTTAATCCCAGGTGTGTCCCCAGACATTTCAGTGGCTGCTAATTGTGGGTAAGTTTCATTGAAATACAGAAGAAAGCAAGCAATAAGAAAGGGTGGAAGTCTGAGCATTTCCTTAAATGCAGTTAAAATCATATGGGAAGACTCTCGGTTAATTAAGTAATTGACAGATAATTAATTTCCTCTAGTTCTGTGGAAGCTGGAAATTTATAGATAGGAAACAGTAGTGTACCTACATTCTCCTAACATGCTAACAGTGAAAAGGTGAAAATGCTGACGCGCACAAACTTCTGTAACTATACCCACAATTCTGAAATCTCAAGTGGGCGTATGTACAGAATACTGTACCTATAATTTTAGTTCTAAATGAGTGAGTTTATTAATCATGGAGCAAACAAAAGCAAAGGAACAAGCAACGAGGATCAGGTAGAAGTGGTGTGTAGATACCGAAGCGTGAACACGTCAGGCACACACACCATCCTGCAGAGATGAGTGGGGAAGCTTTACTGACATGGTCATGATAGAGTTCTCGACCAAGAGTCCCAGCTGCAACAGAGAGCACTGTCCATGGATGGGCACATGGCTTCTCTGTCCTACTGCAGTCGCTTTTATACCATGGGATTAAACAATAGTAACCTTTGCTGGAAATTGCTGCTCTCGGGGGCCCATAGCTCCTTGCTTTTCTTCTTCTGCCCTGTCACAGAGTCAGAGGTCAGCCTGACTCAGGATAGGGAGTCTTGGTGGCCACTTGAAATAAAATAAACATACTTTAGTCTGAGACAAGGGAGCCCTTCTCACCCCAAGTGCACTTTAAGCAGCACAAATGGCACATGAGAATTTATTTAATGTATATTACAATACACAATGCCAATGCATCACCTAGGGGAAACACGCACTGACTTGTGACTTTCAACAGCTTCAACATTTCTATCTTTAAAACCAAGCATATTAACTGTGCCCTGCAGCAGGTTTGTCTTGCTGGTCTCTGTGGAAGTCACAGAATAATTACAAACAATAACTAAACCGATGCCTCTGAACTGACAACATCGCCTTGTCCATTGGACATCCTAAAGTTTCTAGCAAGTTCAGGAACATGACGGTGTTCACCATTGTCTTCCCATACAAGTCACTACAAAAAAAAAAAAAAACCTACCAGCTGCTTTATAACAGACTGATTTTGGGTGTCAAGCCTACAAGTGATTGGAACAGAGGAATTGCATGTTGGGGTAGGACCCTCCAAGGAAGCGCTAAGGAGGAAAACAGGGATGAAGTGTATCTGTGTAAGCATTTGCAGATACCTGGAACATTAAGGAAAACAATAGAATGACCTCATTAATGATGATGTGTGGAAGGTGGAGGCAGCTGTGGGTTTGGGTCAAATGAGGGAAGACAAAGTTGAAGAATGTGGATGCTCAGACACTATGAACGCCACAGTAGATAGACGACTGTCGTTTTTTAGAGGAGTCACATTCTAAGAACAACCCTGCAATTGCTTTAGGGAGAGCATTTTTAAAACTACAAAGTGACAGACAGGAAATTTCATGTTCCAGGCCCAGGCCACTCACCGGGGTGTCTTTGGCGTGGGCTTCTGCAGATCTTAGCTGTCTCAGTGAAATGAAAGGGGGAGAATGAGTCAAGTATCTGCAAACCTGCAGATTAAAAAACCGAAACTTCCTGAACGAGAAATGAAAGTGAGCGTTATTCTTGGATTCCTGGCTCATTCAGTAACATACGGGAGGAAAAAAATAGCTTTAGTCAGTTCCTACTGTGTGCTCTCTTGAAGGCAACATCCCTGTTTCAATAATAGCACCTTCTTTTAGTTCATTGTGAAACCTCAAGAGGATAATTGTCTTTGTCCTATCTAGCATTTTGTACTTGTCAGATCTCAAGTCTTTCCTAAAACAAAATTAATTCACATACACTCTCAGTCCTCACGTGAAAGAAAGGAACACGGGCTGATCTGGAATTAAAATGTCACTGTACAGATATTCTAGTGAGGTATCTGTACCTCATTACACCAAACTTACATCAAACCTGGGTGACAGTAACTTGTGTCTGACTTGGAGGTGGCCCAGGCTTAGACAGGGAACAGCACAGAATGAGCGGATTGTCTTAAGTTCATCTTTAGGGGCTTCAGAGACGGTTCAGTGGTTAAGACCACTTGCCGTTCTAACAGAGCACATAAATTTGGTTCCCACCACCCAACCACCTCATAACCATCAATAATTGCATTTATGTGGCATAAGAATGCCTCTTTTGGACCCTTTAGGCACCAGATGTATGTATGTATGTGTGTGTGTATATATATATGTATATATATATACATATATATACATATATATACATATATATGTATATGTCACATACATATAAGCAAACAATGGATCACATAAAGTACAAATGAATAAAAAGTTCAATTAATTATTATTATTTTAGCCTACAGAATAAAGATTCACCAGTGAAACTTTACATTCCTTTCAGTTCACAAAAAAAAAAAAAAAAAAAAAAATGCCTGTGGTGGGGCTAGAGAGATGGCTCAGTGGTGCGAGTACTTGTTGCTCTTTCAAAGGACCTGAGTTTAGCTGCCACCACCCACCCTGGTTGGCTCCCAAGCACCTGAAGCTCCAGCAGGTCTAACTCCTGCCTCTGACCTCCATAGGGACCCACGCTCATGTTCATACATGCCAAGAGGTAATATTTTTAAGTCGCTAGCGATTCTTGATTACAAATGTAAACTATCTGAGTGTTTGAATTGAGTCCCTCTAATCTGACTATCTTCTATACCCAAAACTCACTGCATTCTGTTTATGTGCAAAATAAAACAGAAATCCAGGGCAGTCAAGTCTCACAAGTGGCTTGCAGAAAGATGTCCAAGTACACATTTCTGTTACCAACAAACAGCCAGGGAAGAAAAATCAGTAATTATATTATTTTTATTGTTTTTTTTAAAGCCTGTTTGTCTTCCTATGCCAAATAGTGGCATATTAAGTTCCTCCCAGCGCCATCGCAGTGGTGAAATTCTAAAATGTTTTGAAAACATTCCTTAGAGACACACAACAATAATTAACAGCCTGGCAAGTGCTGAACAGCAAGTAGCTGATACTAACGCAGCCTACTGTCGTCAGAACGCAATTAATCATGGTAACTACCCATCGAGAGGAGGTTTTACGCTCACTTATCACAGGGCACTGATGAGGCTGCTCTTGGTCTTTTCTGATATATGTATTAAGTGTGTTTTAAACATTCCAAGAAAAAAGCAGGAGAACACAGAGAGCTGGTTTATTTTTCTCTCATCCCATTATGCATTTAATTTACCTATCTTCTCCCAGGATGGCTGTCTCTCGGTTTCTCACATCTGCCTGTACTCCTGATCATCCCTCAGATAAAAGGAAGTGGAACCCAGACTGTTTACTGAATGACGAAAAGGCTGACAGGAAGGGCCTGGCTGATTTACACAGGGATCGATCTGTCCATGGTGCTGATAAGGGATTCTGGGAGAGTGATAGCAAAGCGCTGGGATGTGCTCTTGGCTCCTGGCCGCTTCCCACTGGATTTACCTACCCCACACTCTGTGAGACTCAAACGAGTTCCTAACTAGAAAAAGGATAGGTATTGAACACTCTACAAAGCATCACTCAAACTAAATGTACTCACTTTATGAATGAATCAGAGCTCCAATCTGTAACCAGAAAAGTTTGCTGATAGAAACGGCTAGTGCCTTGGGATGTAGCCAAGACTTATTCTCTGTTCTCCTTTCTGTTTCTGTTTTTTATGTATACAAAATCATGAAAGAAAACTAGCATCAAATTAACTGTAGTCAGAACGCGTCAGTTACAGGCTCATGTTTCTTCCCAATGTAATGAACAGACAAACTATAGCATTGTTAACTCGCTGTCATTCTATCTATAGGGTGGTAAGGAACAAAGTCAAGGAGTTTGAAAGTTGGAGACAAAATTAGTGTCTCCAACTTTTTTACGCACCGTGACAAATGCCGAACAGAAGTAACTACCAAGAGCAGGAGAAATAGCTCAGTCTTCCGTTTGGGCCGTGCAAGCCATAGGACCTGAGCTCAGCCGACAAATCTTGCTACATTTCCAAAGCCAGATATGGTGGTGCTTACTTGCAGTCTTAGCCCATGTAGATCTCAAGAGCTCATTGGACAACCATGCTCAGCTACTTGACCAGTTCTAGGCAATTAAAAGACCCTGTGCAAAAAAATGATAGGTAGTGTAAAGTAAATAATTCTCAAAACTGTCCTCTGGCCTCTCCTTGAGCCCATAAATATGCTCACACATGCATACATGCACACAGAGATAGACAGACAGAAAGAGACACAGAAATAAAGACAAGGAGGAAGAGAAGTAAAAGTTTAACAGAATAAAAATGGTTTAGCAGTAGAGAAAGAAACATAATACCTGGGAAATCCATAGCTATGGTCTTGTATGCATGCATATTAAAAGCCCTCCATGAAGTCTTATGTGAAGTCTTTATAGATGATGCTTTTATACGATGATTATAGCGACCGTACAAGACCTGAGATTTCAGTCTAAAATCAAACCTGTTTGTTAGATACTGTGCCGTTCTCTTTAACCTCCAGAAAGTATCAAGTTGCGGGGGCGGGAGGAAATCCAAGAGAGAAGAGCAATCAGATTAATAATGGGGAAAAATCTTGATTGTACAAACTGGATCTACCCTCAAAAGTAAACCACATACCTCATGACTGCCAAAGTCCTTCTCACACCCCAAATACCATAACTAAACATCTCTCAGGATTCTAACCCCTCTATAACATTGGTTAGACAATGGCCTCTAAGGCCATTGATCAAAGGCTGCACAGACCCCTGCTTATTCACATACAAATTATTTGAGTGATAAGTCTCTCAGGGCTTTAAAAATAAGTGGTTTACACAGGGGCTTGTGTAGTGCACATGGTGATAACCAAGTCACACATGAATGAGAACAGATAGCCTAGCCACAGTACTGTGAACATATTTCATAGAAGCATAGGTGAGGTATAGATGAGGTGAGTCTCAGAAGTATAAAAGGACCCCAGAAGAAAGGCAACAAGCAGAAATCACTTCCCTCTATCTTAACATTGGGATCTCCAGTTTCATAATTCCCTGGTAAATGACATAATTTCATTTATCATCACAGTCTAACATACCATATTGCCTTTATTATTTCATACGTTGATTTACATCTAGGATGCTTCTTTATATGAACATCTATTTTTTTTTTCATGACAGGGTTTCTCCATGTAGCCTTGGATGTCCTGGACTCACTTTGTAGATCAGATTGGCCTTGAACTCACAGAGATTCCCCACCCTGACCTCTGCCTTCCTAAGTACTGGGATTAAAGTCATGTACCCCTATGCTTGGCATGAATGTCTTAAGAGACCATAAAAATAACAGATTAGGATGTTAAGGTGATCTGGCTGTGACATCTCTCACCCCATTGACTGCCAGAGTTGTCTCAGCTGATCTGGCAGGCTAGACAGGTGTCCTAGTCTTCCCTCACTGCTTCATGTGCACCCCTCCCAAAGCTGTGTGCTCATCAAAGAGGAGGCCCTTCCCTGAATAGAGGAGGACTGGTCTTTGGTCAAGGATTTAAGAGTAGTTGTGCTCCCCTGCTAGAACCTCCAAATAGGCTCTAATGAATAACAAATTAGTGACTGTCTATAGTCATTGATGGTTACCTCATTCCTTCCATCCTGTACTCCATCTATAGCTCAGGTAGATGTTCTAGACTATTCATTGCTGTTTGGGCCTAAGGACAGACTCAAAGCAGCCAAGAGATGATGACTGTAAGTTTAACATGAAGCTGGTTGTCTTGGTGGAGATAGCCTGAAAACTTCTGTAGTTAAATTAACTTCAACCACTATATAAATAACTCACAATGAAAGAAATGGTTCAGCCAGTACTAGCATAAAATATCCTGAAGGATAAGTACAAACAATATCTAGTGTGTTGTAGTAAATGACAGATGGCAGGCCAGATATGAAGTTTACATTGTAAGTCAAGACTGATGTCCAGGTAAAAGAGGGAAAATACAAGCTCAGAGAGAGAGATAAGAAAATGAGATCTTAATGGCTATTAGCAATTAGAAAAAGGAAAGAAGTAAGAATCTAGATCAATTCAAAAACAGAGAGAAAAAATAGTGAAGGAATAAATCAGAATGTGACGGTTCATGGAAGGTAAGCCATAGAAGGCCTTAAGAGAGTTAAGAGATCTGATATAAGTTTTATGGGATCATTCTTTTTAGGTTATCATTCTAGATGATGCATAGTTACCAAGAGACAATTTTTAATTCCTTGTTGTGTCGTTGTGGTAGTTTGAATAGGTATGGCCCCAAAGGCTCATGGATTTGAATGCTTGTCCATAGGTAGTGGCATTGTTAAAAGGTTTAGCCTTATAGGGATAGGTGTAGCTTGTTGGAGGAAGTATGTCACCATGGAGGCAGGCTTTGAGGGGTCCCATTCCCAAGGTGCACCCATTGTGGCACACAGTCCCTTTATGCTGCCTGTAGATCAAGATGTAGAACTCCCAGCTCCTTCCCCAGCACTATGTCTACTTGGACATCGTCATGATCCTTACTGTGATGATAATGGACTAAACCTCTGAAATGTTAAGCCAATACCAATGAAATGTTTTCTTTTATAAGAGCTGCATTGGTCATGGTATCTCCTTACAGCAATGAAACCCTAAGACAGTCACCAATTTAAGCTCATTACACACCACTGTGATTACATTGCAAATCTCTCCATGGCTTCCCTATTATACTTTAGAGATAAGGCTCACTCTGTTGTCAGAACATCCCAACACTGTGGAGTCCAGGCTGAAACTGAACTCACAGGAGTCCTGCTGCCAAGTTCTGGGGTTATGGGGAAAGCCACCATGCCAGGTGGTTTCTCAACATTTAAAGAAGCAAGTGAGCTGTGGTACATATACACTATGGAATACTACTCAGCTATTAAAAACAAGGAATTCCCGAAATTTGTGGACAAATGGATTGAGCTAGAGATGATCATAATGAGTGAGTTAACCCAGAAGCAGAAAGACTCAAATGGTATATACTCACTTATATCTGCATACTAGCCCAAGGGGCATGTTCCATGAAAGCCTTCCCTTACCAGGAAATTGGGACCGAGGGGAGGACATCCTATTGGGACTCTAGATGAGAGAACAATGGGAGAATAGCAATGTAGAAGGATCCAGTGGGTCCTAGAAACCTACAAGTAGAACATTATGATAGGCAGATTTGGGTCATGGGGTCCCGCTCAAACTAAGGCCCTAGCCAAGGACAATACAGGCGGTAAAATTTAAACCCCTACCCTGATCTAGCCCATGGACAGGACAGTCTCCACACTTGAGTGGAGAGAGGGATTTGACTTTCTCATGTACTCTGGTGCCTCACATTTGACTATGTCCCCTGGCGGGGGAGACCTAGTGGCACTCAGAGGAAGGACAGCAGGTCACCGAGAAGAGAGTTGATACCCTATGAGCACATACAGAGGGAGGTAATCCCTCTGAGGAACAGTCATAGGGGATGGGAATAAGGGGAAAATGGGAGGGAGGGGAGAGTGGGAGGATACAAAGGATGGGATAACCATAGAGATGTAACAAGAATAAATTAATAAAAAAATAAAATTAAATTAAAAAAAATAAGCTCACATTCTAAACTTGCACCAGCAAGCCTGGGGCACAGCCCTAAAAAAGAAAGAAAGAACAAAACAAAGTGCTAAGGGCAAGTTCAAAGCCACCATGAACTGGTTCATTATGCCCCAGCTTTTGGGTGCCTCACCGACATGTGATGGGGGTCACTGTTCTATATTATTAACATTTTATATCCTAATGTATTTCAATGAAGATGAAAGATGCAATTGTGGCTTCAGACTCAACCCCACTCCTGGGACTTAATGGCTGTGTTTAGAAAGCAGACCTTGCACTGCCTTGTGCTAAAAATATTTGTTTCGATGTTACAGAAAAAATAAGCTAGAAAAAAAATGTCTGTTGAGATTTAGATTCTGTGACTCATCAATAGTTCTTAATAATTTATGGAAATATTTTGCCAACACTAAACAAATAGATAATTTCATGTTTTTCCAAAGACTTAAAAAAATCATTAACAAAAACAGTTGAAGAAAGATGAGTGCTTAACCATGGATGTGGCTCAGCTATAGACAACATTCAACAGACCCTGGACTCATAACACTTCTACAAAATAAGTAAATAAACATATAAATAAATGTTTTTTATTTTATTTTCATCAAAATATACAAATATCTTAGACAACTCTGTAAGTAAATATAGTAAACACCATTCATAGTTAAGGGTGTTTGTGTGAGGATATGTGGATGTGTTTGCTTCTTCATGTGTTTGGATGGGCACAGAGACTAGAAGACAGTCTTGGATGTCATTAATCAGATTCCTTTCATCTTGTGTCTTGAGATGAATCTTTTACTGGGACATGAGGCCTACCAGGTAGGCTGGCTGGAGGATCTAGTGAGCCCCAGGACTCCAACTGCATCCCCAGAGCTGAAATTATGAGTGCATACCACCATGCCAAGCTTCCATGTGGGTATTGGAGATCAGACCCCAAGGTATTCATGCTCTGGTCAATGTTCCACCACCTCTCTAGCTTTTGTTTTCATATCAAATCTGGGAAACTCAAATAATTACAAAGCCCATCATCTCTTCAAAGTTTCCTCCCTTTCTGAGTATTCAATTTTTTTTTTTTTACCTTCAAGGACTCTGAAGATGAAATTAGCAGTCATTCTGCTCCTGAATATTGGTAATGAATAATTATGCTGTCATGCAGTACATAACTATTAATTACATGACTGCCTTTTTATTTCAAGGAGTTATTTAATAATTTTTAATAAAGAGTTACATATGTCAGTCTCTTAAAAACATATCAATCAATGTTATTTTCAGAGGTGGAGAACTGTCATCTCATGAAGACTCACTCACCGTGTGATTATAGATTTCATAGTAAGAAGGACACCACCATCCAAGGAACAGTCTCAGCATCTAGGAACACAGACAGCAGTTTCCAGGACACCTGGCACCTGCATTTGGGGCACTGGGACACAAGGACAGGATCAGTTACATGATGACAATGTACAAACCACCCATTGAATAATGTCACTAAGCACATTTCCTTGCATGCCTTTGTGTTGCAATGTATTTCCACACCACTTTGTTAGACTCCTCAATGTTGGATTGCTTTGCCCTGTGGCGGGTATGTGCTTAACTCCCTTAAAAAGCTATTGTTTCTTCAAAATAGAACCACTGTCTCATATTCCCAATAGCAAACAACATTTTATGAATCACATTTCTTCATGTTCTATCCAATGCTGGACATCATTTGTCCTTCTGATTTATAGAGTCTAGTGGGTATGTAGAAATGGCTCATTGTGATTCTGTCTGAATTTCCCTAATGACTAGCAGTGCCAAACATCTTCTCATGTTGGTCTTTTTATTTTTATATGTCATCTTTCTAATTTTATTTGCATTTGGTATCCATATGTATGAAAGTGTACATATGTGGCTGCCTGCAGAAGCCAGAAGACGGTTTCAGATTCCTGGAATTGGAGTTACAGACAACTAATGGCTGCTATGTAGGTAATGAGAAAGCAAACCCAGACACGAAGGAAGAGCAGCAGTCACTCTTAAGTGTTGAGCATTCTCTCCAGCCTGGCTACTAAGTATTTAAGTTAGTAAACGTGGACAATGTCTTTGTGTGTATTCTGATCTCATTTGTCACAGTAGTTTTTCTTACTGTGTCCAGCACAAAGATCGTGGTTTGCTTTTCTTAATGGTATCCCTCATCTTTTTTTTTTTACTCTTGAATATGTAATCATTTTCTCATTTTCACTTCTTTCTGTGTTCAGGTTGTCAATAATATGTAAAATGTTTGGCATAGTTGTATTCTGATGTCTTACACATCTTAGTAATATTGATCATTATCTCTAGTCATCTTTGTGCGTCCTATCAGATCTTCTGTGTAGATAATCGTGTCAATTGCAAATGAGCACTATTAAATGCCTTTCCCTTCCTGGAGTGCCTGTCTATGTCAGCTACATTGAATAGGTTCATGCTATTGTTTAAATACTTAATTTTCCACCTAATTGTTTATCAATAAGTAAAATAGAAAATGCAGCTTTGCTAGGACTCCTGGTTCTATGGCATGAGGGTTTTTTTTCTTTTTCTTTTTTTTTTTTCTTTTTTGGTTTTTTTTTTTTTTTGGTCATTGTTTTAATTTCAATCCCTTTATCTCCCTGCTTCTATGACACATTAGGCTTACAGGTGGGATGTAGCTAAGTACTCCTTATTGGTCGCTTCTGATCCTCTCTGCCTATTTATTTGTGTTTAGATAATTAACGTTTAATGAAATTATTAATGTATTTTACTACTTCTTTCCCTGTGTCTTCTGCCTTTTATTTTTCCCCATCTCTCCTCCAGGGATTCGATGTGCCACTTTAATTCCACCATTGATTTTTTTTCCCCACTACTCTAAACTCTAAACCAAGTGAACCACTGAGCACCACCTCAAAGCTGCAAGTTCTCATAGGCTGCTCTTACCTGGTAAAGTATTTGCTGTATGCTGGAGGTCATGGGGCAGTTTCAGCTCTATATTTTCTTTCCAGGGAAAAATATGATGGTTTCTCCAACCGTTTATTGCTGGAGGTCCTGCCTGAAATTTGTTTTTAGGGCTTTATTTTTTTCTTGTCTTTGAGCACACCACAGTGATCTCTCTGTGAAAATAAACTCTTTATTCTATTCATTTAATTCTTCTGGAAACCATATACCAGCACATCACAGATTTTCTTTTTAATTTTTCTATACTCTTGATCAGAATTACATCACTGCTTCCTCTCTTTCCTCCATCAGGCTCTCCCAGGTACCCTCCCTCCACCCGTCCGGTGTCCCCCTCTCTCATTTGAGGGGATAGCCTTTATTTTACTATTTTGTTCCATATGTTCATATGTATGAACAAATACATAAATAGGACCTGGTGGCTTCGTTTTTGTTGTTTGTATGTATATGGTTTCAGTGATAATCATGATATATTAGATAAAGAACTAGGGGCTTGGACCTGGGAGAGGTGAATTCTCCTTCTCTTGGTAGTCAGTGGCTGTCTGTGTTCTCCGCCCCATGAAGTGTTCCCCTCACATCCGCCTGCCTATCAATCTTTACATTGTCCTAGTCTTGCTTATGCAGCCATTTCTAGAAGAGACTGTTTCACAGAAGACTTCCTAGTATTCTGGTTCTTATCATTTTTCTAGCCCCTCTTCTTTTCAACTCCAAGTAGTACCACCTAAAGTATAATTTAAAAACTGCATGGAATTGATAATTGTGTTTTTGAAATGACCTACTAGAGATAAAAAAATCTTTTGAGTAATAATATTATTGGTCAAATAATATAGTATTTCCTGTACTTACAGGATAGTTTTTAAAGCTGATAAATTATAAATATGTTTGCAGTAGTCGCTATAAACACTGGTAAGTTTTCATTGTTTAAACATAGTTTTTAGAATGTGGTTACTTTTTAAACAAACGCTAGAAATGCAGAATCTTAAATGGAGAAATATTCATATATTAAATCCATTCTTCTAACCCAAAAACCAGTTATATGATTCATGAATTTCTTTATTATTTGAGCAAAGACTGAAACTTGGGCATTACAATTTAATCACAGTGAAATTTGAAAAGAAAATATCTTCAACATTTGGATGATATTGGGAGAAGCAAATATGTTAACAAAGTACTTAAAATGTTTAACCTGCAAAAAGAAAGTGAGTTTTTATCTCACAGAGGCCTATAGCTGTAAGAGAAGAGACATTGAAAAGAAGTTTCCATCTTGGGTGAGTAGACAGAACTGCTTTCAGAGACTGGCAGATAAAGGAGTTTGGAACATATTTCACTAGCAAAAAAAAAAATTGTAAAGATTTGAACTCAGATACACTTCCGTTTAGACAGCCTATCAAAACGCAAGCCACCATTGGTGTCTCTCCTGGCAAGGAAAACACAGCTGCTGCCTTCCTTGCTTCTGTCAGAGGTCATTCATTACACCTCAATGTATATAATTTTAGCTTACTCCCACTGCCAGTTCCAGAAAATACCTCTGAGCTTTGCTAGCTCCTCTTCTAGCTTTTGAGATAGTCTGAATCTTCATTCACACAGAATCTAACCCAGTGTTTTGTCTCTGTGTGAAGGTCACTCACAGGTTTCCATTGACAAATGCAGTAGACATCAGAGTGCCAGTGAATTCTTCATGACCACAACACAACTCTATGTGGGAAAACACCTCACTCTACGTGCAAAACACATTTCTCTCAGAGTTGTGGTGTACAGAACACACAGAGGATACAATGCAAAGATAACATGGCTTCTTGTACTGTTACATCACACCTCTGGAAAAACGCCACTTGTTTCTGTTCTACCTTAGAATTTTGTTTCTTGGGTTTTTCAGGTTAGTTGACAAAGGAGACATTAAGTCCAAGGTTATCCTTCTTTGTAGAAAAAATAATCTCCATGTTGGACAATTTTACGTATCCATCTATGTTCGACTGCCATAATTTTTCTTTTGTTTGATTTTCTTTTGTATTTGTTTGTTTGGTTTTTGAGGCAGGGTCTCACTGTCTAGCCTTGAGTGCCCTAAAACACACGCACGACGTAGCCCAAGATTGCCACAAACTCACTAGAATTTACTCATGTCTTTACTTCCAGAGTTCTGGGATTAGAGTCATTCACCACTGTGGCCAGTATTGTTTTTCTAAATACAGGGTTGTAGGGTCAGGGGACACGAAAGTTAAAAAAAAAAAAAAAAGAGCGAGGCTCAGAAAGAAGTACTGCTTCTGTAATTTAAACTAATCCGTTATTGTGGCAAGTAGTGCGTTCAGTAGATTTGTAACAGAACACAAAGGAAGAAAGCGCACAGGCCCTGGGGAACTGTCCATGGTCCTGAACCTAAACAATACCAGATTAGGTGTGTTTTCACACATTTACCACACATCAAGAAAACATATTTTCCTTCACCTTAAGTGTACATTAGTAATCGGACTCCAATGTCTTTTTTCACTGTTTAAAACTCTGATAACATTATCCATAGACTAAGTTTCAAAATTTTAGTCATGGCTTACAAAAATTTATTAAAATTGCTTTTTCCCCCACCCGACCCCCGCCTCTATTTTGCAATGTTCAAATTAAGACTTGGGATAATGTATCCAAATTCTGATTGCTTCTCCTGGCTCAAAAGTCTCCTAAAGAGAAAATGCTGCACTTCTTTCTGTTTTGACGCTATTATAAGTCACGAATTTTATATTCTGGTAATATGGTATAATCAAGTCTTTTCACTTTACTCATCCTAAAACAAAAATTTTAGCTTTTACCACTTTAAATAGGTGACATCTGCACATCAATATGCATTTTCCTTTGGAGATGGAAAGGCTCTTTTCCCCTCTTTAACAGCCCTGGCTGCTTTCAGGCTTGAATTAACATGCCTGTCTGTGTGTTGTATCAGTGATGGACATTTAGACTTCAAGGTATAATTTCCAGTAAAGAAAAGTCATTTTATTTCCATCTGAATAAGCACTCTATCATACTAACCAAGTCAAACAAAGTTATTACCTGGCTTTTTGCCAAGGTATAAAAAAAATTAGAAAGGTCATATTTTTAATAGCTTTGTACTCTATAGTAATCAAATTTGTAAGCCTGAAGAAATAAACTCCTTGAGCCTCTTGGTGATTGACAAGCATGCTTAACCACTGGCTTGCTGCTCTTTTGTGTAATGGGGCTGACATCATTCTGCAGCTACCTCGTGTTGGCTAGTAGCTTTGCACATCTAATCATAAAGTGGTGGAACACAGCTAAGAAATAATGGGTCTCTTCAACTCCACCTTCGAAGACTGTACCAAAAGATTGCTACCCATCACATTTCAGCCCATGGGCAAATAAGATTAAAATATGTAAACCAGCATACACTTAAAGTGTTAATGACTACTCAAACCAACATTAATTAAAACAAACACCTGCTTCAAAAGCCACTTTTGTTTTGGGTGACTGCACTTGTACTGCTTGGAATCCTGGGCGAATTACTCCAGAGCACTTCTATTAACAGACTTTGGAGTTGGTTTTGAAATTATAGATAATCCTTGACTTTGAAATACGTCTCGTGGGTATTACATCAAAATAATAATGATAATAAAGGGGATAACAAAGGAGAAGGTCATCCTGCCAGAGAAGCGTAAGTTTCTTTGTATTCATTGTTGCCCATAGAACCAAGATTCTCAACATGCTAAGCTCTGCCAAGCACGGGGCTTTTAACTCAGTCCTTTATATTTTTGTTTTAAAATATTTGATGGGTCTTCATCTACTCAACTGACAACAAAGTATTTCAGTTGTAACAAATGCTTATTTTGCTCACCAGACACTTCAAAAATTGCACTGTTGACCTATGAGCAGATCTCAGAATACAGCTCACTTTTCATGTATTTCCTTCAAGACTCTTGAGATTGTAATATACTAGTAAAGTTTATTTTGCCTCTGACATGTACGTTCTAGAAAACTGTACTTGACTTCTGTCATCCCAATGTCCATAGAATTGGTTTTTTTTTTAATCATTTAATCAGTATTGTGCTGTGATTCTAAAAGTCTAAGAAAATGTTAACTTAATCATACCTCGACATCAGTGTCTTTCACCCAAAACATTGATTTTTCTTTAATTCAAAAGAGAGTGTATTTCAGCTGCTAATCACAATAGCCAGATTGTGTAAAGCCCAAAGGGCTCAGCAATTTTTTCCTCAATGTCATATGGAAAATATTTGGGGCCAAAGAGCAAAACCCAGATATTATATTGCTACCTGTTCTATTTTAGGTTCTCTATAAAGGGGACTTATTAGAACGGTTTATGCCTGTGGTCCAGATAGCCCAGAAATGGCCATCTACCAAAAGAAGATCCAAGAGTCTGCTAGTTTTTTCACTCCATGAATCTGAATATCTCAGCTGATGTTCAGAATCTGATCACCGGAATTCCAAGGAGATGGGCTCTAATGCCAGTAAAGGATTTGCCAGAAGAGCAAATAGGCAAAGAAAACAGACTTCCTTCTTCCATGTCCTTTTTATAAGCTGTCAACAGAAGGTGGGTGGATGTTCCCACCTCAATAGATCTGAGTCAAAGGTGGATAGGAAGTGGGTCTTCCCACCTCAGCAGATCTGAGTTAACGGTGGATAGGAAGTGGGTCTTCCCACCTCAGCAGATCTGAGTCAGAGGTGGATGGAAAGTGGGTCTTCCCACCTC
>OU015749.1:3454644-3476429 GCA_907169655.1 Acomys percivali | reverse complement strand
CAGCAGATCTGAGTCAGAGGTGGATGGAAAGTGGGTCTTCCCACCTCCAATGATTTAATTAAGTCCCAACAGGTATGCACAACGGCTTGAGCTTTAGTTAATTCCACACATAGTCAAGTATAGTCAAGTTGACAACCAAGAACAGCCATCACAACATTACCTATAAATTCACTTAAAATGGAACTACTTAAAAATGTGAAAACATGATCATTTTGTGGGTAAGAAAATAAACACACAAGCAAATGAAACAGCATACAAACTAGGCCCGGGCTCCGTTCTAAATCCAGCCTGAGGTTCATTAACAGAAAGAAGAGGGGCAGACTAGGCATCAGCGGGGATCAGTGGGAGTTATAAGGAACAAGGTAGGATAATGGGGTGAATATGATATAAGTACACTAAATATATGTATGAAAATGCCATAGTGAGGCCCATTATTAACATATAACTACCACATCCTATGAGCCCAAATTAGTGAAGAGAAAAGAAGGAACAGGCTTAGTTCCTAAGGGAAAAAATCCTAACTTCCCTAAATTGGGTTAGAATAATCTCAGCATTTATTCAGCCTTTAGATATGTCATGGTTCTGAATTTCTGGTGATACTAAAGATGACCCTCATAGCTACACAAGGAATGAAACAGAGAAAACACTCAGAGATTCCCCAGGCTGGAAGGAGTCTCCTGGATGTGAGTCTATCCATATAATATTAGATACCCAGGCATTTCAAGGTCTGTACCTCTGCAGTGTTCCCTACTGCCACCAGAGTTGCTCCTGGATTTATCTCTCACACATACACAGAGGAGGCAAGGGAGAGAGAGAGAGAGAGAGGAAAAACAACTTGTTGAGAAAATACAGAAAGTCACCTTGAGCTAAGGTCACCTGGAATGAATCTCATGCTTTTGGACAGAAATGACACCAAATGACTTTTTTCCTTCAGCTTAATGTATGTGTCACATTCTTGTCTTAAGGATGTCAACAGGAGGACAAAGCCTTGTCCTCAAGGAGAGAGTAAATGTAGAAAACATTGCAGAGATGGGAGTAGGGAGGGAGGTACAAAGCTCCCATCCTAGTGAGACCCTTTCTGTTCATGGGCCTTTGGGGAAATGTGAAACTTCAGTGATACAGGTTTGGATTAGCAAAGCTGCAAGAAGAAGAAACCAATTACTAGAAAGAGAATGTCATCCAGCCTTGTGATTTCTAAAGGAAAGGGAGTAAATTTCCCCTTGGATCAAATATACTGCCACTGTCTTAATGTCATAAACTATTTGTTCTGAGAGTAAGTCGAAAGAACTGTGCATTGCAGAATTTAGCAACAACTGAGTTCAGGAACTAATTCACAGGCTTTCAGTGTACTCAAGACACACAGAGAGAGGGAGAGAGAAAGGGAGAGGGGGAGAGAGAGTGAAGGAGAGAAGACGCTTTTAACACACTAGTTTTATTCAGACCTCCAAGACTTGTTTATGAAAATCACCCATGTGTGACAATTCTCAGCCATATACAAGAAGAAGCTGTGGTATGGAGAAGAGTTTCTGTCCCCTACTTGCCTCTGCCTTCCATCTTTGTGAGAGGGTAAATTTTAGACACACACACACACACACACACACACACACACACACACACACACACACCTACACCAGCAGTAACAAGAAGAAATCAGAAAACTGATTATTTTTATTTATTTTGTGTGTATATGTATGTATGTGTGTAAAAATTCACATGTGTGCATGTAAATGAGAAGGCCAAAGCCAATATTGTGCATCAGAAGCTATTCATGTTGGAGGTAGGCTCAAGTGATGGCCAGTAAATCCCAAAATCTTGGCAGTCTTTACCTTCCCAACCATAGGATTATAAACATATGCCTTATGTAATGTACATTCTGTGCATCAATCAAACTCTGGTCATTATGCTCAGAATGCAGGTGCTTTATTATCTAAGCCTCTGGGGAAAGAAAAAAAAGCAATCTTTTAGCACTGATATTGCAATCAGGCCCACATGTGTTTCCTGTTACTGCAATGCAATGGTCTCTTTAATTCAGTGTTACAAGTTGTTGGTGGTCATATTACATTCTCCAAAGTTCATGTTGAAGTTCTAACCCCAAGTGTTTCAGATGGTGTCTAACAGCTCATGCACTGGAGGCGCCTCAGTGTATCTGTACCTGCCTCTGTCTGCACGAGTCTATTCTCTCCCCCTCTCTCTGTCTCTGTCTCTGTCTCTGTCTCTGTCTGTCTCTGTCTCTCTCACACATACACACACACTCTCTCTCTCTCTCTCTCTCTCTCTCTCTCTCTCTCTCTCTCTCACCCTCCCTCCCTCCCTCCCTCCCCCTTCTATCTCTTTCTCATTCCCCCATGTGAGTTTGTGTATGTCTGTGCTTGTGTATGTGTGTATATGTATGTATGTGTGTATTCTGTGTGTGTGTGTGTGTGTGTGTGTGTGTGTGCATATTTTGGCTTTAGTTGGGTTGCTATTTCATTTTCATCTTGAAACTAAAGTTGATGAGAAAAGTCATAAGTCTGTGCCTACAGTATCTTCAGGGACTTGACTAAATGCTGTGGCAAAAATAAAAAGAGCTCTTGACTGTGAGTTGTTCATGGACCAGAGAGGAATCAAATAAACCACTATGGGGGAGAGGAGTGAGCTGTGAGCAGCATGGGGGACAAAACAACAGCACAGCTCTCTTGCTTTTATGCTGGGCACAGCAGGAGATGCTGGACAAGAACCAAGAATAAGACTATTTGTTCTGACCCCAAGTAAATTATCCAGTTTTATAGCCACTCCACAGCCTAATGCTTTTCTTTTTATCAGCTTGTTTTACCCAGAAAGTAGTGATGGCTACTGAAACTTTTCCTTTTGCTATTGTGAAGACACTGAAGGGCTACAGAGGCCTGGCACCGAGTGAGGTGTGGAACAGCAGAAACAGACAGAAGAGAGCTCTTAGCTTTTGCCATAGGATGCCTTGAGGCATGGGGACCTAAGAACACATAGTCAAAAGGTAAAACCACCCGAGAGTATGTTGTGTAGTCCCTGCTGAGGGCTGAATGCCCTAGGGTGTGAGAATGACAAGGAAGGTGGGGGTCAATGGAGGGAGGTGCTAGAATCATGGGTGAGTGTGAGTTGTCCGAGGAGGGGCCAAGAGATGAACTTTTACTCTCTTGCTTCGCTCTCTATATGCAAATCTTTCCCGATCAGAGCTTGAAGGTCTGTTTCAGAAGAAACCAACAAGAGATGGCAGCTTCTGAATATATTTAAAAATGTAACCCTTCTAGCTGAATCTAAAGGAGACATCTAAGCAGTTAGAAAATCGTGGTGCCCTTATTCCACGGTGATACATTCATTCAAGATTTTGTGGTAGGAGGCATTACATTACAATCAATATGTTCCTCTATAGGGGCCTCCATTAATTAGCTAATGTGGACTAGAACACAGAGCATCTAAAAACATTGAGGAAGTCAGGATAACTCCAGCTGTTCAGACGTTCATGGCTTTCAAATTTCCTACAGCCTGGCCATGTGAGAGTGCTTCAACCTCTACCTGGTTCTGCCACAGCCGACTTAGGATGAGCCACTGTCATTAATAGACGCACATTATATTTTATCACTGCAATTTAACGTCTCTGACCTGTTGGTCCCCTCATAATAAGAGAATCTTTAAAAGGAAAACAGGCAGTAATAATAATAATAATAATAATAATTTTTAAAAATCAGTAACCCAATTCAGCTGGTGGCTGCCCAAGCTTGAAGGGCTCTGGGCACTTTTGTTTAAACACCCAAAAACAAAATTATAATAAACAGGAACGTTAAGAGTCAATCTGAAACCTGCTCTGCTAAAATCATAATGAAAAGGGCATCTAGCGCTGTGAGTGCCCTGTTATTAATTACTTGCCTTTAAACACCAGAGAAGTGTATTTAAATCAGACACCTGGAGAGGCTGTTTGCTAATTGCATGTGTTGTAATGGCTATGGACACATGGAAAAGCACAGTCCCTTCAGCTGTACCACAATTTCTGTCCACAAAAACCAAAAATATTGATCATGACAACCCTACATGTCTGCAATAGTCCAAATAAGGTGAACACCCACAAACGATGTTTCCTTTGTAAGCACAGTCATGAGGCCAGCCAACGCCCCAAGCTTTATCTTTTTATGTACACAAGGAGGAAATCACGGAATTCCATTGTGTCCCATGTGCAGCCTTCATCAGCTTACACTCTGATTTGGAGTTACAGCATTCTACGGGAAATTTGGTTGTAGCAACTAAATGCATAGATTGAGGTCCTCGTGAGTACTTCTTAGACTCAAGAATCTGAAATGCAGAGACACTTATCTGTCAGCTGTCCTTTCTCCCCATGCAGCCTGCTGGTTTGCATTGTTTAGATCTCAGTACCAGGGCAGCAAACAGTTAACCAAAGAGACAAAACCCACTGTGACCAGCGGGTCTCCTTGCAATCATCAGTAGAACTAGCTATTATAGCCAATTTAATAGCTTGAAAATGAACTCATTAGTGGTCTTTTATCAGTGGAAAAAAGTCTATTAAATCCGGATGTGTGAAGCGGCAGCCCAGCAGCTCATTTCCATCCCACTTGTGACCTGAACAAATCTGAGAAATGCTATTCCAGGAGTGAGGGTCACACTCCACACAAGGAGAGCCAAGGACCGCCTTCTCCACGCCCGGCCCCTATCTTTCCTGGAGGTCCCTTGCATTCATTTACTGTTTGCTGGAGGGTGTAGTATGCATCTTTCGAGCTTCCCATATTACCCATGAACACCCCAAGCAATGAACAGGGGCTGCAAGAAGCTGCAATCTGATATGTGACAGTGTCATCAGGCTGTACTCACAACTGCTGTGCAGGGCAGTCAAGACAAAGCAGCTGGAATTGTGACAGGAAACAGAGCTTTCTGTATTTCTTTCTGTGCCCCTATCACTCCTTCCTACCCTCCCCTGACAGGTTCTGCTATGGTGTAACAGGGCACATTGACACACATTTGCTATTTCCTGCTAAGGGTAACAATTTAAATTCTCTTGGACAATGCCTTAGTTGAAGCACAGGCAAGCTGACTCTTCATTAGCTGTGGGACTTAAGAAGCCCAGTTAACATAAATCTATGAAATAAACTGTGTGGCAAATGCAAAAGGCTCCCTCAACATGCCTCCTTCTTCTGCAAGAGTTTGCCAACTTCCCAGGCTCTGCTCCAGACACCAGTGCTTGCTTCTACATTATTTCAGATCACTTTTTATTTACATTGTCTCCCCTGAATAAAATAGTAAATAATTTGAAGGCAGACACTATATTTTATTGCTCTTTTAGAATCCTCTCAAAACCTAGATTTGTTTTCAAAGGGACTCATGTGAGCCTAATCCCCAGTTGTTACAGGATTAGCACCTCCGGAGCTAATTGGATTATATTTCATTGTTATGGCATGCTGTTGTATTGGGAACAATCAGTAGGTTGAGCTCTTTGGAATGATCTGGCCAGGTGCAGTGCTAAGCACAGCCATTGCTTGCCTATTAGAAGCCAGTTTTCTACTTAAATTCCTACAACCCCTGGAGGTACATACCATTAGCCCCATACACAGGTCAGTGAATGGAGCTCCAAGCAGCCAGAATGTTTCCCGGGCCTAAAAAGCTGAAAGCCTTGTGATTTCTAGTATCTAGTACGTAAGATGGCATAGCATCCTCAGGATAAATCCAGAAATGCTGGTGAGATCCATTTTTTTCCCCTGTATTTCTGAGCTGCCTCTGGTGGTTTGCAGCATGCTCTGACTTTTCTTAAGAGTGACTGCCTGCTGCAGACACAGAGACCAAGACCTGAATCTGCACTGGGATTTGATTTGGATGCCATAGCCCCTAGTCACTACCATTTCCACAAACCAGTGCAGTACTGTTGTTGGTGCTGAGATGTGTACCTCAATCACAATCACTGTTGATACGACAAGGAATGGCAAGGCCAAGGTTAGTCCCATGTTTGCCAGTGTGTTTTGACTTTATGTGGCACTAGGATTTCAGGGCTCCTGCTGCATCTCTTTCCTCCAGGGCCAGCATTGCTAACAAGTGACAGAAAACCCCATCCCTTCCGGTTCCTGATAAAAGGAGTCCTGCTGCTGATGTCCGCAGAGACAAAAGAGAAAGTCTCCGTTTCCATTGGATGTGCTCAAAAGTGTTGTGTTTATTACAGTTTGAGAGACCTACTTTCTAAAATGAAAGCATATTTCATTTGTGTATTTGGCATATATTGCAGAAGATAAAGCACACGCTGACTACTATGACCTAACTGAATTGAGATGTTTCCGTTTTGAGTAGACGGCCTTGACCTTTCCTTGTAAGGAACCTTCATGGACTAAAGTGCGGAATTCTTCACCCTTTGACGTGCTCGCTAGCCTTTGTGCCTCACGATTTGCCGCAGATATACCAAGACAGGTACAGAATGATAAAAACCATGTTCCCATTCCTTAGGATCATTTTAACAACAGGTTTAACTTGTGGAACAAACACTTGTTGGTGACTAGTCACACAAAGCCCATTTCACAGGTTTGTTTTCCCCTGTAGGACACAAAGACCAGCGTATTAACCCTCCCATTCCTTCTGGTTAGACCATTCAGCTTGACCAGTACTCCAGCCCACACACCCTGCCTGATCTAAGGGAGCTGGATTTCAAGAAAAAAAAATTACTTAAGGGGGTACTATCTCTTCCCTTAATATTTCAGTACTAGAATCTGAATCCAGGGTCATGCACACATGATAAGCAAGTGTTGTCCTCTGAGCTACAGTTTCCACCCATTCTCTGATTTAAAATAAATAAGTAAGTAAAAACATGGTTTCATCCTGTGTCCCTGAGTATCCTGGAGATCCCTGTGTAGGCCATGCTAGTGCTGAACTCATAGAAATCTGCCCGCCTCCGTCTTCACAGTGCTGGGGTTAAAGGCGTGCGCTGCCACGAACCTTTCCTCTCTGCTGCTTTTGTCTTCCCTTGGTAATCTTCCAATTGCACACAAATTTCCCATGGCCTTTTCCTGCTTTGCGTTTACTCCCCAGAACTCATGTTGGGAGAAAAGAAAAAGACAAGGCACAGTTATAGACACATCATCTCATTGCTGGAAAGATGGGTGGATCCCTGTGAGCACTGCCCAGGTAGTGACCTACAGGTGGCAATTCCCTGTTTCAAAGTGGGGGTTTGTGGATGCAGGGCATCTGGAGAACCCTAGGAATGACTCTGGTCTTCACATCAAAGCAGGTGCACTCTCTCTCTCTCTCTCTCTCTCTCTCTCTCTCAATTACCAATTGCATACAGCAAATAACTCTTTGCTAGCCACAGTGATTCCTCTTCTTAGGCCTGGCCATGCAATGAGATCAAGAGAAGTGAACACACCCTAGATTTTCTCCCAAGTTCAGAATCCAGCTTCCTTAGAGAACACCACTCTATTCAGATAAGAATTGAGGATTTATTCAGAAGAAAGAGCAGTCCAGTAGCCTTCTGTATGCTTTCACTCTCTGGGCATCAGCACTAATATAAGGGACAGTGACATAATTAAAGTAGGAGCTGCATGTAATCAAAGGGGGGAAAAGCCTGATTAAATTAGTGACCAACAAATGTCTTCAGATCCCCTGTAAATTACAGACTGATAGAATCAGGCTCTTGGTGACCCCAGAGGCTACACAGACAAAGCTTCATTTGTGAGAAAGAAAGGAATATACAAAGAGAGAAATGATAGGAAGAGCTGATTTTCCCCCTGGTAGTCTGTTTGCAAACAGCCTGGTTTTATATAGATGAGATTTCCATCATCGCTAAGTTATTTTCCCAACAGGAAAATTTAATATACTCTTTATTAGCATAACTCCATTATATAAATGGGTTTGTTCTGCTATTACAAGAATAATTGCTTGGGAAATGTGCCCTGTGAACTCTCTGGTCATTATAGCTTGCTCTTTTTCTTATCTCAGTCTTCTAAGTTTTAGCTGTGGTGTTGGGGACAGAAGAGTGAACAGATTCTTTAAAAAAAAAATCATCTTCCTTAGTATAGCCCAAATGACAAGCCAGGAAGACACACAGTGTCATTTCTTTCTTAATGAACACACACACTCCTCAAACTTGCCGCTAGAATTACCCAAATACCCTTTAAACCTACAATCAACTTAAATACACCCAGTCTTAAGGTTGATGGGTGGAGTGTGAATCTCATTCACACCCAGGAAGGAGAAGTAGATAAGTATCAATCACAGATGGATGTCTCTAGCCAGTTCTTTCCTTTTAATAATACAAGTGCCAGCTCAGTGTGAAAAGGCACATGCCACCATACATGCAAACCTGTGGTCGATCCCCGGAACCCACATTGGTAAAAAGGAAGCACTGATTCCCAATAGTCATCATTTGACCTCCACGTGCATGATGAGGAAAGACCAGAACCAGACAAATTGCTCTCTCATAGAAGTATTCAAGTTCATTTTTTTAATTTATTATTTTGTTAATTTTTAAAATTATTTTATTTTGTACATATACATTTATAATACACATATATACAATGGATTACCTATGGCAAGAAGAACTGTGACATAATCAGGAATTATATAGATGTTACATTCTTAGTGTTTTAGCTATTTGCATTTGACAGCCTTGAAGAAGACATCTTTCCTATCTTGGTGCATCTAAATTTCTGAATGTAAATCAATCTCCATCGCATCTTGTCATTATCAACTTAGGGCACCTATCTGGACCTAAAGGGTCTAAATGTGTGTTATAAAAGCTGGAACCTAAAGCATAACTGATTGAAGGTGACTAAAGCAAGTAAATTTGCTAAAACTACAGAAAGATTTCAAAAGAGTAGACTCCTGGCTGTATAGAAGTCAAATAATTGCATCCATGTCAACAGTACCAGGACCCCCGACACACACACCCTGTAATTAAACCATGTGGTACATCCTTCACAGCCTTCCTGATAGGAAGGGTATTCAGAAGCCCAAGACAGTTACCTAAGCCCAAAGTTGTTCATGGAATGGTGCTAGCATCTTGACATATTACATTACAAGACACCTCTGGCAGAAATTCCTAGCTCTTAAGTAAAGGAACAATTTCCCAAGGTGATCTCCACTTTAAAAAATAACTGTGACTTATTTTAAAATAGTGATAGCTATAGAGAATTTGATATCAAAATATATAAAAACATGATCTTGTCAGGTACAATTTCAGCAACTGAAGAGTCAAAAGGAAACACGTAACAACAAATCTGGAGACCGACCTGAGCTACACAGCAAGACTTTGTCTTTGTGTGTGTGTGCGTGTGTGTCTGTGTGTGTGTGTGTGCATGCATGCGTGTGTGTCTCTGTGTGTCTGTGTGTTTGTGTGTGTGTTTGTGTGTGTGCGTGTCTGTGTGTGTCTGTGTGTATGTGTGTGTGTCTGTGTGTATGTCTGTGTGTGTGTCTGTGTATGTATCTCTGTGTGTGTATCTGTGTGCCTGTGTCTGTGTCTGTGTGTATCTGTGTGTGTCTGTGTGGGAGTGGTGAGGCCTCAGTTTGACAAGTCTGGGAGGGAGGTGAATTTTGATAGTGGCCCAGAGAAAGAACTGAGCAGCACAGAAGTTTGTACTTCCCCAAAACATCACCCGAATAAATAGCTAATACAAGAGTTAATACCTTACCAAGTCTAAGGGTTTGCATTTGCTTTCTAAGTTCACTAATATGTTAATTATATATAAACTTTTGCAGTATAAGACAAATAATATTTCAGCTATGTCTTCACCATCATCCCCATCTCTTTTGCCCGTGAGGTCCTGGTGCACTGTGCTTCATAGGGTCCACCAGAGCCTGAGACAGCAGGAAAGTAACACAAACCTTTAATGGCAACTTATACCACTTGTCAAATAATTGTGAGGAAGGACACAAGATAGTCCAAAACGGCATATTGTATTCACAAACTTTGGAGGGTTAGTAATACAACTTTTGATAATTTAAAGGCAAATTCATAAAGACTTGGTGTACCATTAGTCTGCCTCCTATCATGACTGAAATAATGATATTTATCTGAAAACCGAGAATAAATGTGGGTTAATGGCTCATTATTCATAGTGTGTCTTGTACCAAATGATTAGTTTTAGTTTGTTTTTTTTTTCCTTGACACAGGGTGGGATTTTTGCTTACATAACTTACAAATGGTAGGAAAAAAATTATTTTTATTAAAACATTATGATATTATGATATTTATGAACATTATATATACCCAACAATATTTTTAATTCTATAACAAATCATAAAAGTTTAAGCCTTATCATGCATAAAACACCCTGCACAGCCCTTGGCACCTAATGGGCTCTCAAGCATGCACAGGTTTCCCTTAAAAACTAAATCAGAGTAGCTTCCCATGCCGTGGGTAGGACACTGGGGACTTGCTTCCTACAAACAAAAGCTTTCAGCCATGTAACCCCACACATATCCACAGCACTTCCAGATGGGGCAGGCTATGCTCAGAGCAGAATTCTAAAGTGCTCTGAGCTGGCCATCTGTAGGGGGCACCTGCTCAGAGCAAGCTCTGCTTTAAGCTTTGACTGATGGGGTACTAGGGGCTGGCCTATCTGCTCAGGAAAAACAATGGCCATTTTTGTCCCTGACACTGTTCTGCTTGTCTTTCCCCCAGAGAGATGCCATACTAATTTGTCTACAAATTGATCTTCCTCACCCTGGGCTCCACCCTGAGCTCTTTTCTTTATTTGTACAGACAGCTACAACCGAGGCACATCCTAGAAGAAATAGCCGAGGCGGCCTCATACCCTGCTGTGCATTATGATGGAGTCGGTTTCTTTGGTGACAAAAGGGGCCAAGCACCTCCTCATTTATCATTGAGCAGTGAATCGACATCCCGAGAGATGAGGGAAGAGGCGAAGAAGAATGGCCACCTCTTCTCCTCCTTCCTTCAAGGGGTCTGTCTCCCTGAGATGTATAAAGAATAGCTAATTTGGGGGAAGAGAGACAGTGCAGGAAATACAAAGTTAAGCAGAAACAATATGGAAAGCAGAGTGGACCTGGTTTTTAGAGATGTGTGGGACACAGAACAAACCTAGAAGAGTGACCTGCTCATCCTGGGCTGTGACTGCCCAGAGCGCATTCAGCAGGTGCTAATCAGGTAAACAAACCCCCTATGTCTCCAGAAGGGTGGATCTTTCTTGTCACTGTGACGAAATAGTTTAAGGAGGAAGGAGTTATTTTACTACATTTCTTGAGGCTTTCAGTCTATCACAAATAGGGGTGGTAGGGTGAAGCAGGGTAGCGCACATGCCATGGCAACTGTGCAGCAGAAACAGTCCACATTATACAGGGCTTTCCCCTTCTTCCCCTTTTATTCGGCCCATCCCATGCACTTTTATGTATGGGTCTTCTCTCTATCCTTAGTTAATTCTGTCATGAAACATCTTCACAGACACACTCACAAGTTAGCTTCATTAATCACTCAGGCTCTTCAAAACCAAGGCATGTAGACAATCAAAATTACCCATCCCAGAGAGGGTTAACCCTTTCTCTGTTGGGAGGGGGTACTCATTTGTGGGAACAACCATCCCTAGACTCCCTAGACTGGGCTCTTCTCATCTCCAAACCTCAGAGGAATGATGTGGGAGATTTTCAACCATACTCCCATGCTTTTTTTTTTTTTTTTTTTTTTTTTTTTTTTTTTGCTTTTCCCAAGGAACTCCTGTTCTTCTATTTGGGCATTAAACTAAAAAGACCCTGTTAACTCTTTAACCATAGCATCTGTGAGCACCAACTTCAGATAGGCTGGTTAATGATCAGATAGGTTAAAATAGTGTCTTGGTTAGGGTTCTATTGCTATGCAGAGACACCATGACCAAGGCAACTCTTATAAAGGAAAGCATTTCATTGGGGCTGCCTTACAGTTTCAGAGGTTTAGTCTGTTATCCTCAAGGTGGGAAGCATGGCAGCGTCCACTCAAATATGGTGCTGGGGAAGGGAGCTAAGAGTTCTACATATTGATCCATAGGCAGCAGGAGACTGTGTGACACACTGGGCTCAACGTGAGCACGTATGAGACCTCAAAGTCGGCCTTCATGGTGACACACTTCCTCCAACAGGGCCACACCTGTTCCAACAAGGCAACCCTCCTACTTCCTGTGGCCAAGTGTTCAAACACAAGAGTCTATGGGGGACATACATATTCAAACCACCACAAATAGTCTTAGATTCTATGAAGGTTGTCCATTTTCTTCTAGTTTGCAGATTTCTAAAAAAGGGAATGAAAATTCTTTGGTCATTTTTCCCCGATTATCTTTAGCACTTAGAAAATAATTACATAAACTGAAACCTACAAGAATTATTTTAATAAGCTTCTTAAAAGTGTCTTTGAAAGGTACCTAGAAGCATGCGAAAGCAGACAGCACACTGCTGCCTCCTGCCTTCAAGGTGGACAGAAGCTCTTTATGATCGCATCGCCTTCCCTTCCATTGCCTTTCAAATGCCTGTCAGCCTTGAACCTCTGTGAGTTACTAGTAACCTCAGCATTCACACACTTGAGTGTTCCCCCCAAGACTATCTGCCTAAAAGACAATGGCTGAGGCCTACGTTTAAGTGAACATCAGATTTCAAATGACATTGTTGGAGGAGAACGAGTAGTGTTTGGCAAGGCACAGATGAAACATTTCATTCAGTGACCAGCAGTTACCATACAGAGATGGACATGCCACACCAGCAAGAGACTGGGAAAAACAGTGCCACCTGGTATATATCACAGCATTCTCCCCTTGGCCCCTGACGCCTGACCTCAGGCAAGCAACCACTACTATGTCCAATGAAAGCAGCAGGAAGTTTGTTCTGAAGTTCAGCGTCTCACTCCAGGCTACCCTGTGAAAGTGAGAAACAAGTTAGTAGTGTGTCCAAGAAAGCAGACACTGGCCAACAAGGTTGGCAGTGTGTGAATAATGGAAACCTGTCTGGGTTTGCATCTGAATAACAGAGGCTCTTCGCACTCAGAGATCACTTCCCCCAATAAATTGTATCTGCCGTCAGCCCTCGGTGCCTGAGTTAGTCCCTGCCACTGTTGCTCGCATTAAAACATTATTGCTGCTGTTATTGTTATTATCATCTCTGCTACCAGCTAATCTGTTCTGAGAGCCGCATGCTAAATGCTTCATATTTGTCATCCGATGCAGTCCTCGCAAACACCTGTGAAAGAGGGTACCGTTAGTATCGCTGCTATATGGATGAGAGCCCTGAGGCTCGGAGAGTCACGGATGTGTCCAAAGATGAGGAGCTGCTAGAGAACAGTACAGGACGGATGAACTTCAAGTTGGAAATAAACACTGACTAGTTCAAGGCAGAGGGGGTATCTATTACCTGCAGTGCTACATAGCATCCTAAGCAAATCTTAATCTCCATTGTATGTCAAGTGCTAACAATAGTATTGGGTTACAGAAGTAGAGAACAACAGTGTGCTGATTGGTAGACATTGTCTATATGGTCTATATGAGGGAGCAACTTACCCAAGGTCAGTGTCTAACGAGCACACCTACAAATCTTCATTTATCTCTGCAGACAGATTTTCATCTTCCAAAATTCCTAGTTCTGTGATCTTCACAACATATATGGCCTGTCAACAGGAAAACCTGACCTTATTTAGTTTATTTAATTTATTTATTCACTTTGCATCCCGATCATAGGCCCCCTCCCTCCTCTCCTCCCGGCTCCACCCTCCCTCCATCTTCCCCTGTCCCCATCCACTGTTGATCAGAGAAGGGGAACCATCCCCCCATCAACCCGCCCCCACCAGCTCATCAAGCCACATCAGGACTGAGCATGTCCTCTTTCCCTATGGCCTGGCAAGACATCCCTGCCAGGGAGACGTGATTAAAAAGCAGGAGAGCCTGACTTTATGATGCAGTGAAGACATTTTTTAATTTATGTGTATGTGTTCATGTGTATGTGCAAATGAGCGTGTAGATGGAGGCCTGATGCTAATGACGGGTGTCTTCTTCAATGTCTTTCTATTTAGTTTTCAGGGAAGGTCTCACACTGAACTTAGAGAGTACTGATTTGGCTAGGATCGCTGGCAATGTAAGATTTTGGGTTCTCTCCACCTCTGCCTCCCTAGCACTGGAATTATAAGCACATATCAATCATGCCTGGCTTTTACAGGGATGCTGAGGGTCCAAATCGGGTTCTCATGCTGACACTTCAGTGATTAAGACATCCCCCCAATGCCTAATTCATAATTTTAAAAGATTTCTAATACTGTTATACTTTGTCTTATTGTATCTTGGCTTGTCCTATTTGGCTGTCATCTCTCTGGAGAGAAAACAGAGAAGAAGAGTATCTGGGGGAGGCGGAGGTGTGGAGAAGCTAGGAGGAGGGGAAAGGGGAGGCAGTAGTTGGTATGCATTGTGTAAGAGAAGAATATGTTTTCAATAAAACATATGTTCCACAAAGGCTCCCTAAACAGGGGTTGTTTGTTTGCCAAGTATGCTGTTGTACACCTGTGTAAACCTAGCACCTGATAGACAGAGACTGGAACGTTACAGTTGAAGACCATCTTGGGCTATATTAAAAGACCCTGTGTATAAGCTTAAAAGAAAAAGAGTGTTGTTTGAATGTTTTTTTTTCCTTGAACCCCTTTCTTGACTTCTACCATAGCTAATCCTTCTGCTGTTATTTCAGCCTCCACTGGGAAGGCTGTGTCTTCCCAACAGGCAGATGACTCTCCTTTGTGATCAGGAAGCAGTGTTAAGTGTTGGTCAGTCTCAGAACAAATGCTGCCCAGGCCCATGTAATGAAATCCCTTCCTCATCAGCTCACTTCTTATCAGGAATCTGTAGCAAACACATTTATTAAGCAGAAGATGAGGTATTAGTGGCCATAGTGATGATAGCTCCAAATGCAGTATTCACAGCAAACAATAGTTATGGCATGCCTATGGGTCGAAGCACCAGCACGATTATATGTTTTCTCGCTTAATCTTTGCAATAACCCCTTGAATTTGAACCTATTATCATCCTCATTTTGCAGACCATCAAACCGAAGCACATAAGTAAGTTCCTGTTAATAGAATAGCGAGATTATCCATTGCCTTGGTTCGTCATTCTCTCCCATCCCGTGGCCCTCAGGTCCCTTATTGCGATGGCCACAGTGAGCAACCATACAGTGGGAGGGTTGGATTTCACATTTTAAATGCACTATTTATTCACTTACAAGATACATTTCCTAATTTATCAATTTAAATTGGTTTTAAGGTAGTCCATTAGCCTTGCATGTATGACCTGTGGGTTGTGTTCTCCAGCTGTGCCATAAGTCAATGAGACACACGCCTTTCAATGCAAGCCACAGTCTTCACGCGCCTGCCCATCTCTGCACTCGAGTGTGTCGGCACATCCTCCTTCACTGGATGCTGTAGATGTATGCTGATGCCTGAGAGAGTCAGTGGTAGAAACCTGCATGGAGTCTGTTCCCTAGCACAAGATTCATTCTTCTCTACCTGGCTATCTCATGTTGCAGGTGTCCCGCTAGGCTGCTTTCATTATCTTCCACAGGCATTGAATCTGTCTCCTATCCAGACCTTCCTTCTTAGATCTGTGATTCTCCTATGGGGTATTTAACATTAATTCTTTTAAGGAATTCAACTTTAAGGTGACCACGTGTCTCTGGGGTCTTCGGACAGTTAATTCCTGTGTGGGCCTATAGAGGTGCCCCTCAGAGTGGCTTTATGCATGGAGAGAAACCTACCATTTGCAAGTGTTTCTGCTCATCCATTCTAGATTCTTCACTCCCTATGAAACCCACTGTGTCTATGTACCATCCACTTCTAGATGGCTGCTCGTCTATTTATGAGCTTATTAGCAAGGCTGAGTGTGTCAGCTATCTTACAGGATTCCCTCAAAGACAGGTGAGATTCATTTCCCAGGTGGTTCTTTACCTCACCAACTTGACAGTCAAGAATTGCCATCACACTGGGTGATGGAGAATTACTTTAAAGAGGATAAAAATTACAGCCATATAAATATCTACTTTATATTTGCTACATACACCCCCCCCCTTTTTAAAAAAAAACTGAATGGAAAAGAAAACCACCCAGAGGGCTTTACTTGAAAGTGTTATTTTCCTTTCATTACTGTCACTTATAAGATTTTAATGAAGGCTTACTGCTCTTCAAAAGAAAGGCACCAGCAGCATGAACTGTAATTATTTTATGTTCTTTGCTTATATAGTCATGACTTCCTGAGCCTATGGTCGGCAGTTCTGGTGAACTTACATGAGACCAGTAGCCCCCTGGGCAGAAGGCTCATTTGTCCTCTAGTATAGTGCACTACTATTGAGAGAATTTTAGCATTATGTCCCAAAACACTCCTCAGACTAAGGTGGCTATTAGAACCAGGGAGATTTAATCCAGAAGGGCTTTGGCGCTGGGGAGGTGGTTAATGCAATAAAGCGCTTGCCACTCAAGCTTGAGGACCTGAGTTTAGATCAGAAACATTTATATAAAAAGCTGTGTGCACTGTTGTAGCTTTGTGAGCCCAACCCTGGGGAGGTGAAGCCAGAAAGACACCTGGCTTGAGTCATTGGCGAGCTTCCAATTCAGTTGTAGACCTGACTCAGAAGAATAATCTTGGGATTCAACTTAGGAACCAACAGGTTGACTTCTAGCTCTCACATGCATATATTTACCACTCTAACGCACACTTACATGCATGCGCACATGGACACACACACACACACACACACACACACACACACACACACACACTGGTGTGGTGTGGTGCTTCAGAAAACTGTGGGGGTTTCCCCAGTTTTTCTCTCTGTTGCTGTCATCCTTGCCTTTCCCTTCATCAACAATGGCATATCTGCTCCACTACGAGAGCCAAAGGGTCTTCCGGGTAGGATCTCCAGGGTAGAGATGTGTGAGACAGAGCTTACTGTTTGATGATGATCAACCCTCCATTCCTAGACAGCTGGATCTCTAAGCCCTGGCCATAGATGTGACTATTAATCACCAGTAACCAAATACCACCATTAGCCATTTCCTAAACCACTGTACAGAGAAAGGTTCTTGTCCTAGGCTGATGTACTTCGGCTTTCATCAAAACCAAACCAAACCAAACCAACTAAACAAGCAAACAAAAAAACAATACTTTGAGAAGGTTCTTTGTAGTTCTCAGTGCAGGATTTTGCCATTCACATTCGCTAAGTAACTGATGGCCTAACATCACATTTCTATTCTCCTGTCCACTGGTGTCATTATTAGTATTGTTAAATGAATTTGAAAGTATCATTAATTGCAGAAAAATAAAAAGATGCTTCTTCATGTGAAGAATTAACTTTATATTTGACCTATTTTGCTCCTAAACAAAATAGATTTGTCAGTTTTCTTTTTCTAAAGAAACTGAGATCTAAGAAAAATAGGTCTATTGTAAGAGTCTTTACTTATCACTCCTTTCTCATCTAATAATGCCATCCTTATAAAATGCCACCTCAGGCTACTGTTATTTCAGTAAGAATTCGTAGACTATAAAAAAAAATCCTAAAATTATATTTAACTCAGCAGCCCATAATACTCAATAATCTGGACCCCTTTTCACCTAGCATTTCACTGGCATTAATAAACACCTTTCATTCTTCTAAGAGCAAATCTTAAAGAGGTCACTAAAACATCGCTGTTTATATAAGCAGAAAGAAGAAATTTTCTGGTCTGGTCTATGACACCACCAACTTTGGATGACTTCAGAAAGCCTTAAGCAGGTCAGTGGGTCACAGCACAGCCTCTCAGAACTTTGCTCATTTTCACACAGTGAAGCTGAGACATCCGTTGTAAGAGCCACAGTGTTCTGAACTGTTCCATTCTTTTTTTTTAATGAAGCATTTTTTATTTTTTACATATACATTGATATTATTACACATATATACAATAAGCTACCTATAGCAAGAAGGACCATGTCACAATCAGGAGTTGTATAAATATTACATTCTTAAGGTTTTGGCTATTTGTATTTGATAGCCTTGAAGAAAACATCTTTGCTGTCTTGGTGTGTCTAAAATTCTGAATGTAAATCAATATCTATCATATCTCATCATTATCAACTTAAAACATCTATCTAGACATAAAAACATCTTAACCCCTAAACAACTAAGCTTCATTGTAAAACTGAACTCTCTGGTCTTCAACCCCATCAGGGACTTGAGAAGGAATAAAATTGATTACCTGAGTATACCGGGAGAACAGGTTAGCAGCTTCCCAAATGAGAAGACAACAGAGAGAATTTGCTACCTGAATAGTCATCCAAAACTCTGTATAATGTTGGAGCATCATCTTCAGCCTTCTGGCCCAGTATATCTGACAAACATATTAGTGAGGCAGGAACTATTGAGGCCTAGCCTATGTTGGCAGAATTTGGCTGTCAACTCTGCCTGCATCCAAGCTTGTCCTTTTTTTAGGCAGAATTCTTTCTGTGGAAGAAACAAGAACATTTTGCCCAGTGGCTTATTTGCAATATTTGAGGCCATCGCCATAAGGAGATTCTTTGATGCTCATCATCCTCTGTGAGGTAGTCTGGATGTTGCCAGGATTTATCCTATCTCAATGACAGTGAACCTTTAAAATAATAAAAACATTTTAAATGCCATATTCTGTATGTCTCTGAATTTCACTGGTATAGAATTTTGTATAAAGATGTAAAATAAGTTTAGTTTTAGGTACAGTGGTACAGAATTCAAATGTAAAATTATTCTTCACACACATTAGATATATTTCTACTCTAACATGAGGTATTGTACCCATATAACTCAATTATAATACAAAGTTTACTTCCAATACTTTGAAAGTGTTATTTTCAGGCTGTTTAGGATAAATAAGTTAGACAAGTTAATTGTCAGTTGATCAAATCATGGTCATGTCAATTACTAGTCTATTTTTATCACAAGAATATACATCTTGGGTGCAATAGATATATATGATTGTATAGAAAGATAAAGCAAAATAGCTGTTCATTCTTTATGGACACCTCTCATGAGCAAATGGGAAATCAGATCTGTTCAGTGCCAGGTGTTCGTCTTCTCAGCTGAATTCTATAACGTGATGGCAGGCACCACTTCACTCTTCTCTATTTCCCTTAATGTCTGAGGCAACAGTCAGGAGAAAAGAGTCATAAGACTGTATGTAAAGCGAAGGACTTCAGAAACCTCCTCCATAATTGTTATCAACACATTGAATATTTATATTTTATATTAACATATGGTCATTACATAATATATTACATATGTATATAATATACAATAACTGATTCCGTAGTCACATATACATCACATACATATAACCCAGTCAACAGTATAGTTGTACTTTTACGTATATAGCTGCCTCCATAGTATATTTATATTGTCTTACATTCACAACTTTCCTTATCAGTTTTATATCCTGATTGCACACTGGGCTCTCCACAGCATGTAGTCTAACGTACTTCAAATTGCATTATCTCCTCCAAACATTTGTAAGGTGCATGTTTGGATGAAGCCCAGAGTTCCTGTTATGTTGTCCAAATCTGTTTATTACTGACAGCTCTAAAGATCCTTTTGGTCTCTCTGCTGTTATCTCCCTGCTCTGAGGCCAGCACCACTTCCTACAACATTAGTTCTTTATAGGATATTTTCTAAAAAGCCATCTCTCAGATTACCCACCAGGAGATTCCTCCTCTCCATTGCAAACATGCTCTTTACCCAGCTTTCAATTCCTTCGGGGCATTAGGGGAGTCCATTCCAGACCCCACTGGCGGCTGAGTTGTTTGTGTCTGGATGGATGCGTGTATATCAGCAGTTCACTCCACCCTCAGACTCTCACACATACTCAGTTTCTGCACCCTGACTCCCAACAGGCTTTGGTCAAGGAGTAAACATTCAACAAATGCTCACTGTCTAGAATGAACTATGAGTAAATGAGCCAGTCATATTGGACCTGTATTTACCTACTGAAGGGGTTGAAGAAAGGCTCCTTAATTTAAAAAATTCTTGAATCTGCACTTACAGGGTTTACAGGATCCAAAGCCTGGATCTGGCTGCAGACCGGCTAAGGTTCTTTCAATATTTTCCAACAATTACACACTTTATCTTGCTCCAGCGGCTTAAGCTGCTTTAAATGTTAATTTTGAAAAGGAGTCTTCTGGTCAGCCAAGAAAATGATGAGCAAATGTTTCCCATAGCATTAAAGCCATTACAAAGTATTTGTCAGAGCCTCTGTGCTGGCATGGTGGGGCACTGACAAACACAGAGAGCCTGGTTTGTATGGTGTGCAGCCCAGTCTGAGAGACTGGGCCATTTGACAGCTAATTAGCAACATCAGCTCATAGCAAGTGTCCACGCCAAAATCATTTCCAACAGAACTTGATGGAAAGCTCCCACTCTTGGAAGCCGAAGTTTGTAAGTAGCCCTATCACTGAGGGCTTTAGCGGGAAAGTGGAGAGACAGAAGCCATCACACACAGGAAGCCTGGTACTGAGTGCCTGGTGTGGAAGAATGCAAATGTGCAATGCAAACATCAATGAATAAATAATTCTAACCACGCAATTAACGGGCCTGAATTCATGTCCAAGACCTGCTGTGTGATCTTCGTGTCCTGCAGCTTTCTGAGCCCAGTGAGATAGGCTGAGCTGAAAATATGCATGCAAAAGCACCACGCATATTGTCTGATATTCTCAGGCAAACGTTATTCTTATGAATTTTCCCCAAATTGCTCCACTAGAACACTAACTTACGCAATAAGGTGGGGAGGGTGTTGAAGTCAAACACATTTAGAAAAAGTTTGCACACAGTAAGTTTCTATGTTAACTTAAGTTTGCGTATGAATAGTTCTAAAGAAATTCACATCAACTAAGCAAACCAATATTTAACTTATTGAAAATGGCATTTTATTTCTTTTTCTGTTTCTTTATGCAACCACTTCTCATTTTTGAATTTTAATTATTAATATTTAACAGAATAGATGTACAGTGGAATATGCTGGGAAATTGTGGGGTTACAATTATGTTTATATCTAGTTAGAAGTTACCTAATGGGTGTGTGTAATGAATGTTTAATAAATTCAAGACCACTCTGCATTCATGGTATGCTTTACACTTGGTTAAGCCAGAAGAGGAAAGGTAAAGGCTATAGCCTGGAGAAGGAGGGGCTACTTGAGGTGATAGGGCCTGGTGGATGGTCTAAGCTTGGCAGACAGTGTGCAGCACAGTATGGATGCCAGACACTGAGAACATTGACATCAGTGAAGTTGAAGTAAAAGCATCTCTTGGTGTTATTAGAGTTGAGGGGAGTCTCTTCTTTCTTGAGTGTCTGATGCTCTTTACATCTTCTTCATGCCTTCTTAAACAGGTTCTCAAATTAATTGTGAGTTAATCACACTCTAACGAGAGACTCTGACTAAGGAGAGTGGCATTAACATTTGCGACAAGCCAGCATCCTACATAGGACACTACATGTCTTCCAGAGCAGCTCAGACAGCTCCAAGAGCCTGGGCCTTTTTTTTTTGAACAAGGTGAATAATGCAAGCTGGAAGAATTTGATCTTGCATTTTCCATGACTAACTGGTGAGCAGATTTTCTTTCATTATAATAATTTATCACTTACAAGATACCAGAGCTACACAGAGATTGTTGAATAATAGATGAAATTGTGCTGAACCAAGTTTCTGCCCTAAGGAGTTTGCCATGTAGAGGCGTAAGTGGAATTATGTTGGACAAGCGGAACACCATCCAGCTGCTTGTCAGACAAGACAGGGTGAGATTTCTGGTGTGTGTGTGTGTGTGTGTGTGTGTGTGTGTGTGTGTGTGTGTGTG
>OU015749.1:3440418-3454634 GCA_907169655.1 Acomys percivali | reverse complement strand
GTGTGTGTGTGTGTGTGTGTGTGTGTGTGTGTGTGTGTGTGTGTGTGTGTGTGTTAGAAAGAGAGAATGACAATGAAAGCAATCACAAAAACAGATATAAATGCAAAACCTGGATATATGGGGTATAATGGCAAAAATATAAGACAGGAAAAGAGAAAATGGAGATTCACTTACCACCCTGTATATAGTAGCAAACTGTGTTCTACCAATCAAGCTCACATTGAAGGCGACAGTGCGACACAACCTGGAATGGATTCAGAAAGTGCTAAGGATGATCCATTTTCCCAAGACATAACCCTCTCTCTGTCTAGGAGTCTCAAATACCATTGAGTCCATACATTCACCAATAAATGTAAACGACAGAATCCTACCAGCAAATGACTTGGCAGTACTTGGTGGAAATGGAACACTGGCTGGAAGTAAAGGTGCATTTCCAGGAGAAAGTAAAACAATAAGGTAATCAGATGTGAAGTAACACTATCTCTGTCAGTTCCTCAGGGCAAAATGGGGAGCAGCCTGAAACCACTTCTCACTGCTTAAATCCTCTCGCTTGGTATTGTCACCCCCAGCAGCACTCAGAAGGGCCTCACCCCGACTTGTCTTACTACATCCATCAAGAACAGAAGGGCTGTGAGCTCCCTAAAATTAGGCTTCTTTCCAGACTCTAAAACCCAATCGAGAAACTGAGGCGTCTTCTTTGGAATCCATACAAAAAGATGTGCTCCATCAGAAAAGGTCTTATCAGCAACCAGGACACTGAGTTCCATCCTCAGAATCCATGTTAAAAAGTAGTCTGGGCAGGTGGTGGGTGCTTGTCATTCAGAGCTGGAGGAGGAAGAGGTTAGAGGTGAGCCCCTGTGGCTCGCTGGCCGCCCAGCCTAGCATATTTGGTGTGTTTCAGGCCAGTGCAAGACTCGGTGTAAAAAACAAAGCGGATGATTTGAGTGATGACCCCTCAGGTTGCCCTCTGAGCTGCACACACGTAGAAATACATGCATATTTGCTCAAACACACATGGGCACATACATATAAAAATAGGGGATATTGATTTTTATAACAACTTTATTAAGATAATGTTTGTGCACATATAAGGTACATACATGATGTTTTTGATAAACAGTTAAGTCGTAAAATTATTACTACACTCAGTAGATTGACATATTCACCTCCACACATGGTTCCCATATTCTTTATGGGGAGAACACTTTAGAAATACTATCTCAGCAAAGACCATGTATATAACACAGTGTTGCCAATGTATAACACAGATAACCACACTCACCTATCTGATAGTAAATAGACTGCTGCCTTCAGCCAGCAGGTTTACCCTCCTTTACCCTCAGCGCCTAGTAAAGGCCTCTCTAGTCTCTGTTTTTATCATCAGTGTCACTATTTCACCCACTTATGAGATCACTAAATAAAAGACTACAATCAAATCAGAAACTTCACCAAAGCACATAGGCTTTCTGTTAACTACTTTAGTTTCTGTGCTACTGGCCGTTTGGGAACCAAGAGTCACCAGACAGGTGGGTATGTCGCACATGGAGAGAACCCATGATGTAGGGGTATGAGACTGGAGACTGACGCTTTATTTATACGCATTTGTTTTTTAACTGGGCCATGTGACTAGACTCCATATTATAGAAAGCAAGTTTGGGTTTTAAAATCACCATGAACATGTCATGTAAGAGGAAACAACATTACGAAGTAACCTTCAAAATATGAGACTATTATCTTCAGCCTATTGCTCCCGTACATAACTAGAATTGAATTCCTGGTACTAACAGTTGATCTTGACTTGCTCATTTATTATGCGCTCCTTAGGTAGCGAGAACACAAATTTAAAAAGGAAAATGAAACCGTAACATCTAAAAGCTGTTGTGGAGCTGGTGTCTCAAGCATTAGGTCAGACGGTCCCTCAGCTACGTTCACCTGGAAAACAGCTGAAGACATTGAAGACGGATGAAGACCAGTTACTAGGCTCAGATCTGAGATAAGCATCAGAGGGATGCTTCAAGCAGGTTGTCTGTCCGGCCCTGGCCCACACGTTGACACCTCTGAAATCCGCCTCCAGCTCCATCTAGGCCCTTTCCTTGGGATCATTTTCTGAATTCAGAGCTGTAGAAGGAGCTGTCACAAGTAGCTCACTGGGTGATGAGAAGGACGTCTTCCAAGCCGAACACCTTCTAAGCTTTAGAGATAAGCAAATACGGGTGGAATTCAGGAAGCCCTCGGTCCAATGATAGCCCAGCCATAAGTGATAACAGAGTGGCAAAAATCAATGGAGACCAAGCCAAGCACCCAGAAACCATCATGATTTTATTGATCAGTGATTCACTCTCTTACAAGTTATCAGTGATTTTAAAAAAATGGCCACCGCCCTTCCCTTAAAAATGGTCCAGAATTCAAAGCATGAGAAACTTTTATTTCTGAGCAAAACATACATGGTGGTGACGACAAAATGTATCAATGTAGATTATGAGATTATACAGTCAATTAAAGTATATAAACATTCTGTTGAACTATGTTTAGAAGATTTTAAGATAAATAACTTCACATCATTTTGGGTTAAGTTTTATAACTAAAGAGTTTTGTAAATCACACCAAGTGCTCAATTTTTAAAGTGTGAACATGAGACTATGGACATACAATTCTGCTTAACATTCTGCGCCCGAGGCTCACAGAAAGCCACAGTATGACCCACATCTTTTTACAAATTCACTTTACATCCCAATTTCAGCCCCCTCCTTTTTCTCCTCCTGGTCCTACCCTCCCTCTCTCTTCCCCACTTCCCCTACTCGTCAGACAAGGGGATCCCCAACAACACAATCCACTTCAGCACAACATGCTGCATCAGGACTTGAGTGCATCCTCTCCCACTGAGGCCAGGCAAAGCAGCCCCACCAGAGGCGAGTTATCAAAAAGCAGGCAACACATTCCATTGCAGAGACAGTCCCTGCTTCCTTTACTAGGGGGCCCACATGAGAACTAGGCTGTCCATTGGCTACCTATGTGTAGAGGGTGTAGGTCCAGTCCATGCACAGTGCTTGCTTGGTGCCTCGGTCTCCCTGTGCTCCTCTAGGTTCAGGTTAGTTGACTCTGTTGGTCTTCTTGTGGAGTTGCTGTCCCCTCTGGGTCCTTCTATCCTTCCCCCTGCTTTTCCACAAGGCTCCCCACACTCTGCCTAATATTCAGCTGTGAGTCTCAGCATCTGTTTCCATCTGATCCTGGGTGGAGACTCTCAGAGCACAACTACCCTAGGCTTCCATCTGCAAACATAGCAGAGTATCATTATTCATGTCAGGAGTTGGCTCTCTCCCATGGGATAGGTCTCATGTTGAGCCAGGCATTGGTTGGATATTCCCTCAGTCTCTGCTCTATCTTTATCCCTGCACATCTTGTAAGCAGGGTAAATTTTGGCTAGAAGTTCTTGCAGGTAGTTTACTCTGGTTTCCCTTTAGATCGTATACATCTTTTGCCTTGTACGATCCGTATCTTTGATCCCTAGACTTTCCAGCTCTTTGCTGCCTGTCTTGTTCTGTTTTCCCAGGGTATCATTCATATTTGTTATTAATTAATTTGAATTGCATACATAAATAGAAAATTCCTAGATATTTTCATACATGTTTCAGAGTTGTGAATATCTAGCCACACTGGACATTTTTTAATCCCAAAGGACTCTAGATGCAAAGCCTACATTTCTCTCCAGACACAAAGCTGATCCATGAACACCGTTGGGCTCTCATCCCTTCAAAAATGGGAAAAACTCTACACTTTGTGAATTAGGGCCTCAGTAAAGCTTCCAAACACAACTAACCACTTGTGTTTCTCCTTATTTCAATTCTGTTCTTAATGGCCTCCACCTATTTCTATGTGTTTCTCAAATAATGTAGGAGTCCTGTTTTTCATTTTTCCCTTGTAAATGCCTTTTCTCTATGATTTACTATGTTCTAATTATTAAAACCAAGATATGCTAGAGGCTTATGCCAATGAGAAGAGGTGTCCTGGGATGAGAGTTGAACCATCAGAAGTTCCTCAGGACAGGCAGGCAGAGCAGGGGAGATGGAGACTCACTGAGGAAACAGCACACATACAGAAAGTAGAATACAGATAAGCATGTAAGAAACACAATAGCAATGAAGCTATGCTTTATATGTCAGGCCAAAAAAGTGTCTGGAACTTACCAGAATATTCTACCAGTGATGATTGTACCATTAATCAGCTTTGCCCTCTAAAGGTAGTTTCTTCCAACAAAAGATAACCTTAGCAGCTCTCTAGGAGAAGCCCATTTTGCAAACCACCTGGTTTGCCTCTAGAATATCTTGGTTTTAATACTTAGAACATACTAAATTGTAGGGGAAAAGGCATTTACAAGGGAAAAATGAGAAACAGGTCTCCTACATTACTTGAGATACACATAGAAATATGAGAAACACATAGAAATAGGTGGCAGCCACTAAGAACAGAATTGAAATAAGTAGAAACATGAGGGGTTTAGCCTCCTGTTGGGACTTTGCCCAGAGTTGGCTCCATACGCCACCTATCCCCAAGGACCTGGAGAAGAGTCTCTGAGAATCACGCTTTGAGACTGAGAACAATCATCCTGGTAGCACAGGCCTCGTTATGAGCACACAAAGAAAACCAGAGCCTCCAAGACCACCTTGCCTTGGAATCCTGATCTCAGAGGCTCGGAGAATTCTGAAGTGTAACCACTCTCTGGGAGTATAAATGTTCAAAAGAGATGAGCCAGTCATTTCTGAGCAGCATTGACACCGCCTCCCACCCCACCCCCTGAGACACACACACACACACCTACAGAAATGACCACACTGTGGTCAGCTGGCTTCCCCCAACCTTGTACCAATGCTGTTCATTCCTGTCTAGTGCCTCCTGGCCTGCCCACCAGGGTTACTTCACACTCATTGACTTTCTGCCCGAACCAAAGCTCCCAACATAACTAATACTGTCTTCCTGATTTCTTTCCCCTGTGTCTGCACTCTTCTGAAATGCTTGAAGCCATCCTTAAAGCCCAGCCACTCTCTTTGCCGTCTGCTCCTGGGAGCTATGATGAGAGAAGTGACCGTATCCCTCCTTTCCTCACCGACGCTGTTCACCCTGTTGGTTACTAGCAGCCCCTAGGCAAAGCCAAACATTTGACACAGCTAAACATTTCCTATTGTCCTGTGCCAAGCAGGGGAGTGTGAGAGCAGTTATTTCTAGGGCTTTTGTTTGGGTTAAATGCACTGACACAGTGCTAAGTGGCCAGTGTGTCACCTCAGTCATGGTGATCCTTTGGAAGCATCCTTTCTTCTTCGGGGCAAAGAGTTTGTCTGGTCCCATGTTCTCTGAAAAGGATGCTCAGAGCCTTCTCATTTCTCTGGAGCAGGCATGGAGGATAACAGTACCAGAGCCATCCAACCATGACAAAGGGTTGAATGAGAATCCTTTGACACTTGAGCTTCTCTCGACATCAGCAGTTTTGAAGTGAATGCAAAGAGAGGCGGCAACAGAGGTTCTGTTCACCTCCAACCACCAGCTGAAAAGAAAAGCGGTGCTTTAAAAGAGGAAAAACAAGAAGACCGACCGCCATTCCCAGTGGAGCAGTCAAGTTTGAGATTCATGAATCGCATTCCTGATTCATTCCTCCCTTGTCTCCCCTTATCTGAAAACAACTCTAAGATCTCTCAGCACAGGGAACAAGCTTCAGTCTCTTGATCTCACTAAAGCCTCTGAAAACCCAGAATCTGCATTTCTTTTATATAAATAGTCCCTAAACCTTACCACCCACAAGGAGCATTCAGAGGGATTTAGTTTTTTTTGGTATTAGGGGGTTTATAGAGGAAAAGTTAGAAGTTAGAGGCACCTAAAGAGAAGTCAGCCATTTTTGAGTTTTAAAGCCAATTTTATAGAAAATATGAGGCTTCCCTTCTGCTGGGGACTCAGAGTGTTGGAAAGGAAGGTAGTGAAGTCCAACAGTGTGCCAAACATAAGCAGATACTAGGAGGCACCTTCTGCAGATATCAGTTGAGTCTCTACATGATGGTTCTGTAGTCTGAAGAACTCTCTCTACTAAATCAAACAGAAAATTATTCAGCAGGAATAGGCAACAAACAATGATGTTAGTGGGCTAAGAGCTGCCATTTCTGTCTCCCATGCTCTCCCTCTGCTCTTCGAGCATTCTTCCTTCCTTATCTTTTTTGCATATGCACAGAAACAAAGAAACATCAACACACATGCGTGCATACAATATACTAATATGTCTATACATACATGCATATATACCTACATGTATTCATACATATAAACACAACTTCATATTCAATTTTTTATATCTCGGGATGGATGCTAAGTTTCTTCACAATTATAATGGCTTGGTTGCTTTGAATATTCTATTTTTGAACCTTTTCAAATGTCTTGATAAAATAGTCAGTGCAGACCTGGGTCATCAAGAAATGACCAAACAAGCAGAGAACCCATCACACACAAAGAGTTAGAACTAACATTTTCATGCTAACCATGCAGATCCATGACCCTCACAGCTGATCTTCGATGCATTTTGAAAGTGTACACATGCCACACTACAAAACCAAGTAACAATATAAATGTCATAATGGATTTTCATAGAACCACCCTCTATCAGAAATCTAACCTGGTGATGATCACTACTCGTATTGAGACAATGACTTTCAAATCTATTTCCATTTGTAAAAAGTTTTATCCAACAGTAGCCCAAAAGTTATATATTTGTGATAAAACTCAGTCCTCCAGTTTTTCAGAGGTATGAAGCATCACCAATTGCTTTTTGCCAAAGACACATCTAGAAGATTCTAAGGGGCTCCAGGCTTCCAAGGAACCCTATTAATATATTAGCATCTTCATTCCAGAAACTGTTGAGCTTTAGGGTTTGGGGGGGGGGGGTCTCACAGGAAAATAATTGTTTAAGGCAAACTAATTTTACATCCACCTTATCTGTAAATAAGAAATGGGATGAGATGCTTGGGTAGCAGAAATGAGTACATAGTAGTAATATTAATATTAACCAGAAACAAAACAATAATCTTTTGAGTGACCCAACACAGAAAATTTGGAATTGTCCATTGTATTTGAATATACTTTTACAGACTTTTTTGCGGGGATATGGGGAATGAATTCTTCCACAAAGAAGATGTTCTGGTTAATTTAAGTTATAATTAAGAACAACCTTAGCTTATATACTGATTTCATTACATTGTATTTTTCTTCTGTCTATTGTTTCACATCTTAATAAGTTAATAAAGGATGTTTTTATGTATTCCTTTACACTACGTATAAACTCAATTTTTTAATGGAAATCACATTGTACAACATAGTTTTTTTTTTTCTATAATGAGAGCATTGTCCAGCTTATATTAAAGTCTCAAGAAGCTAGAAATCCATTACTTTTTTAGGAACGCTCTCACTTTCCCTGTGTTTTTTGCAGGTAGATTCAATTCTAGCCATATTCAAAATATTAAAGTCCAGAGCAAGTTTGAACCATTCCGTGAGGGAGGAAAAAGAGTGACTTTCTGGAGTATCAGCCCATGTCTGCAACCATAACAAGTGCTCGGTGTTACCATGCCCACTCACGTGGACCCTCTCACACAAGGGCTTTGTTGCTTGCTTGAAGTGAGCTGAGGCCTCTGGACATATTTTAGCAAAATGCTTTCCTTGAAAGCACCAGGACCCGAATTAAATCCCCAAACCCTAGGTGAAAAAAAAAAAAAGTATGTAGCAAAACAAAGGATGGTGCTGCAATCTTCTGATCCCAAAACCAGCAAGGAAGATAAGGACAGATCCCTGGGAATCAGTGGTCAGCCAACTTAGTGCACTTGAGAAGTGCTAGGCCAGGGGGAACTCTCTGTAGGAAAAAAAAATAACATAAACACACACACACACACACACACACACACACACGTGTATATGTGTGCTAACAAAGACATAAGCACACACAAAGAAGTGCGAACTGAACCACTGCTAAACCTCCTCTCAACCTCTCTAAGTTTCTTAACTCTAAGACTTGGGAATTCTCTAGCACATTTCCAGGGTTCATTTACCAGTGTTTATCTGTGACTTGTGTTTCTTGTCGTTCGGTTCTAGGTCTCCAAACCCACCCACATCCTCCAGTTTTTATAGGAAATTCTTTACCCACTGAGCCACCCCACCCCCTTGCTCACGTGCACAAGTTTCGTATGGACAAAAATTCTTCAATTTCTGGATAAAGTCCAAGAAGCATTGTCTGATATCATAAAGCTGAGGCTCATTTAGTTTTGCTAGAAGTCACCAAGCCCAAAGTACTTCCACCGGCCACCGCTAAGTATCTAGAAGTCAGGGGTGCATTGCTTGCCTAGGAGAGGTTTTCTCCACATTCTCACCTGTATTTCATGATGCTCCTATTTTGGATACTGTTGATTCTAGTCGATAGAAGAAATATATTTTTTAAGAACTTCATACATGACTTTATACACGAGCACTGAAGCTTCGTCCCTCATGCCCCCCCACCCCTTGTCAACTCCTGGGAAGCCACTCCTTTTCGCATTCATGACCTCTTCCTTAATTATTATTGATGTGCGTGAGCGCGCGCGCGCGCACACACACGCGCACACACGTGTGCGCGCACACACACACACACACAGCCTAATGAGTCCATCTCGCATTACTTGTATGTATTTGTGTCTATGTGTCCAGAGATAATTACTTGGGATTAGACAACCTATGTGGAAGCTTATCCCTGTAGGAAACTGAATATTTCTCTCTCAGCAGCCATTTGACCACTTATTGCTCTTTACCTAGGGATGGGAACTTTTGGATCTCTTCCATCCACACTGGCGTGTCAACCTGTATTGTCATTATGCAGGCCTCTTCAGGCAATTATATTGCTGCAATCAGTGCAGTTTCAACAGCTTGTCTAGAAGACACTATCCGGCAACAGGTGCCATGACCCTCTTTTGGCCCTCATCTTCTGCAATATCCCCTTGGCCTTGAGTGCAGTGCTTGCATGGAAGATAGATCATTTGGGAGTGGGCATCCCACAGTAACTCACTCACTCCCTGAATTTTGTCCACTTTATAGATCTTGATAACTGTCTCCATCTGTTGCAAAAAGAAGCTTTTTTTTTGATGACAGGTGAAAGCTATATTTATCTGTGTGTCTAAGGATAAGTATTTAGAATATAGTCATAAATATGTGATGTTTATGTTTTCAATTTGTGTTTTCCCAAGAAGCTTTCTATATGTTTATTTTTTCATTTGTGTGTGTTTGGTGAGATATTGGTTAACGTTTTCAGACCATTTATTAGTTGTTTTCTTATGGTCAAATTTATGTTCCTCCCATATTTTAGATAACAGCTCTTTATCTAATATCTGTTTTGCAAGTATTTTCTTTTGGGCTATAGAAGAATTTATCATTTTCTTGATATCACATTAACTTTCCCAGAGCATAAGGTTTTAATTATAGTAGAGTCCAGCTTATCAGTAATATTTCATACTTTTAACGTATCTAAAAAGTCGTCACTATATCCAAGACTATCTAGCTTTTCTCCTGTATCATCTTGTAGGGGTTTTATATTTTCACATTCTAGATTTTGGATTCATTTGTAGTTGTTTTTATGAATTCACAACATCTCTGTGTAGAGTCGCTGTATCTGTGCCCATGTCTTTCTTCCATCACACTTGCCTAAGATCAGTTGACTGTTCTGTGCATGACTATTTCTAGACCCTCTGATTTGTTCCCTGGGTCTAGCATGATACTGTGCCAATACCACACTGCCTTGGTTACTGTTGCTTTAGCATCAGTATTCAAGTTGAGTAGCATGCATCTTCTGACCTTTTTTTTCTTCAATGCCACATTGGCTAGTCTGGGTTTTATGACTCTTCATATGAGCTGTAGACTTCACCAACTTACTAGGACTTTGATTGTGATTATGTTGAATCTAGAGATCAAGTCAAGAAGAAATAACATCTTAGCAATATTGTGTCTTCCTGCCGGCAGATATAGAACATCTATCTTTCATCCATGTAGTTCTTTCGCATTTTATCAGTTTTCTAGTTTTCCTTGTATCGTTTTGTTAGATTTATACACAAGTATTTCACTTTGAAGGGTGCCCTGTGTTCCTTTTGGGCTTCATTTTTCATCATAGAAAGTCTTTTTCTTTCTTTGGGCCTATGTGATTTTATCTCCAAAACATTGCTATATATATATATTGCAGAAGGCTGTTGCAGTGACCAAATCATAAATCAAATTTGAAAGCACTTTATAAAATGCAAAGCTCTATGGAGGCTCACGATCATATTTATATTAAAGGCCCTGTCAGTGCGTAGAATTCTTCGGCCATTTGTAAGATGCTGATAACTATGTTTCTATCTTATTGTGTGGGATTTTTCACAAATCTCCTGAGAGGCAAAATTTTGGAGGCATTTACTGTCAAAACGGCCTCTATGGAAGAAAGCTTCGTCAAATGTTATCTGTGACGTGACTGACAGTTTGTTATAATCCTGGGTAAGTGTTCACTCTTTTGTCAGAACACAACTAGACAACCACTTTATGATGATAGATGGAATCCCACAGCAACCTGGGAAAATGATGCTGCTCATAGAAAGTGCACAGTGGAGGACTTAGCAGCTTGCTTAGTAACAGCGCACTTGCCATGCATGTGCAAGGCCCTGGATTAAACTCTGAGGAAAGGGGAGGGAAGGAGAGAGGAAGGGATAGAGTATAACAATAAGAACGTCTAAAAATTCACAAGGAATTGGAATATGAACTATATGAAATATTTATAATACACGTAATCCTTGGTGTAAATACAGTCGTAATGAACTTCTATCATTTAGTCTGACCACGCTCCCTCTAAGAGGCAAAATCCATCTAACAAAAATCCCCACCACCAGGAATAAGAAGCCCTCTTTTGAATTGTTGATCTGTCTGTTGCGCTGTCTGGGAGACTCCCAAAACACATAGCCTATTGCTGTTGCCACTTGTTACACCTCCAGCCCGAGGTGAAAAGTAAGTCCATATTGCTGAAGACACCATGCACCTCATAAAGGAACCCAGAGGCCTCTGAGGCAAACCACAGTGCAGGCCTTCTCTATGAGAACTAGCTTTCATGGTACCAAAAGTCACCATGCAACCAACAGTCCTACCCAGCTGTAAAGTCTATGAAGCGCATCAATGAACAGCGTGGGATAATTACCCTAAAGGTTCAGTAATGGCAAGTCCACTTTGGTGGTGGCCAATAGCTCTCTAAGTGAACTTAACACCCACTCAATAAGAGTGGAACTATGCCTGATACTGGACACCTGGCTAATTATTCAGCACTAGAGCATTCGTGGCTATTGAAGAGAGTCTACAGTCGCTACTTTACTATCCCAGCACACTCCATAACAAAAATCTACAAACACTTGTACTAATAACCACAGATAAGTGGAGTTCCCACCTATGACAAAGGAAACTTCTCTTTGCACCACAGAAAGCCACAGCCAATCAAAACGCAGAGGTGTAGATCCCACTCCGTTGATACATCTACAGAATACTCCCACACCTAAGGTTCTCAGAACATTGTGGAAAAGGAGATGGAAAGATTGTAATAGCAGGAAGATAAGAGAGTTTATAATGAGGTTGTGTCTCCTAGTAATGTCAGATGCTGCACCCTTAAAGACTCACCAATATGGCTGCCTTAACCTTCCAAACAAGTAGGACACCAATAGATGTGACAAATTGGACCATGGAAAGCACACCAACTGATTACCTAATATCAAATGGTCATCCCTGAAAACATACATATAAGTAATATTATACAGATTGAGCAGGTTACATTTAGGAATATAGATATATATGAACAATTAATGAGAAAAGAGGCCACTAATTTGAGAGAAAGTGTGGAGAGATATATGGGAGGCTTTGGAGGAAGGAAAGGGAAGGGAGAAATATTGTAATTATATTATTATCTCAAAAATGTTTTAAAATTAAAAAAGATGTATTATGGGTTGGTTACCTATGTAAGTATAACTAAGCAACAACCTCAACAGAGAAGGTAAAGTTCTTGAAGTACATGGACATAGCTACATAATTAAATTAATGATAATCAATATGATGAATATGTTTCCTTGTAAGACAAAGCCCTTGGAAAGGTTAGGAACAAGGGAAATGGAAGCAGCCTATAGAAATTCCCGTCTACATCAGGGTGGAGGGTTGAACTGCGAAGCCCCTCTGTGGAATTTTAATTCAAGCTTTAAGAAATCATTGGCTATCCAGGTGATGTGTTAGTCCCCGGGGAAGACAATTTCTCCAGACCTCAGGATTCCTTAGTACGGTTGAGGCCCCATGAGAGCTCCCCTATCCACATTTGGAAACTGCATGCATGTGAATGTACAAACACAGACATGTCAACATATGACTGAACTCAGAAGCAGCCATCATATACACATAAGTGTACATGCTCAGAACTAGAATTGATTGATTGATTAGTTGACTGACTATGCGTGTGTGGGGGTGTGTGTGTGTGTGTGCGCGTGCACGCACCATTGCATACATATGGAAGTCAGAGGATAATAGGAGTCAATAACTACAATTCATTTGACCATGAATTAGAAAGAAATCAAGGAGGGGCATATTAAATGGTTTGGAAAGAGAATTAGGAAGGGGAAATTATGTAGTTATAGTATAATCTCAACAGATAAAATAATTTTAAAAATAAAATAACAAAATGCCACTGACTGAAAATATTGCTTGGTATACTCACTGCTTTCAAAAGTTTACGATAAGTACTTATAGCAGAAGTGATAGTAACTTCATGATTACTAATGTCAATAAGTCCATGTCAAGGCGGACAATAGATCAAGAAAGATACAGAAGTATATTTTTTTAATCTCTCTATTGTTGGAGGGTATTTTTATCTATTTTATTTTGGTTTCTTACGCCTTTACCTCCCTACTCCATCCAAAACCCCCTCCAACAAGGGGAGAAGGAAGGTTAGTGGTGAGAGGGGGCACAGCTCTAGTTAGACCACTTCTTGCTGTTTGAGGTCTTTGGGTTCCTTGGAGCAAGCCCAGTCTTTATAGTCAGGAAATCTCTAACTTCTTTTTCAAACTTCCACAACAGCAACCAGGAGCAGTGGTGGGGAGCAGCAGCAGCCTTCCTCTTGGAGGACCCCAGCCCTCTCTGGGCTCTGGCATTTATACCCTCTCAGAGTTCTTAGACTTAAACTATCCATGGCTGGCAAAGATCATGCCCTTCTCAGAGCCCTACATGAATCAAATAACATGAAGCATCCCCATAGCCCAGAGCTGGGCCAACCTTTGTCAGTCTTCACTTGTATGAGCTAGACTTTGTTTGAGTCAGTGTCTCTGGTTGCTCACAACATTAGACTAGGCTCACTGACCTCTGAGTCTCTGGGGAGTCTTCTGTCTTTCTGAAGGAAAACTGGAGTAACAGACATGTGCTACCTTTTCCAACTTTACGTGGGCACTGGGGAACCAACTTGTACTGAAATATATTCACCACTGAGCTATCTCCTCAGGCACCTCATGTTTAATTGTATTATCATTTATCAGCTATGGTTCCTGGGTGTGATATAATTTCTGCTGTGTTTAAGGTCCTCACAAAGAACCTATATCTAGAGGTGTGTGGGCACAAATCAGGGCAGCAAAAGGACAGACTTTTTTTTTTTTTTTTTTTTTTTTTTTTTTGCAACAGAGTATGACTTGGGAAGGGTGAATGACACAAAAGCCCCTGGCTAAGACTAGCACTGATGTGGAGCTTCTGACCCAGCTCGCAGAGCTGTAGGATTTCCCACTGCAGAAGAATTTACTGGGACACAGACAACAGCGAGATCATAGCTCCTCTCTTGTCCCAAGGTGCTCATCTACCACTTAATCCATTTGTGCATCTCATCCATCATGTAAATGAAACGTGGAACAGCCTCAAGTTTCAAGAGGCTGTTAGCCCTCGACAGCAAGTAGTTCAGAATTGATTAGATTAAGAAGGTCTGCTTGGACCTCAATTCAAGTGCTGTTTGTGCAGTTTAAGTGCCAAGTGAGATGGGGAGGGAGCGACCTCAAGGGCAGCAGCAACATCCGCTGAGAGGCTCTAAAACAGTGAAATGGGGCTTGTCACGCATGAGTAACTAAGCTAAGATTAGATCATGAGAATATCCCTTCTCTCTCTCTCTCTCTCTCTCTCTCTCTCTCTCTCTCTCTCTCTCTCTC
>OU015749.1:3427359-3440408 GCA_907169655.1 Acomys percivali | reverse complement strand
CTCTCTCTCTCTCTCTCTCTCTCTCTCTCTCTCTCTCTCTCTCTCTCGCTCTCTCTCGCTCTCTCTCTCTCTCTCTCTCTCGCTCTCGCTCTCTCTAGATAGATAGATAGATAGATAGATAGATAGATAGATAGATAGATAGATAGGTAGGTAGATAGATTATATATGCACTATTTGCATATGTATATACATACATATTTACATGTATATATGTACATATATGCATATATATATAATCTCTCATACTGTGTACATGTATTTTCTACTTATCTTGATCTGTATATAAGCAGATATATATGCATAGACATTATATATATATGCACACATTAACTCATTTAATATTCAGGAAAAATAATCTGATGTGATAAATTATACTCAAAATTTGCTCAAAAATTAGCCATGCATGCAACAGATGTCATTGTCAATCCATTTGGAGTTTTGTATTGAAGGGAATTAATTGGCCCCACATCCTTGCTAATGTTAAGAAGAACCAGGTGCGGGATCCAGACTGACTGTTGCAAGGTTCCTACTGTTGTTTTGTCTTTGTGGTCTCAGTGGGGAGGCTCTATGATTTCCCAGATCCCTATACTCATAAGGAATGCTTAGTGTCCGTGGAAAGTGAGTGTCAAATTGTTGACTTGTCAATTCATGAGCCTGGGTGAATACAACCCATCTACACTTCACAGGAAATGTCATGTGAGAAGAGCTTCGGACAGATTTGATCTAACCTCACAGAGGATTTCCTCTACTCCCTGAACACTATTTTAGAATGGCTGGCTCCATAGCAAGCTTCTATGAACCCTTTCTATTTGTCTGTTTCTACAATGAATTAATGAAGACATGGGTAGCTTTAAAATCTTCTTACCACATAAACCACAGGTTGAGCTCCTTGGGATATATCTAAATGGACTGGAAATATCCACACAAAACTACCCAGGCATATTTATGGTGGCATTATTTGTAATAACCAAAACTCAAGTGTAATGTCTTCTTCAGTAGTTGCAAACTAAGATGTATGCAGGCAGTGGGGTGTTACTCTCATTTAAAAATGATTGAGACTTAAGTCATGGAAACACATGACAGACATTTAAATTGGTATCATTAAATTTAAAAAAGTAAGTTGTTAAAACCTACATTGGATATAATTTTAGCTATATGACAGTATGGAAAAGGCAAAACCATAGAACCAATTAAAAGGCCAGTGGCTTCCAAGGGTTAAGGTAAGGTAGAAATCAACAGGGAAAGTAAACTCATTCTGCCCGGTGTGACAACGCTGGACACTTACTATAAATTTGTCTAAAGTCATAAAGTTGTAATGCTGAGGCAACTGTGACCCCTGGGTGATGCAAATATGTCAGTGTAGGTTTCTAATTGCAGTGAACACACTGTTCTCCTGTGCGAATGTTTACAACAAGAAAACGTGTGTGGTGAAGCCAAGTTGTATAAGGGAACTCCACGGACTAATCAACATGGCCTCTAATGTTGACCTAAGAAGCTGATTAAAATGAACCATTAAGACACGCTTCCTTGGCTGGTGCCTTAGTTTGAGCGGGACCCCTTGGCCCAAATCTGCCTATCATAATGTTCTACTTGTAGGTTTCTAGAACCCACTGGATCCTTCTACATTGCTATTCTCCCATGCTTCTCTCATCTAGAGTCCCAATAGGATGTCCTCCCCTCTGTCCCAGTTTCCTGGTAAGGGAAGGCTTTCATGGGACATGTCCATTGGGCTAGTATGCAGATATAAGTGAGTATATACCATTTGAGTCTTTCTGCTCCTGGGTTAACTCACTCATTATGATCATCTCTAGTTCAATCCATTTATCCACAAATTTCGGGAATTCCTTGTTTTTAATAGCTGAGTAGTATTCCATAGTGTATATGTACCACAGTTTCTTTATCCATTCTTCTACTGAGGGACATTTAGGCTGTTTCCATGATCTGGCTATTATGAATAAGGCTGCTATGAGCATATACAGAGGGAGGTAATCCCTCTGAGGAACAGTCATAGGGGAGGGGAATAAGGGGAAAATGGGAGGGAGGGGAGAATGGGAGGATACAAGGGATGGGATAACTATAGAGATGTAACAAGAATAAATTAATTAAAAATAAAAAAAAATTTAAAAAAATTAAAAAAAAAAAGACAAGCTTCCTCATCTCCTATGAAGAGATAACTACTAGTTAACAGACCAAATGTACTTATGCTGTTTCTTAAATACAGCATATGACCAGAGATTGCAAAGGTGAGTCAAAGATGGGGATCCAGAAAAGGGCTAAAGATCTCATGAAATGCAGAAGGCCAGACTGAAGGGACACTGGGGGACACCGAGCTCAGCTGGGGTGTGGCAGAGGGCTTGACGTGAGCAATGAGTGCAGAGGGTGCAGATGTCAGCAGAAGCCTGAACTCCTATGCTGAGAGGGCACAGTTTGCCTTCCCTCACTTTCCTCACGTTCATTTACTCACAAGATGAACTACCCTGATTCAACGCTGCTAGCACTCACTTGAGATTTTACTGTATTTTACTTGTCCAGATGTATTTCTGATTTATGTGGAGAAATGTAGTGCTCTGTAACTTTACCTCAGTGCCATTATGATACCTAGTTGGGGTGAATCTAAGAGCCCCCTTCTTTGTCTCTATGAAATACAAATGTGAAAAGAGTCTGTGCTGTAAGGCTGTTACAGTGCCTTTCTTGGCGGCTGAACAGAAATGTCTCAAATTATAGTAAACAATTTCTTTCATTCTACCAAAATGATGATTAACTTGGAGTTACACATATATACTGTAATTTCCCCCCATTTTCATCATTCTTTAATGAAATGCAGAAATGACATGAACCCGCTGCAAAAAAAAGATGTGTTGCTGGGCTTTACGTAGCTGGAATCTGAGGAAATTAGTTGCGCATTCTCTTTACCGTTTGGTCTTTTGAGACTCTGAATCTGGTGGGAAGTGTATTTCAGGAGTATGTTTGCTCTTGAAGATGGAATCTCCCTTCACAGATGCTGAATGTACGGATGTGGAGTGTTTCATTCTGCCTGACCCACACTGAGAACTAAGAGGAAAGATGTCTGACAGGCCTCCAGGAAGTTGAAGGTCAAAAGTCAGTGTAAACTGAGGCAGCGGAGGCAAGTGCGTGTCTCAGGTGTCAGTTCTTTGCTGTCCCATCCTTCGTTCTCAGCACTCTCAGTTACTCAGATAACTCAGGACGGGCCATGCCTACTCTCTGCCTCTGTCTGCCTAGACCCTGCTAGAGAATTTTGCCCAGTTCACCAACCTTGGCCAGATCGACAGGAGTGTCTTCTCTAAACCTGAGTACAAAGAATGTTCTCCGGTGAGCCAGGACCAGGAAGTGTAAGGGGGCTATGCTTATGTTTGTATGTGTTTTTGTGTATATGTCTATGTCTGATATGTGCATGTTTACATGTATAGGTGTACAGAGAATGTAGTATATGGTATAGGTGTCAATGTATGTGCGTGATTATGTGGGGTATTTTCTTCTCTCTCCCTGTGTCACCATGTACATGACTATCTCTATGTACAACTGTGTGTGTGTGTGTGTGCACATGCACACGCATGAATAATATGGTACAAAAAAAGAGTGTGCATCTTGAGGAAAATGGGCATAAACAAAAAGGTGGAAACTCAGCTTCCTGCAGCATCCTCAGCCATGAGTCATTCCCAGCATATGATAGAAAGCTTTCACCAACTGTCTAGGAATTCTTAGACTAACTGTATGTCAGAACACATATGCTGGGTATGACCCAATGCAAATGCTACTGCCAATTAAACCCCTGACGAGAAACACCATATTTTGGCCCAAGATTTGAAAGGATAGAGCCCATGGTAGGGAAAGGTATGGTGAAATTCAAAATGGCACCTGTCCATGGTGGCAAACAGGGCTGAAACCATGAGGCAACTTGTTCACACATCCCTATGTCAGGAAGTAGAAGGCTATGAGCCAGAAAGAGGGCTGGGTTGAAGTTGCAGCCCAGTTAAGTACATCTCAGAGATATACTTAAACCAGTCTGGCCTCACCCTGTAAATTTACCACAATCTCCCAAACTGTGCCATTAGCTAGTGTTTAAATACATGAGTTGGTAGAGAGCATTAACATCCAATGTGGTAAGTTTATTTTCACTTTTAAATGGTACTATATATAATTCCTGAAGAAAAATAGTAAACAAAATAGTCTTAAAATACTAAAAAATTGGACTAAAATGTCAGAATATTCTGCAACTTCCTTTTCTCATTTTCTGGCCCTGGAATTGAGTCCCCATCCTGCCATGTACTCTCTGTATCACTTTGGGAATTAGTAATTTCTACAGACTTACTCTTTGCTCTCGTTTGCAATGGATCTAATGTTCGTCATCCTCCAGACTAAATGAGAAAAAGCAGGTTACACAGTCAGCTTGGCCTGTCATAACAAGGGGCCACAAACCAGTCAGCTTACACAACAGTAGCTGGTTTTCTCTCATTTTGTGCTTCTTTTCATAACATTTTTATTGATTATTTGGGAATTTCATATCACGAACCCTGATCACTCTCACTTCTCAGTCCTCCCAGGTCCACCCACCATCCTTGTGAACCACTCCCCCAAAAGAAAAAGAGCCCAATTTATGCTGCCCATATTCTCACTGGAGCATGGTCAAACTCCCAGTGGCCAGCCCTGCCAGAAACCACCAATGCTGAGGTTTGTGTCATGTGATTATATGGAAATCTATGATCTGTGCTCTGATGACAGTAACGGAAGAGGAAGCTGATTTTCCCATGGTACTGATGACTGCAGACTCACAACTGAAAAAATGGATATAGACAGCCTATATTATAAACCTCTACCCCCTCAAAGTAACAACCTGGCACAAAGCTATTGAAGAGAACACCTAAAAGTTGTGATAAAGATGCTGAGGTGTAGCTCCCCACAACTGACTCTCTTACAGTGCTGAAAACTGAGCATCAAAGTGTCTCTATCAAAATTCCCTCGTCTTTTTAAAATATATTTTATTAATTTATTCATATTACATCTCAATTGTTATCCCATCCCTTGTATCCTCCCATTCCTCCCTCCTTCCCATTTTCCCCTTACTCCCCTCCCCTGTGACTGTGACTGAGGGGGACCTCCTCCCCATGTATATGCTCATGGGGTATGAAGTCTCTTCTTGGTAGCCTGCTATCCTTCCTCTGAGTGCCACCAGGCCTCCCCATCCAGGGGACATGGTCAGATATGGGGCACCAGAGTACATGTGAAAGTCAGACCCCACTTTCCACTCAACTGTGAAGAATGTCCTGTCCATTGGCTAGATGTGGGCAGGGGTTCAAAGTTTACTGCATGTATTGTCCTTGGCTGGTGCCATAGTTTGAGCAGGACCCCTGGGCCCAGAAAATTCCGTCTTAAGAGGGTATGGTTATATTGGCTTATAGCTCACCTCATTGGCCCCATTTCACATTAATAACCTCTTTAAAGGCCCTGTCTCCAAATATACTCACATCCTGAAGTCGTAAGATCTAGGTTTTCATAGGAATTCCGGGTGAGAAACTAAACTACACCATACACCGCTCATTGCATGATTCCAGAGATGTTATAAAAAAATAATTGCTATTCATTCTTAACCCACTCTCCTCGCCTGTCCTGTTCCTCATTTGGGCTGATGACGAGGAGCTGGCTCTGTCACCTGTTCATCTCTTGTACCATCTCCAGGGCCACACATTCTCCAGCTGTAGCTATCTGGTCTTTGTAATGCTTACAGCACCATAGGCCTTGTCAGAGGCCTTGGTCTCAGAGGGCAGCTCTAGCACGGGTAAAGGTCTTTAATTTGGAATGCCCACGTAGACTTGAATTTCAAACTGTCATTATGTGTTCACGTTGCTTTTATATGTGATCTAGAATATTATTTTATTAAACTTTAAATTTTACTTTGAATTGGGTATATTTGTCCATTTTCCATTACTATGATAAAATGTTTGGGACTAGGCAACTTTTTAAGGAAAAGATATTTATTTCAGCTTTGATCCCAGAAGTCTAAGACCAAAGGACCTCATGTGGTGATGGCTTTTTTAGTAGACTATCTCAAGGTTCTACACTTCTACATAGCTAGAAACATGGAATCTGTTCTCTCTCTCTCTCTCTCTCTCTCTTTCTCTCTCTCTCTCTCTCTCTCTCTCTCTCTCTCTCTCTCTCTCTCTCTCCTGTGTGTGTGTATGTGTGTGTGTGTGTGTGTGTGTGTCTGTCTGTCTGTCTGTCTGTCTGCCTGTCTGCCTGTTTTTCTTTGATGCCTTAAAGTGACAACTGTCATTGGATATAGGGCCAGCCTAACCCAGAGTCAGTTCACTTTCAGGATGTGTATTTCATTATATCTGTGAGGAAAGACCTTACTTTCAAGTACAGTTACATTCTCAGGTCTTGAGGTCTGGAATATGGATCTAAGTTTTCAGTGCTACTAGTCAATACATAACAGTTGTGTACACTCCGCTCTGAGGCTTCTATCAGATGATCCTTCCTTCCTGTTCAGTCTCCTGTAGCTGTCAGCTTTCCTCAGTTTGTGTCCATGTCACTCCCAACTCCGCCTCCATCTTTATGTGACACTCTTTTTGGTGTGTGGTATGTCTCCATATTCTGGTAAAGGTACTACCATTCAACCATGAGGGCCCGGTCTTGATGATGCCATCTGATTCTAGTCACCTCTCACCCCCTCCTCCAATCAAGTATCATGGATGAATAAAATTTGCATCTTCTTTGGCCTTTAAAAGGCCAGATTTTGTTAATTTTAAAATTAATATAACATTTCAATAGAAAATAATCCTATCCTGATGTGGAGTCCCACCCACATCTACAGCCTTCTTAGTACCACACAGTGGGGGAATATGTTTTAGGACATGAAGCCCTAAAGCACATTCAAATCATATACAAACCACAGCGATGGCCTCTTTAACATGTCAACTCCAGTTCCAGGGCAGGTTTGGCTTCTCATAACTACATCTTCTTAAATCATACTGACTTCAGCTTCTGTTTTCAGGAGTCTCTCTGTAATCTCCAAGATGGAGAACTCTATGTGATGATGCAGATTCGTGCTCCCCTTTAAAGCCACTCAGTGCTTGAACTTTTTCCATGAGCTGACAGGGAACCTTGGAGGAATGATTACTAAGTTGACTGTATCTTGCTACTGTGCTTGAGCAAATAAGATACTCCCATGTTTAGCTCTCAGATCCTGGTGGAAATCACTTATTACTTCCAAGACCCGGAAGAAGAAGCAGTTTTCTACCAAGATTAAAATGAAAGAATAAGGAGTGAATCACATTTGCGTCAGTCCGACACTCAAACTCACCTAGGAACATTATTTCAGAGGGTCAAATACTGTACCTATCTTAAGAGACACTGTGTAGAATGAGAAGGAAATAGGTCCCATGTCTAAAGAACTCAGAAAATGAGCAGCCACATCTCCGACTAGAGGACACACAGAACATATCAGCCTGTAAAACCCAAGACATTGCCAGCTGTGCCCCTGATTGTTACAGTGTGCCATGACTGGTTCACTCAGAGACCTGCTTTTCTCTTAATGCCTACCAGTAGCTGGGGAATAATGCAATAAAATCCCATTCCACCACAGGATTCTTGAAATTTTTCTACAACTTTCCCAGGGCTGGGCAGGAGAAGAGGCAATGAGTTCTGTAGTGCCTCTGTGAATGGATCTGAATCCTCACAAAGGCATTTCACAGATGCTCCATTGGATGTAGGTTGCAATTGCTCAAGAAGAAGGTAAGGGTGCCCACCCATAATGCAGTCTATATGACCACAGAGCATAGTAGTGACATGTGACCACTGCCTTTGTGATCACTCTGGGCATACAAGACAAACAGGAGGAATGAGTGTTCTGTACATAGCCAGTTTTTGTTGCACTGAGAAGTCCCAGACTCCAGAAAATGTCTGTACTCCAATGGGTACCACTTTGGGTTCCCATCCAGTGGTCACTGGGTGGGTTTCTGCTCCAGTAGATACTGAACCAGCTGTCCTCTCCAATGAACATCAAGTAAGACCCTCATTCAATGGGCACCAAATAAGCCTCATATCCAATGGGCCTTGAGCTTCCCTCTCATCCAGTGAGGAATCAAGTGGCCCCTCATCCAATGAGTGCTAAGTGAGCCTCACAACCATCCAAGTTCTCCCTCTTTGTCTTAGAGCAGTACTTGACATGCACTGTCTTGCAGAAAAGGAGGTCTTGAAATGTCTGTGGGGGGTTTGGAGAGGGTTGATTTACGTAGGGTGCTGAATCCCTGCTTCTAATGTTAGAGTCACACCAGTCCCTCTGGCTTCACTATCCTCAACTGAAAACTCAAGAATGTAGCCTTCCCTGTTTCCTGGTCCTCTGGCTCCTTTCCTGTGTCCTATTACACTCCTTTGCCAACCACCCCAGCCTTACCCAATCCCATGACCCAAAGGCTGGCACACAGGCGAAAGATGCCACACAAATGCCTTACCAAGTGAGAGGAGGCAGAGACAGCCAGGTAGAGGCAAACATGGGTGCAGATCCTTAAATGGCTATCACAATGTGTGCATTTACACTGAATGTGTGCCTACAGGAAGTTGCAGAAGAGTATTTAAAACCAGGATGTTTTACAGCTCTCTGGTCCAGCAGGTACTTACACTGAAACACTGCTTACTGGTTTGTTGTATTCTTCACCCCGTGTATATCTCCACTGTGAAATGTGGTGCTTTGGCACTTTTAAGACCCATTATTCTCCATGATTACCACCTGTGAGCCGGCAAGGAGGCGTCGTCGGTTTCTTCCCTTTCAGAGAAATATCAGCAGCACAGATACAGAGTGAAACTTCTACAGTTTTAATGAGCTAAGCAGCCTGCCCATTAATTTATAGCAGCTTCTTAAGCAGCAGCCAGGGGAATATATTAGTTTTAATTTTTTTTTTTTTTTTTAAGAAACAAAAACAGCAGAATTGCTTCGCTCGTAAAATCCAATCACAGCAAGTCATTCTGTGAGGGGTGAATTAATTAGCACTAGTTATTATGGTTTTACTGTTATTGATTCATTCTACCCTATCAATAATCTTAATTCACCCACAAAACTAATCCAATTTAATAACCTGTAAAATGGAGTCAGGAAATCGAGTTGCTTGCTAAAATATTACTTCCCAGGGTTTTCTCCTCTGGGTTCAGTTTTTCTGGATGTCAGCAGAGCCCAGTTTCCTGGACCCTGGATCTCCTAGTTGCTATTACAAGACATCTTCAAGCATATGCCTGGAAGCCTCATGATCATGTCTACACTGGCCCCTCCTACTTTATGCCCAGTGACGAAACAGCTTCCAAATGTAGGCTTACTGTGTCCACCGTCACATGACTTTTTGGGGTGAGGGGATCTTTAGTTAACTTGTACTGCCAAGCAGCCTAGAATCAAGTGGAAGGGAGCCTAAATCAAGAAATTCCCAGAACACATTGGCCTGTGCGTACATCTGGGGGAAACTTTCTTAATTGTAAATTGGTGGATAAGAGCTCAGCCCACTGTGGGTGCCACAATCCCCACGGGTAAGTGGTCTTTGGCTCTATAGGAGAGCCAGCTGAGCAGAAACCTAAGAGTGAGCCAGCAAGCAGCATTCCTCTGTGATTTCTCCTTCAGTCTCCTGTCTTGAGTTCCTGCCGTGCCTTCCATAAACGGTGAGCTGTAATGGAGATGATACTAAAGTGTGGGTGGAGGAGTGCAGGGAGAGAGATGGTGGGGTGCGGGGGGAGAGATGTAAAATCAACATCTGTCTCCAAAGAGACAACAGCAACATCCCAAAGAATGACTCATTCTAGCTCATAGTAAATTGAGATTATTGGGGGTGACATACAGAAAGCTAGATAACAATGGATGGGTGGATTTTACCCAAAAGTTGTCAATCTCCCATGCACTGTGCTCCTGTTTTATGTAGTTAGAGATCTCTTGTGGAATTGATGTGAACCTGGGTTCGAAATATTTACAATATGAGTATCCCTCACAAAATATAGCCATGCTAGTCTGGCTTATCCTTGTGAAATCTGAGATCTAGTCCCAGAGCTCACTAAGCCCCTTGTCCTTCTTCCCTCTGCAGTGGAGACAGACCCACCCCAGGTAACCCATGCAGATATACCTCCTTTCTAACCGCAAAGCCATGTCTCTCAGATACGGTTCTGTAGAGGAAGCTGCTGACCCTCTCTGACTGTAGCTGGGTCCATACGAGCAAGAATGTGTGCGTGCAGATAGATAAATTACCAGTATCTGAGGGTGTTCAAGTCCCTAAGGCCATGACAGAGTCCAAGGACAAGCACTTTGGTCTTTCCTACGTGAGATGTGTGTACTCCCAGAGAGAGGAAAAGCCCAGTGTCACATGGGTCCTAAAAACAGTCTTAACAAGTATCAAACACAGCACGAAAGATATGTCTGGACCCTAGTGACCCTCCTGCTTCTGGAGACGTTTCAGAATGGGGCATCTTTCTCTCTAGCTTCTGTCTGTTTAGCGACATCCCCCCATGGCCTCTCCCTCTATCTTTGAGTTCCCTGGGAGTCAGGATGAGACTCTCCCTTCTCACACAAAGCAGAGAAAGGGGTAAAGGGGACGGTCTGTGGGGAAGGTTGGGTCAGAGTGGAGCCTCATGTCAGACCTCATAGGCAGGGGCAGGAGCTACCACCTAGGGATCCGGCAGAGTTCCTAAGCAGGTTTTAACTTCACTCTCATCCTAGAAGAAATATGGAGTGGATGCCCTTATGGGCCCACAAGCCTGGGCTCATGTCCGAGTTAGAAAACACTGAGAAGAATGATGTGTGATATGGTCAGAAAGGAGGTGCCAGTCCCCCTTCAAGCTGTGACTAGGTGCACAAACATAGACTGCTCATGTGAGGCAACAGTGGCCGCCGCTTTGCCAATCTGTGGGCCCCAGAGACAGAAGCTGCAGCTACTCACCCATGAAAGACAGAGGTGAGAGAGGATGGAGAAATGTCTAAAGCAGCATTTAGCCTGGGAGCTTTCCATGCTACAGAGAGCTCCCAGACAGAGCCCTGTGTACTTCTAGCAGAAAAACCTTTGCATCTTTCTAACAACTTCACTCCGAACAATTCCACCTTGTTCTCTGCTCCACACCCTAAGTTTATAGAAAGGAAATATCAAAGAAAGCAAACATAACAAATAATTTACAGAGGAATGGGCAGGCACTGAGTAAATATTTTCATGAAGCCATAAACAAAGTCTGTCATGTAAGCGCTTTTAAGAATGTAAAAATAGATCAAAAGTTATATCCCTCAAACTATGCTATTTTTATTAGTAATAGCTCTTTACAGTCACTATCTCTGCAGGCAAATGCAGATCTCCTTCGCTGAATTAGCAGATATGCTAGATGATGCATTTGAGGATATGCTAAGGGCATGGACTTCCTTTTATATGCTCATTAATTAGAGACTTATTGAAAATTATTCATAGAAATTCAAATAAATTTACATTATTTGATATTTATTTGTTAGGAAAAAATAAAATTAATTTATTTTCATTAAGTAGAGAAGACCTGGTGTAGTATGGTAGATGACACCTGTAATCTCAGTACTCGTAAGGCTGAGCCAGAAGGGTCCTGAGTTTAAGGATAACCTGAGCTATATAGTGAGGCCATCTGTCAAAATACACCAGAGATAGCTGGTTTATTGGTAGATAGACAAACAGAAAGATAGGCAGACAGACATATAGAGCTCAGCAATGGATTTCAGCCACAAGGCAAATTCCCCACCAAAAACTTAAAAGTATTTTTATGAAGAATGCATCCAAAATCATCTAGACATTTTTATTGTAACTAGTGATAATGGTGGCATTGTGCTTAGTTTCATTAATATCATAGGACTGACACTTCCAAAGAGGAGTAAAGGTTTTCTCCATCCTGTGGAAAGCTATCAGAGAGCCTTTGTCCCCACTCCCCAGCTTGGCTCCTTGCCAACGCTCTCATGCCCGCTCCCCTGAGCTCCCAGCTCAATTCACTTCTTCTGGCTCCTCCTCTCCTCCCTAAATATTAGCAGATTCAGTTTGCTCCGTGTACCACTCAAATCCTCCATTCTTCCCATGGCTGTGTTCTTCCTCCTGGTCAACTTGAGGTGCTACACCAGCGATCATAAAGAGTTATGGGTGGAAGGACTGATGAGATGGTTCAACGGCTAAAAGCACTCTGCTCCTGCAGATGACACAAGGTCAGTTCCAAGTATCCAAATTTGGTGACTCACAACTCCCTGTAACTCCAGCTCCAGGGTATTCAATGACCTCTTATAGACTCTACAGGCATCATCCTCACTTGTATGTACATACCAACACCCAGACATACCTATATACACATAATTAAAAATAAAATACATCTTTTTAAAATGTGTTTCTGTATGGAAAGAACTGACACGATATTCCAGACTATCCTAAGCAAAATGTCTGTCCATCAAAACCGAAACTAAAACAGCCACGGTCGGTTTCTTTAACCAAGAAGAAAAATAATACAAAAAAAATTTCTAGCAGGAGAGAAACAAGCACCCAGAAGAAAAACTGTTCCCAACCTTTGCTGTTGAGCACACTGCCTGCCTATCTGCCTTCACTTTGCGACTTAAAACTCAACCAAGCACCACAACATGCTGAAAGCCTTGACAGGAGGTGAGTCCTGGGAATCAGCTCTGGACCCGATCAGTCCAAGTAGAGAAAGAACAGTTAAGTATTTTAATGTGTTTGGACAAGTCTATCTCTAGTTAAACCCCAGCCTGAGTTGACCATAACTTACATATTTTTAAATGAGAGTACACTCGGCTTCAAAAAATCCTACTACAAAGCAAGACCCTAAATGGGGGTGTCCTAACAAGGTGAGTCCACCAAAGGCTCGTAAGTTTCCCTGATTTCCTAGCAGTTTTAGTATATGCACACACATGCTTTGTTTATGGAAAATTACGTGACTGCATACCTGACTTGGGAACACCATTTCTGCTCCTAAAAAAAAAAAATCAATATATGTTATTTTACTCACAGAAAACTGTTGCTTTCAAAAATGTAGTTCTCAGGGGGTGAGTCAGTAATTTATTC
>OU015749.1:3372481-3408374 GCA_907169655.1 Acomys percivali | reverse complement strand
ACTGAGCCATCTTCCCAGCTCTTAAGACTATCTGGGCATGGCCAAGATTCCTCCTGCCTGGCTGAGGTGATGTGGTCTTTGTGTCTAGCTTACCAGGTGTGCCTCACACACCTGCCTTGACTCTCTCTGTTCCATCCTCTCTGTTACAAGTTGCATGCTATGTTTTAACAGAAAGCTGAGTTATTCTCTTTCATGCCTGAAACTGTTGATGCCTCCCCCATCACATTTATAACCAAAACGTGATCCTGTCGTGACCTCAAAACTTTTCGGGGCAGCACCTACCCCCTCACTAAGCTCTACCTTGCTACTTCATAGATGCTCAGAGAACTGGCATTTTGGAGTTTTCCTTAGAATTAGCTCAAGGCTCACAGTCCCCCAGCCCCACTCTGTCTGCATGTTTTGCTTTGATGGAAGCTGCCCCACTCCCACCCCTACCCTCCAGGTTTAGGTCCAGGGGTTAATTTCCTGCTGCTGCTTTCTGTAAACTTTTGTCAGCCTGCTTCATTCTGCCTGCCTTACTTTACCTTGTCTGTTTGTTCTTTCACACACACACACACACACACACACACACACACACACACGACAAAAAAAAAACAAAAACAAAAAACAAAAAAAACAGTAAGCTTGTGCTCGCACCCACCCACAGCCGCCTTCCTTGTAAGTGCAGCAGCAGCCTTGTGTGCTTCCCTGCCTTGCTCAACATATGCTGATGAATATCAAGGGCTTATCCAGCTTTGTGGGGAGTAATTTGTCAGGGCCCTTTTAGTTGGAACGGTTATCAGGAGCTCAGTAATAGGTTCTGGACCCTTTTGACCTCTCCAGCATTGTTTTCACCCTTAGCCCAGCTGCGGTCTCCTGAAAATCATTACTTTTCGCTGGTTCGAAGGCAGCCTTCCTACAGAGATTTTAGCCGCTGCCTTAATGGGCAGAAAGATGCCATTTAGGGATTACGTTCTTGCCTTAGATGTAAAAATACACAGGAGATTGTAGGGAAATGACACAGTGTTTTCTACAGAGGCCTGGAAAACAGAGTGCTGCCCTGACAAAGGCTGCGTGTGGAAGTTGGCTGTGGCTAGTCACCTCCCCTGCCAAGAACTGGGAGACAGCAGACAGACTTTTTTCTTTTGTTTTGTTTTGTTTCTTTCAAAAAAAAAAAAAAGTTGTAGGTTTGGAGATATGGCTCGGGCTTAAAACTGCCTTTCCAGTTTGCACTTCCTGAGCTTCCGTTGGAATCTGGTTAAAGGTCTGAGGTCAGGTGAAGCCTCCAGCTGAAATGCAACTGCAGTGGAAAGGTATCTGCAGGTAGAGTTCAAGGTTACAAAGTAAAGGAGCCCATGCTCTGCGCACTATCTGTTCCTCTGCTTTGTTCCAGGAAATGCATCAGTGTTTCGGATAGCAAGCTAGGTATCCTGTGACGTCACAACTCAGGCGGAAAGATTGCCGTATTTCTGCCGCTGGTGACATCAAAGCTGCTAACGCTTATAATGGAACAGTGTAGCCAGCGTCCACGTCCCTCCCACTGCTCTACTGCTTCAGCCAGTCCCATGCCATGGGAAGAGTAGCTCCACATTGGGGGTGCAGGGGTACATCCTTTCCTGGCTCACAGTCAATTTCCTACAAGGCAAGTAGGTAAGAGAAGGGTCACTGTGAAAGATAAAATTCATGCCAAAATCAGGTTTACTATCAGCTTTGAAAATGTCTTTGCATACAAAACATCTATCCTTCTGGTCCAGTCTACTTTATTTTAATTTTTTATTAGATTTCTTTTTAATTTATACTTCATCCAAGTTTATAGATTATTGTTTAAAAAAATACCCCCAGATGCCCAAGTCTAGTTGATTTGGGGGTGGGGGGTTAGGTTTTTTTGGAGGCAATGTTTCTGGCTGTCCTGGAACTCTGTAGACTAGGCTGGCATTAAGATCAGAGATTTGCCTGCCTCTGACTCGCCAGTGCTGAGATTAAATGTGCATTACCACCACCACCTGGCTGAGCTTAATGATTTTAAATGACCTGCTTTAGGCAATTGAAAACCCATGTATCTGTGAAACCCATGCATCTGTGCACACATTTTATGTACATTAACACATTTCTGTGAGTGAACTTTGAATATAAACTTTATATGTGATCTAGACTTTACAAAGAAGTGTGCTTTAGGGATGATTTGAGAGTGGTCCTGGAAAGCTTACCTGTTGAAGTTTAATCTTCATTTTAAGACTTTTTTTAAAAAAGGGAAAAAAAACTTAAGCCAAAAAGAAACTCTTTATACACACACACACACACACACACACACACACACACACACACACACACGCATGTACGTGCGCATACACACACACAAGCATGTACACACACACACACACACACACACACACACACAACATGGTAGTATTTAGAAGATGAGCCTTTGTATGTAATTAGGATTTGATAAGGTCCGTAGGGTCAGAGGCCACAGTGACTGGATTTGGGTAATTTTACAAAAAGGAGACTTGAAGATGATATCCAAAGCCAATCTAAGACTGCCCGTGAGAAAGGCATCACGACTCAACCTCCAGAACCCTCTTCTCTTATATAAAGTTCCCCATCCTCTGACATTTTACTGAGTATTACAAAACAGAATAATACATATCCAGATTTTTGTTCATCATGTATATTTTTAACATTGAACTTCTCTACTATATAAGCTGTAAATATTACATAAACTTTACTATATGTAGTTCAGTATAAATAAACTAAATACATAAAACTATACTGCACCTGTTAGCTTAATATATACATTTATGTGCTATATATACTTTAAATATTTTATGTATATATATTAATTTATTTACCTTTGTTTTATGTACCTTGGTGTTTTGTCTGCATGTATGTCTATGTGGCAGTGTCAGACTTTATAGTTACAGACAGCTGCGAGCTGCCAGGTGGGTGCTGGGGTTTAAGAGAAGGTTCTCAGAAAGAGCAGTCAGTACCCTTCACCACTGAGCCGTCTCTCCACACCTGTGGTATATTTTATATATCATATGTAAATTTTGTCTCATATGTAATTTTATACATATGAAACTACATGGTCTTTATGTATTATTTGCATTTTATGCATTACATACATTACCCATATGTACACACACGCTTTATCCCATAGATTTACATGCTATTTCCACATTACAGTATAATCCACCCAAGCACAAATGGCCCTGCTGCTTGGTGCTCTGTCCCAAGCCCTGGTATTAGCCTCCCCAGCAAGGCTTGGTGCACTTCACTCCAGCCCAGTCCCCTGTCCTCTCCATCCTTTTATCCATTACCACCCTTTCTTGCCTTATAAATTGTAAGATGGAGTCTATTGCAAATCGGAGGAGAAATCTCTACAGGTAAGCGTCCAAGTGTGTGCTGCCCAAAGTGGTCTGGGAGTCAGATGCAAGGTCGCAGCTCCCAAGGTATAGAAATTTACTCCAAAGCTCACATGAGACACACGAGATGCGGCATTACCTAAACAGTCTGCATCTTTTATGAAGTGACACTTCTCTTTTTATTATTTAAGTAACTTATTCAGATTACATCTCCATTGCTATCCTCTCACTTGTATCTTCCTGTTCCCCGCTCCCTCCCTCTTTCACTCTATTCCCCTCCCCTAGGTCTGTGAGGATACATCCTCCCCCACCATATGATCACAGACTATCAAGTCTCATCTGGGTAAGCCTGCTTACCCTTCCTCTGAGTGCCACCAGGCCTCCCCGCCAAGGGGAAGTGATCAAATAGGGGGTACCAGAGTTCAAGTCAGAGTCAGTCCCTGCTCTCCACACAACTGTGGAGAATGCGCTGCCCATTGGCTAGATCTAAACAGGGGGTCAAGGTTTACTGCATGCACTGTCCTTGTTTGGTACAGTAGTTTGAACAGAGCCCTCTGGGTCCAGATCCACCAGCCTTGATGGTCTTCTTGTCTTACAGCTACCCATGGGGCTGTGTCCACTAAGGGAAGGCAGTGATAGAAACTAGCTGGTGGTCCTAACACCTGAGAAGCTCAGCTAACACCTTCAGCGTAGCTCCCCACGCTAGCTTAGCCTCACCTGGCTTCACATACCCTTCTTGTCAGCTTTTGGTATTTATACATCATTGGGGTGGGATTTCATGACTAGATGAAGCTAGATAAAAAGATTGCCCCCAAGATAAACACATCCCTTCCTGCTAGATTTAAAAATATGCATTGAAGTGGGTAATATTGTCAACCTGAGAGGATGACCTAAGAGACAAGCCCCTGACGATATCTGTGAGAGATTTCAAGATTTGGTTAATTGGGGTGGGAAGCAGCCGCCCCACCCCCACCCCCAGCTAAATTTGAATGGAGCTGTTCCTTAGGCTGGTGTCCCAGAGTGCATAGCACAAACACAAGCACTCGTCCCTGGCTTCATCCTGACTACGGATGCAGCGTGATGAGCTCCCTCATGTGCCTGCCGCCATAACTCCTCACCATGACCGACCCCATCCTCAAACCACAGGCCAAAATAAACCGGTCCCTTCTCAAGTTGCCATTGTCAGGTATTTTGTCACCTTAATGAGAAAAGTTACTCATGCAGCCATCACTATGTACACAGTGAGTGCCTGGGCTCTCCAACTTTGTTCTCATTCCTTAATGCCAATCTCACTTTCAGCGAAAATAATAATGATAATATCATCATCATCATCATCATTTTTTTATAACTATAACTTTACTTCTATATGATATTTATATATTCAAGTTCTAATCATAGTTACTTTAGAATGTGAGTTTTTGGGAGCTTTTTTGTTTTTTTTATTTTACTTTATTTTATTTTATTAATTTATTCTTATTACATCTCAATGGTTATCCTATCCCTTGTATCCTCCCATTCCTCCCTCCCTCCCATTATTCATAGGCTGTTTAAAAGCCTGCAGGGCCTAACCCTCCCCTGCCCCTTTAAGATCTAAGTTCTTGAAATACAGGCAAAAGCTGACTTGAATGAGATGAACTTGAGTCTCTGACCGTAGCTACCTTGTGTCAGCACAAGCTATAAATTTAATACTGCTCTGCTGCTGGCACTAATAAGTTAGCCCTGTGCTGCCCCTTCACAAAGGACAAATAATGACTACTAGTCCCTGGTTATTCAGAAGAATGTAGTCACAAATATTTCCATCACATCAGATTTCAGATTTTTCTTTTTTCTTTTCTTTTTTTTTTTTTTTAATTTCAAAAGCTCCCTTCATCCGTTGAAGAAGGAAGTTGGTGACAATTTATCTTTCTTCTGATGTTAACATTTCTTTTTCTGTGTGAAATCTCTTCATCTGCACAGAGTTTGTGAGAGATGTGAACAGTTCCAACACTGCATAAATGCAACAATGGGCAGCATAATCTGTGTGTTACTGTGATGTCTAAATTGTCCTTCAATTAAGTTTGAGAGGTTTGTGAGAGCTTTAATTGATCTCTTTTTAGATACAATGAGCTATCAAAAATGGAATACTAAATAACAGGCTCTTTTGTCAGCGTGTGCTATTAAAGGGGATAGAGAGCTATTTTAGAACCTGTTTCTAGCATATTGATTGCAACAAGCCCTTGATTCGTTCTGCTGACCCACCTGGAGGACATCTGTCCCAGGAGTTGATCTGTAGGCATTTCAAAGTCCTCAGTGCACAGCCATGTTCAGTAAGGGTCTGAAAGGGTGTGGCGGGATGCTAGGATACAGTGTTTCAGGGTTGCATTTCCGACTTCACAGTTTTGTTGTGCGGGGATGCCATCATCCTACAATATTGTGATGAAGAGAGAAGAGAAGGAGGAAAGACCCCAATATTGCATGGATGGAACACTATCTGCTCCAATAACTCAAGTAGGAAAGCGACACTGTTGCTCTCAGTGGAGCCAGAAATGGCCACACCACCAAAATCCAGGCTAGAAGCCATGTTTGCTCACATTGTCATCTGTAGTTGCTCTGGATCCATACAGACTCTGAGTGAGGATGTTCCCATGGAATATTTCATGAGGCAGCCAGGCCAGGAGGTTATGTGGTGCCCACAGTGCTCTGGGTAGCATAAATTGAGTTACCTTACATTAGATTTCTGTTGGCTACTTAGAAATTCTCTTTATTCCTCAGGCTGTTGAGTAGGTGGACCCTCCCAACCACAGGCATATGAACTTCAGTTTAGGGACTAGAAAACATATACAGGTCAGGAATGAAGAACTGAAAATGAGTCTTGTTTTCTTCTTTAATTGCTCTTGAAAATAGAAGCCTGATTTAGTTCCTAGTGTTAAAAAAATTAGTCAAATCTGCCACTACTCAGATAAAATCCAAACTGTCTGTTATACCTCTAATTATCAGCTTGCCTTCTGGGTAAAATGGTACTATTCAATTATTGTTTTTTGTTCACTTGTCAACTACCAAAAAAATTATCACTGCTTTCAAATCACTGAAAGAACAGAAATTCTGCAAATTGCTTTTTAACTGTAGTTCCTTCAGACCCCATACCTCTCTGTGGAGTGTCAGAAACTGTACAATGCCATGTTGCATACAAACTGAGTTTAATGTGGCTGTTTCCGTGATTTGTTGTACATTATGTAATTTTGCTGAAATGATTTCCTTTGTCACCACTTTCTATGGGGCTCATTTTGACACTTCCCACTTATCAAGTAAAATATATGTTTCATACAGCCCCTGTAAATAAAAGCAAAATTGTCAAACAGTGATATGTTCCTTTAAATCTCCTTTTGAGCTGATGACAATACCTTGGTCTACCAGGGGAGTTAGCCTCAGGGCTCCCTCAGAGACCAGTCTCTTCAGGCCCTTTCATCAGTTTCCTCAATTACAGAATGGTACTGGCATAATCAGCACAACCCTGGGTGGGGGCATTCAACCTCGACTGTCTTGTTCCAATTATAACTTTACATCTTTACATAATATTACTTTTCTTAACATCTCAATGTGGGGCGGAGGCATCCCTTTCTTTAGTGGTATAATCGAGGAAAAGTTGCTCAGAAGAGATCTTCACATTTAAATTTTAAATTATAGCAATGCTATATTGAGAATAAAATGTGCTTCACTCCTTTAGTTAGCAAACAAATAGTGGCCTTTGCATCTAACATGTGTATCGTTGTACTTTGCTCCCATTAATCTCCCCTGTCCTCCTACCCCGCTTATTGGCCCCTGTCATATGTCCGTGTGATATTTATTATTATACTCTACATATGAAAAAAGCATGTAGGCATTTTTTCTGTCCCCATTACCCTTCCTCCTCCCATTACATCTTTTCTTCCCTCGTTGTGCCCAGTTTTAATGTCACCTATGCCATCCGTGGATAGACAGATAAGACAAATAGGTTCCGCAAAGAGAGAAAATGTGATACTTGTCTTTCTGAGTCTGGCTTATTCTGTTTAACACATTGATTTCCAGATACATCAACTTTTCTGCCAATAGCTCAATTTCATTCTTCTTTTTTTTTTTATTAATTTATTCTTGTTACGTGTCAATGGTTATCCCCTCCCTTGTATCATTCTTTATACCTGAATAAACCTTCATTGTGAGTAAATAGCACATTTTTTTTTAATCTTTTCACGTGCTGATGGCCCTGTAGATGATTCTATAGTCTGGATATATTGAAGAGCACAAATCTGTAGATGAGACAGTACACATAGCATGTGTAGGTCTAATGTCCTCTAACTGAAGTCTCTGAATTAGGGACATCTAGTTGTGTGTCATGTGTTTATACCAGAGTATCGCAAAGCACAGGGGAAGTAACAGTATCAACATGTACAAAATGTATATGTAGAAGGTCTTTGCTCTCCTTTATTTTAATTAGTGTTTCCTTAAAAGATGAGAAGGGAGAAACAGTCCTCCAGTATCCCTGGACAAGAGCAGAGTTAACATGCCAAGTCCCATGATGAAGCAAGGCTTGATCACTGCCACTCAAGTTTCCATGTTGCAGCCATTCTAAGATTATACTTTGTCTGGACTCCAGAAATTTACATCCCATTGTTGCTGTTAATGCTGGAGTGAGCCAGGCTTCTCCCCTCCCTGCCCTGAGACTCCTTAACTGTCACCTACAAATGATACCTGGTGCCCTACCAGTTCCAAAGACTGTAGAAATGCTTGCATAAAAGTCCATGGGAAAGCATGTTGGCATAATTGTTTTAATCTATTTTATTTGGTTCAAATATCTCTACCTCCATTTCCCACGCCAATCCCTCCCAGCACCCCAACACCAGGTAAGAGAGAAAGAAGGTTACAGGGGAAGGGGGTGTAGGTCTCTTTAGACTACTTCCTGATGGCTAGGGTCCTTGAGTTCCTTGGGGCAAGACCAGTCTTCACAGTCAGGATATCTCCAAGTTCTCGTCAGACTGCAAGAATAACCAAGAGCAGCAGAGGGAGCAGCTGCTGCATTGTTGTTGTTGTTGTTGTTATTGTTATTATTATTATTATTATTATTATTATTATTATTATTATTATTATTATTATTATTATTATTCCTTCCCACTCCTCCTCTTCCTCTTCCTCTTCCTCGTCTTCCTCCTTCCCTTTCTTCTCCTCCTTCTCTTCCTCTTCCTCCTTCTCCTCCTTCTCTTCCTCCTCCTCCTCCTCCTCTTCCTCTTCTTCCTCCTCCTGCTTCTTCTCCTCCTCCTTCTCCTTCTTCTTCTCTTCCTCCTATTCCTCCTCTTCCTCCTCCTCATCCTTCTCCTCCTCCTCCTCCTCCGTCCACTCCTTCTTCAGAGCATCCTTGGCCCCTCCATGCTCTAGCATTTATACCCTCTCCAGAGTTCCCAGAATTAAACTATCTGCAGCTGACACAAATCATGTCCCTCCTATAGAAGGAGACAATCATAGTTAACAACTCCAAACAAAATGAAGCAGCCCCATATCCCACACCTGGGATTAAAGCAAAAACCTAGTTACAGAACATAGCTGGTTTCTTTTTATTAATTTATTCATATTACATCTCAGTTTTTAGCCCATCCCTTGTATCTTCCCCTTCCTCCCTCCCTCCCACTTCCCCTCCTACTCCCCTCCCCTATGTCTGTGACTGAGGGGGACCTCCTCCCCCTGTATGTGCTCATAGGGTATCGAGTCTCTTCTTGGTGACCTATTATCCTTCCTCTGAGTGCCACCAGGCCTCCCCATCCAAGGGACATGCCCCATGCCAATATGAGGCATCAGAGTTTGTGTGAAAGTCAGATCCCCTTCTCCACTTAACGGTGGAGAATGTCCTGTCCACCGGCTAGTCTGGGTAGGGGTTCGAAGTTTACTGCCTATATTTTCCTTGGCTGGTGCCATAGTTTGAGGAGGACCCCAGGGCCCATACCTGCCTATAGTTTTCCAGGACCCACTGGATCCTTCTATTTCCTCATTCTCCCAGGCTTCTCACACCTAAAGTCTCAATAGGATGTCCTCCCCTCTGACCCACTTTCCTGGTAGGTAAAGTTTTTCATGGGGACGTACCCCTTGGACTAGTGTCTCGATATAAGTGCATATATACCATTTAACTCTTTTTGCTTCTGGGTGAACTCACTCATTATGATAATTTCTAGTTCAATCCATTTGTCCACAAATTTCGGAAATTCCTTGTTTTTAATAGCTGAGTAGTATTCCATAGTGTAAATGTACCACAGTTTCTTTATCCATTCTTCTACTGAGGAACACATAGGCTGTTTCCATATTCTGGCTATCATGAATAAGGCCATAGCTGGTTCTTTTTTTAAGGAACCAAAATTGTCACTGCAGAAGCACTTTGGAGGCGTGAATGCCTTTCCAATGGATGCCTCCTATCCTCCACCTGGAGCACCAAGTGCTGAGCTGTCTTATGTGAGGAACCAGCAGGCACAATGGAATAGAATGTGATCAAGCCTGATTCCCTAGTGTTCCCCACACTGGTGAAGCACTCCAGTCACCCCAAACAACCTTGACTTTCTGAGTGTGTCTGATTGCACCCTCCCCTGTTGGGGTACCACAGTTCGCATTCCCTGTACGGATCCCATCTTCTCCCCACTTGAAGAATCCCATGCTCCCTGTGTCTGTGATAGCTCTTCTCTGCTACTCTCAGTTCCATGTAGATGTCAAGCACACATTTTCAGTGTCCTTACAGTACTTATCTGGACTTCTGAGAGAAGAGTTATGATTGGAACTATGTCTCTTCTTTGCCTGCCTTCTCCAGCATACGCTCATGAATTATATCTTTTGTGTTCTGGATCTTCTAGTAGTTAGTAGTAGTTAGTAAAACCGGAAAAGTGACCTAATTAAAGACTGGAGGAATTCTCCTACTACGTGCTCTGAAATGGGCACACTTCTCTTAAGATGCCTGCTTCACCAGCTGTTGACAACAGCTACTGAAACCTTTAATATGCTGCTGAGCCTGAGCATGTTGGACATATCCAAGGACACAGGTCTGGTCCAGAGAGGGAGGAAGTGAAGATACACAAATATTCATCGCATTGTATCAGTGTATACCCCACTTGACCTTCAGAGAGATCCTATGACTAGCTTAGGGGGTTCCTGTGAGACCAGTGACTCCTCAACCATTTTATTTTGTTTATAGTTATGGATTTATATCCAATTTTTGTTCAAAAGAACAACTTCAATTTTGTCAATTTACTTGCAATGATTCACGAAGTAAGGTCTTTCTATCTGGTCATTTAAAGTCAGAATTCTGACAAATGTGATTGTAGCTATTTATGAAATAAGTTCACACAGGGGGCTGGAGAGGTGGCTCAGAGGATTAAGGGCACTGACTGCTCCTCCAGAGATCCTGAGTTCAATTCCCAGCAACCATATGGTGGCTCACAACCATCTATAATGTGATCTGATGCCCTCTTCTGGCTTGCAGGTGTACATGCAGACAGAGCACTGTATGCATAATAAATAAATAAATACATCTTTAAAAAAAAAAAAAAGAAGAAGAAGTTCATACAATTGAGTGTACAATTGTGACCAATCAAAGGAGGGGGCACAGTCAGTGGAATCTGGTGATGGTATCCACTATATATCTGGACTGCCAATGAGTTTTTCTAACTTCTGTCTCCTGACCAACGTGGTAAAAAGAAAGGCATGCCCAAGATTTGTAGAATGACATTTGCAGGGAAGCAAGACTACAGTATACTTGGCTCTCATGCTAAATGCCACGACTCTGTGGCTAAAACAACAGTTCAGTGTCTCCCGAGAGAGTGCAAGCTCCAGCTGGTTGGGTCCTGGTGAGTCCACTCTTCCCAAATTGCATGCGGATACCTTCTCCTTGTGTCTTCACTTGTTGAAGATAGGGGCAGAGCAGTAGTTTTCTCTCTCTTTCATCAGGAAGCTACAATCTTACGGTGTCGTCTAACCTTGATTTCCTTGCATGGGACTACCTTCTAAATACCAAGACTTCAGCATGTGAACTTGAAGAGACTCCGGGAGACTAAACCAAGCATGCCAGTAGCCTACTTGTACACTCAAGCCACTCGCCCAAGTGCCCTGAGCCTGGTTAATGGGCCTTATCTGAGACTTTGCACTTTTCATTACCTTGGAATAAAAGAAACATGATGGGAAGGAAGAAGTCTGTATCAACCCACTGTATCAACATCTCTGACCCCAGATGTTACTGTACCAAAACAGCCTAACATCCAGCCTTCTATTGACTGTTAGGAACCAGGAGTGGTACATCAAGGAGACTCAGAGCAGGAGGCAGCTCACCCAACAAAGCGAACTCACACCTCATTAGGAGGATGCAGGTAAGCAGAGGAGCAGATCCGTCTCAGGACAGCTTGAGTTATGTCTACAGGGTCCCCTCAAAGGAAAGCAAGTGTCATGGCAGCAGATGAAGCATACCTCACTGTCACCTTCCACCCTGAGTAAATGGATGGCCCAGCATCTTGCCATCAGCGACATCGCTGTCTGGGGAAAAATGGAAGAGTTGAGTTTGATGTTATAAATCACCATAATTTGTTACAATTTTCAAAGACAAATATGACAGGGTGGAATTACTTTGCAGCACCGAGGCAGTCATTTGCAGAAGCCATAAAGTGCCAGCATAAATCTGAGTTCGAGATATATTTAATCTGAGGAAACAGAGCGCAATATCACTTCTGTATATTATGTTTACCAAGAACTTAGCTACATTGATGCTGAAGTATCACTGAATGTTCATTTCATCTCTCTCTCTCCGAATCAAACTGACTCTTGAATAAAGACTGTGTTAACAGTTGGGAGGCATTCTCTTCAGCTTTTTACATCTACTCAATTGGAGGAAGGGAAGAGCTGATTTCTCTCTTGTCTGAGGGTGATATGAACAGCACCATCCTGGCAAAATGCAGAACCTCCAGATCCATGACAGATCGTGACAGATTGGGTAAGGCGGCAGGGTGAGCATACTGCTCAATCAGAATCCTGCTCATTTGTCAGCACTGGTTGATGGAGATGTGGTTCTGGGTTTGTTGCATATTGACTCATTCACACACCCTTCTGGCTTGTGTCACTTCTCTCTCCAACCACAGTCACATTACTTCCCACTCAAGAGCCTGAGTGAACGTTTTCTAATGCTTAGAAACAGATGTTAGCAAGGGGATCCACAGTGTGAGTGTTAGTTAAAGCAGAGAACTGGAGGTGAGCAGGTCCCTCCTGTGAAAGAGCACGGAATTCACTTCCGCTAGGAGACAGGTTCAGAAACACAGATGAAATGCAAAACTAATCACTGGGTACTCATAGAGGGTCCAATAAGCTCAAGTTTTTGCTCACCTTTGTTGGACAGTTAATCCTTGTCAATGTGACAAGATTTGAAACAGTCCAGAAGACACTTCGGGTTGTGTCTACAGGAAGGTTTTCATTCAGGCAGGTTGAAGTGAAAGAGCAAGATCTATCCTAAGTGAGGATGGCATCATCTCCCAAACTTGGGGTATAGACTGAATATAAAAGTAAAAGAAAGTAAGGAAACTACTGCCATTCCTCCTCCTCCTTCTCTCTCTCTCTCTCTCTCTCTCTCTCTCTCTCTCTCTCTCTGTCTCTCTCTCTCTCTCTCTCTGTCTCTCTCTGTCTCTCTCTCTGTCTCTGTCTCTCTCTGTCTCTCTCTGTGTCTCTCTCTGTATCTGTCTCTCTGTCTCTCTCTGTGTCTCTCTGTGTGTCTCTCTCTCTGTCTCTCTCTCTCTGTCTCTCCCACTCTCTCTCTGTCTCTCTCTCTCTGTCTCTCTCTCTGTCTCTCTCTCTGTCTCTCTCTCTCTGTCTCTCTGTGTCTGTCTCTCTGTGTCTCTCTCTGTCTTTGTCTCTCTCTGTCTCTGTCTCTCCCTCTCTGTCTCTCTCTCTCTGTCTCTCTCTCTGTCTGTCTCTCCCACTCTCTCTCTCTCTCTCTGACCACCCTTCCGTGTTGTGATGGACTACATTCTTTCAGACTGTGAACCACAACAAACCTTCCGTTTCTTAAGTTGCATTTGTTGGGTATTTTGTCACAGCTGTGAGAAATGTAGCTAATGCTCCACATAAGGACCCATCTTGGCTCTCAAGGACTTTTTTTTCTACTTTATTTATTTTTTTATTTAATTAATTTATTCTTGTTACATCTTAATGGTTATCCCATCCCTTATATCCTCCCATTCTTCCCTCCCTCCCATTTTCCCCTTATTCCCCTCCCCTATGACTTTAAACTCCTGGCTTTATTCTGACTATGGGATAGAAGCTGCCACAGATTCTCTTTCACTGTGCTGTCAAATGGACAAATAAAACATGGACTTGAGTGATTTCTACTATCACTCAAGGAAGGACAAGTTACTAAAAGGAGAAAAATATATATACTATTATTCCTACAAGTGAGAGACATTTGCTAGGTAAGACAATGCTACTATAAAAACAGCAAAAGTAGCATTCATAGCCGGAAAGTTTTACAGAACAAATGACCTGTAAGGGGGCGAAAGAATTCAATGTGATCCCAATGCCCCTGTATTAGAACTAACACTGTGCTAAGCCATCTGCAAACTGTAGAAATGGATACTTCAAATGGCTTCCCTATGCCAGTGTCATAGACTTGTGACCTAAGAAACCTGTGGCTCTGTGGAACTACTTCAAAAACCTCCTGACAATATGGCTGCTTCTCAAAGAAACTCTGTGCTCTAACTCTGGATATATCAAACATGAATAAGTATTGCACCTATGCCTTACAATGTAGAAAAAAATCCCAGGAGTGGTCTGGGAGTTTGACTGTGAAATTTGTCATTCTGGGGCATTCTCTAAGTAGTACAGAGTCTCATGTTTGCCAGGGGTGGTTAAATTTGGTTGAAAATTTAATCAATTAAAAAAAATCACTGAATAGTCCCATTGACCAAGTATATGTCTAATGTAATCACCTCCAAATTTTCAAAATAAAAAAATACTTTACATTGAAATGTAAAATTCAAGTAAGAAAAAGGGAAAGTAATAGGTACTATTTAATAAATCTTCACAAAATGAACATACACACATATGCACATGCACACACACACGAGAGAGAGAGAGAGAGAGAGAGAGAGAGAGAGAGAGAGAGAGAGAGAGAGAGAGACTTATCAAACATTTGATCAGAAAACAATATTCTAGCACCTGAAAGTGCCACAAGTTTGGCCACAATCCTGAGCTCCCCAAGGATTGTCATTAAACTGACTTCTAACAACATAGATGAATTGTTCCTAAATATGTGATCAGACACTCCTACTCAAAAGTACATTTTAAAAGACATGAATTTTCATTCATGTACATCTTATAAGGGAACATTGATACTGTATCTATACTCCATATACAATAACGTATAAGTCAAAGGTAAGAATTAACATACACCTGTGTGGAAATAGGTGTTCTTGTATTTTCCTTCTATGTTTCTGTCACTCATCTCCAACAGACAGCTTCTTTATGGGGGGAAGGCAGTAAACATATCACAGAACAACAGCATTCAGGTGTTTATTTGGTGTGAAATACTCAGTGTTTTCCAATGCAGGAGATTCGAACTTTTCAAGGAATGAGAAGATTTTTCTGTTCCTTCAGGAATGATAGGATCCTCACTTCCCATGGATTAGTTGCAGGAAGCACTGTTCCTTCCTGACTTAGAAACCTGGGATGCTCTTATCTGTGACTTCATACTGCTGGGTGTCCCCCAAGAGGTCTGACAGAAAGCACACGATTACAATGGCCTTGTGATAGGATGTAAAGTTCAACACACACACACACACACACACACACACACATACACACACACACATACACACACATACACACACATATACACACACACATACACACACACTCACACACACACATACACACACTCACACACACACACAGACACACACACATACACACACACACATACATACACACACACACAGACACACACACACACTCACACACACACATACACATACTCACACACACAGACACACACACACAGACACACACACATACACACACACACACACACACACACACACACACACTATCTGCTAGAGCTACTGAGAGTTTCTGACCCATGGTTTTGTTCTAGACCTTCTGTGTGGAAATACTCCAGGTCAGCCTTGCCTACAGAGTTGGAACCAACTTTTCTATTTGTCCTTTTCTTATGATACATAGTATACATACTTCCTGGAAGCTTTGCATCCATAAATCTTTAGAAATGCACCATCACTGAAGATGTGTCTCTTCCGTTTCGTCTTGGGTTGGGTTGGGTGGATGGATAGGGGGGGAGGGTAGTTATTTATTTTGTTATTTTGTTATTTATGCTCCTCTTGTCTATTGTATCCCCACTGACATTTCTCCTCCCTCACCTTCTCCAGTCACCTCCACCTCCTCTCTACCCACCTCAAAATCGACTTCTCCTCTTTCTCCCTTCAGAAAAGAGCGGGTCTCCCAGGGGTAGCAACTAAACATGGCATATAAAAAAAATCACAATAAAACTAGACACATACCTTCATATCAAGGCTGGACAAGGCAACTCATTAGGGAAAAACGGGTCCCAAAAGCAGACAGAAGAGTCAAAGACATGCTCACTCCCACTGTTAGGAATCCCACAAGATCACTAGCACTTATGAGACAGAGAGAGTTGGATCTCTGAGTTCAAGACCAGCCTGGTCTACAGAGTAAATTCCAGAACAGCCAGGGCTACACAGAGAAACCTTGTCTCTAAAAACAAACAAACAAACAAACAACAAAAAGTGATATGTGTCTTTTAAATAACTAACAGTGGTGAATTTTTTTTTAAAAAAATGCTTCTTTTGAAAAGAACGCCCACTTGGAAAACTATATTGCCCATAGTATACCACAAGACCTTTACCTGGACTAGGAAGATGAAGTCCTATAGGCCAAAGGGAAGACCCTGGTGTACTCTTTCCTTTCCACTTTAAGAAAGTGTCAATGGGTAGGGAATCTGCATAGTTAGCTTTTAATAGTCACTGAAGTATAGCTCACTTCCTAACATGCAAATAATAAGGAGAGGGAAAGCTACATTCCTGTGACTTTTGCTCAATCAAGGCAGCTTTCTCTCCACTCTCAGAACACCAGCTAGCGTGTAAAGACTGACATCAATGCCACTGGTTCTCTGTTTTCTCAATGCTACATAATCAGCTCATTGGCTATGGTCCTGGAGTTCATCGCTTCTTTCTTCTCTCTAACCTGGACTCATCAAAACCCAATCTTTTGCTATGCAGTAGTGGTGCACGCCTTTAATCCCAGCACTTGGGAGGCAGATACAGGTGGATCTCTGTTAGTTCAAGGTCAGCCTGGTCTACAGTGTGAGTTCCAGGACAGCCAAGGATACACAGAGAAACCTTGTCTCAAAAGACCAAAAGCTCCAAACTAAAAAAAAAATTTAAAATTAAAAATAATAAAAACACCCAATCTTTTTATCCTGAGTATCCAGGGGTTATATACAATGGTGTTACCATGGTTTTAGTAATCACAATGATTTTTGTTTGTTTGATTGTTTGTTTGTTTGTTTGGGTTTTTTGTTTTGGTTTGTTTGGTTTGTTTTTAGTTTTTTGAGACAGGGTTTCTCTGTGTAGCCTTGGCTGTTCTAGACTCACTTAGTAGACCCGGCTGGAATCCAACTCACAGTGATCCACATGCCTCTGCCTCCACAGGGCTGCTTTTGTTTGTTTCTTGAGGGTTCTCTGTGTAGCCTTGGCTGTCCTGGACTTACTTTGTAGACAGGGCTGGCCTTGAACTCACAGAGATCCGCCTGCTACAATGATATTTTTAATATAGCAATAATTGAGTAAAAGCACTATCAAATTACAGACGCCATAGGTAGGGATTGTTGAGGGGCTGAGACAGAAAATGGTCATCGAAAGGGAAAGGCGAGTTTAATTTACATCTTCTTTTGCTGTAGGACTCAGCTGAACATGCATCATGCCTCTCTTATCTCCAAAGAAAAGATGGACTATGCATCGAATCTTCTCCAAGACAATTTTTAATCCTCTAACTCTTGTAGTGTGTTATTTACAAGACAGTTTAGGCTGTTCTACTAGACTATTATTAATCTATGCCTGTATTCATTGAGGGCAGTATACCCATGCTTTCCTGCGCTTAGGAGTTGCAGAGTCGGAAATTAAAGTGGTCTCTTGATGCCCTAAAGCAGTCCCAAATACTCTCAAAATGACTGTGCATCCCTGGTAGTATCCACTCCATGGTGACACCCTGGTCACAGCCTTCTACTTGCTTATGAAAAGATGTTGTTTACCCAAGTAATAGTGATCGGGGCTGGTTACTCTCCAGGGCAAATTGGAAAATGTAATGAGCATTGGATTCAATGAAGGTTGAATGCCAGGACCCCAGCCCCGTGCCTCCCTTGGGATAATGAAGTGCAGTGCTGTTTCTCCCCCTCATTTGAGTGGGATCTCATTACGGGCCCTGCCTACATGCCTGAGGTTTATGTGGGTCTCCTGGGGACAAGCCTGAGGTGTTGAGATGTGCCTTATTATCAAGATTTATGCTCATTGAAAACCCTTTCCATTCTATGTCCATGTATGCTCTTACATTTTCAGGTTCTGGCATGAGGCTTATCCACCCACGAAAATAAAAGCATTATTGGCCAGTTGGGGGAATAAGCCTCAAGCCATTAACCAGCCAGTCATGTCTTCCTAAAGAAATGTTTTAGATTCCCCATCATTACTGTGGCTATTAGGGATTATAAAAAAAAAAAAAACCTTGTCATCTGCTCCTGGTGTTGTCTCAGTGTCTCTGATGGGATTATCTATCTTGGGGCTGATAGAACAATGAACAATGTACTGTGTACACTGCCTGAGCATGTGGGAGTAATTTCTATGAGATGACATTGTTAAATAACTTGACATAATTCCCAGTGTCCCAAGCAGCCTTCTGAAAGTGATACTACAAAGCAGAGAGCATTTGCCATGGCTCATCAAGCCCAGGACACCTAAGTGTCACTTTATGATGTCACCTACTAACCCTATGATTAGCACATAGACGGCCAGCTGCACCCTCATGCACTAACTGTTAACTGTTGTTAAGTACATTGCAGAAAAGTGGGTAAAGCCAATGACCTATTTCATTGTCTTGCGTTTGTGCTGGCTATTCCTGGTTATCAACTAAACTGTATCTAAACTGAACTACAATCCAGAAATAGAAGGTACACCTGTGAGAGATTTCTCTGCTTCGTTTGAAGTAGGTGAATCCACATGTAGCCTGGACCATCGAGGCAGGAAGACACTCCTCTGATCGGGATCTTTGGGTGGGAAAACATAGGCTTTTGATCCAGATCTTGAGGCAGGATGATGCTTTTGATGCAAATTTTGAGGTGGGAAGACACACCACAGTCTGGGCCACGCCTTCCTCTGAAAGCCTATGTAAGGACATGAAGGAAGGAAAGTTTTCCTCTTGGCCTGCCTGTTCTCGCCTTGCTAGCACTCCCAACCCTTCACGGGCTTTGGAACCTTCAGGATTCCAGCATACATGGAAGACCAGCTGAGACACCAGCCTTGTGCAACTGAGCAACTGCTAGATTACTGGACCTTTTCTTCACAGTTAGCCATTGTTGGATTAGTTGGACTGCAGCCTGTAAGCCATTTAATAAATTGCACACACACACACACACACACACACACACACTCATTCTGTAAGTTCTATGAGTCCAGAGAACCCCAACCAACACAGCATAATTCCTGATAATTCACCTACTGAATATGATCCTCATGTCTATCTTCTCCACTAAGGTGACTACGTAGATGTCTATCCTCACTTGCCAGTTGGAGCTGGGCCCCAGAACCCTTGGTGCTCCTCCCTTGGAAGTGAAAGTGTCTATTCTAACCCAAGGGCTGACACCTTCTCACACAACCTTATGTGTGTGTGTGTGTGTGTGTGTGTGTGTGTGTGTGTGTGTGTGTTGAGCCACCTGTGCATGCGTGTTGAGCCACCTCTTCTGTGCTTATTTGAAGATGGGGCCCACGTTACCACAGCAGTTACACAGCAAGTATCTGAGCAGTGAGTGAGTGGGAAGATGGTCTGCCCTGTCCTCAGAGCTTTTCCTCACACATGCAGGGAGCTAGGGCAGGAAAGACTGTGTACTTCAGTGGGGGACAGTTGTGTGTCTTCAGGATCTCCTGCTGAAACCCATGTTTAGCATCTCCAAGGGAGCCTGTGACACAGTCCCTGAGCCCCAGAGCTGCGGTAGGTTGGAGTAGACTGAGCCAGGACACATGACTAAGAGCAAAAGGTGTCCAGGCAAGATGGCAGTAACACCCTTGTGAGGTTCCATGAACGGATTCAGAAATTGGATACTTTTTTTTATGGGGAGGGGGCTATGAGGAGAGAAAGGAAAGGCAGTAAAAGTATAGTTCCAAAGAAGCAAAGGCAGGATTGCTCCCTTCCAAACTGTGGGGCTGCTCCACCTTCCAGCCTTTGTTCACCTGTCCCTTTCTTACTTTTCCATAGAGACACAATGACTGTGCTCACAGCACAGGGAAGTTATCACTGGAGGAGGCCGTTGGAGAACTTTCAACTGTCAAGGATCCTGCAAGGACACCTGACAGGGTCAAACTCCACGACTCTCGAAAGAGCCTAAAACTCAGACACTGCCCAGGGCCTCTCCACCTTGTGCAAATCTGAGTAATGTGTTTAATCACTTCTGTTCACTATTATCAAAAGAAAGTGGAAGTTGCTCTCAAGCCTGGTGTGGCCAGGGGCAAGAGTCAAGAAGAAGAGGGCCCCTGGGACCAGTAGCACACATGAGCTTGTATACACGCGTCACATTCTGCTCCAGAATTTCCTTTCCTTGCCAGAGCCAAGCAGCTTCCCGTGATGTCCACTCAGCCAACTTGGCTTCCATCTCAGACAGAGATTTGGCTGCCTCCTTGTTTTGCACAATTAAAGCAGCGCAGGCTTGCTGGGTGCTTTTATTTCATATTAACGACACATCTCAGAAAAACCCAGCCTGTTCTCATTCTGTGTTTTGTTTATTTTTGCAGACTACTATTTAACAAACCTTTTATTTCTTGGGGAAACTATCTCTGGTTCAGTGGGCATTATTTGGCAGAATTCAGGTACATGTCAGAGAAGCTGAGCACATCAAAAGGATGCCGAGACTCGGCTGGGACTCAGACCTCCATGGCTCGGCTTTGGTGGCCTCTCTGTTTCATTCACAACCTCTTTAAAATAGGGACACAGTGTGGGCATAGGTAAACTGCCAGGGTCACAAGCATGAAGGCCTAATGTCAATCCCTGGGACCCAAGTAAAACAAAGCTCCAGGTTCAGAGAGAGAGATGCTGACTCAAAGTACATGGTGGAGAGCAGCTGAAGTGATTGGATGCTGACTTCTGTCCTCAATCTGCACACCACCCACACGCGCACACACACACACACACACACACACACACACACACACTAGTGTGCATACACTCACACGATGAGAACACAAATCACAAGATGATAGGATGTGTAAGAGTCTCTGTAGAGGATTTTAAGTGATCTTTCAGGGTGCCACATAGACAGTTGGTCTCACAGAATGTCATTCACAGTACACCTCTATGGAGGATGGTTCTCAGGAGGATGGCCACCTTACAGGTGCTAGGGCCCAGATTTGTGATTTGGAAGGTTGACATGCTTGCTTGTGATTGCTCTTACCCCTTACCTTGCCAGTTACCTGACACCCCCACAGGGGACAGCAGTGGCTAAGGCCATCTTCAGACTCTGTAAACTAAGAATGACTCTGCTCTTACTCAAATCCTGGGACTACTGAGACTTATCTGGCTTTACCAAGTAAGTTTCCACAACGGACAGGTGAAAGACCTTATTCTCGCTCCTGCAGGAGGAGTGAGCTTACGGCCTAACAGCCAGATGTAGAATCCCTTGAAAGTTAGGGAACCAATTCAAGCCAAAAATAACTAAGCTCATCAGCAACATCAGGCCTATACAAGATGTTTTTAACCCCTAAGGAAATAAGTAAATGAGAAAAATGGCAGAAAGACATAACTGAGGTACACTGCTAAAAGCCCCGAGTCTAGCTTTCAAGTGCATTTTCTTAAACTGGTTGTCAGGAATTACAGTGTTTTGTTTATTTGGATTTATAGAATATGCAGAGAGAGTTCAAAGAAGTAATTTGCTTTTCTCTGAGTCAATAGCATGTAACAAGGCCCTGCTGTGCAGAAGGGCTGGGACTCACACTAGACACATGCCCATATTTATTGGCTCATTATTGTGGTAAGAGGGTTAGCATTCATCTGTGGCTCAGGCTTGTAGACTTAGTGTAAGATGAACTGCAACTCCATGGCAAACTGGTAGCTTTCACTGTTTGAAACTGCTGGAAGATATGTAGGGAGGTATCTTCTTGTGTGTCCGTGGACAACTGTGAAAGAACCGTGCTAGACACACCCAACTCTCCTCACCAGGTACCAAAAGTGTTCAAGACTGAAGGAATGAATGAAGATACTTCCAAGGTCCTTATCCAAACATACCTGGGGACGAGTCCCAAACCATGAATACAGTTATGGAATCAAAACGCTAGATGGGGATGCACTTTGAACACAAATACAGTGTCTCTGATCCTCTGGTCTGCAACACTGCTTGCGGCCCAGGTAGACAGGGCAAGCTCGGCACCTTGTATGGATGATGACAAAGCTCAAAGAGATGCACAGGGTCTTGACCAGAAGTGGCTGATGAGCTAAGTCCAAACCTATGTAGTAATATTCATGGATCTACTAACAGACCTAAATGCCTCTGGCTCATCCTCTGCTAGGGAGAAAGAAGGATGCTCAAGATAACTCCTCCCAAAGGCCATGTGGAGGTATGGGTCTGCATCAAGATGTTGATCCCAGCGAAGAAACTGAGTAAAGATCACCCTCACGGATAAGAGAAGTGAGCGTCCTTGGTATGTCTGCAATCTCTCCTGATGTTTACCTCAGCAGTTCCTTCTCTGGACCATCTTTCTCTAAATGTAAAAGTTTTCAGCAGCATAATTGCTAAATATTTCACATGTCATAAGTGAAGGAAGACAAGCAGTATGAAGGAGATGGGTGGGAATTGGTAGAATGAGGAAGGAAAAAAATATTATGGCCAAATAATGGAATGAGATGCCTGGTTTTATCTCTAACTGAGGGAAGTTGGTTCTTAATTCTACAGTTGGTGACATCTTCTTACTAATTGATATTAATAGGTAAAATGTCCAGTAATGAGCACAGGTTAATAGATCCAGTGTGAAAGAGGGTGAACCCCAAGCTCCCAGTGGTGTTCTGATGATGCGCATTGTTTCAAAGCAAAGTTGTTTCAGCCCAATTGGTAGTTACCAATGTTATGGGTCTATGAAAGATGCTACAGTCACATTAGCAAATGCTCCTGTCATGGGAAGATCCTGCAATTTAAACAGCATGGACCCCAGATCCGAATAAATATTGAAAAAAAATAAGCATGCTTTATGCTGAGAAACCCTTGGCAACAGTAAAGGGCCTCAGCATAGAATCATATGAAGATATTTAAAAGCCCAGGGAACTAAGAGGATCATATAGCCCCATTCAAACTCCATAGGAAAAGAATCCTACACTCTCTGCTACATTTTTGAGAAAGCCAACAAACTTCATACTTTGTTTCCTCAGCACACTTCTGTAATTATTTTAGGATGCAAATATTACAAAAACAAAACAAGCCTTGTGTTAACTGGTATCCCTCATGAGTATTCAGACTGTGTGTTGGACAAACCTAATACTCTCCAAACACTGTGTTCTAACTCTTTCTCCACTTCTATAACAACATATTCATTCATCTTGGCACACATTTCTCTGTCTGCAAAGTGCACAGAACATTTATTCTCCTTTCCCTCAAAGAGTTCTTTCTCTCTAAAACATAATGCATAAAAGGCAAAATGTCTCCAAACATTGAGGAAGTTCCCTGAGCCCTTTCCTAAGACAGGTGAAAAGTAAAAATTGCACAGACGGGCTATGGGGAGCTCAGAAGAGACCAAACAGAGCCACTTCGTGACGTGAAGACCATGACTGGCTTCTCAATGAAAAACACACAGCCACTCATCATCTAAGAGCAGAATAGAGAATCACATGGGAAGACTTAGACATAGCAGTTTATTAGGACAATAAGAGTAAAGGGCAATTATCAATACTGATTTTATGAGTTTATTAAAAAGAAAAACTAATACAAAGAATTAGATATAGACATACTATCATGGAAGGAAACATATAGTATCAACAAATACTCAAAACTTAATTTTGTTCAGGACAAGAAATACCATTGATAGCATATACAGGAGGAGGTAATCCCTCTCAGGAACAGTCATAGGGGAGGGGAATAAGGGGAAAATGGGAGGGAAGGAAGAATAGGAGGATACAAGGGATGGGATAACCATTGAGATGTAACAAGAATAAATTAATAAAAATTTTTTAAAAACTGCAGAAACAAAAAAAATACCATTGATATAAGAAAATGTCTGCAGAGACTATATGGCAAAAACAGCAATCGTTAATTCTTTGAAGACAATGTCTGTCCAGATATTGGTTCCATACTAATTCATATGATAGACATGGAAGTGTCTGTTTATGTAGTTATCTCAACACCTCATGCAATGTTTTTTCTTACAAACAGAATGAAACAAACAAAAATCACATATAACTCTGTAAATAGTTTTAAATAACATTAGGGAGCAGACATAGAATTATAGGCTGTCAGTTATTTTAAGAAGAAAATTTGGATTTGAAAGATATAGTCACTACTTGGTAATATTAATAATTAATAATAAATATAATGAAAATGATCAACCCGCAAAGCCATCACCTCAGTAAGTAAAATACTTCACTGAGTTGAAATTGGTAAAGCCTATTGTAGAACTATAAGCCTCGTGTAGGAAACATGAGCAGCCAGAGGCCTAAGACATCTTTGCATCCTTGGGATGCTGGGCAGGTCTTTCACCAAAAGGTCGCTAGAAGAGTTTGTGTGTTAGAGAGCAGTATCCTATTAGCTTTGTCCTAACAGTGTAGCTTAGAGAATGACCCCAAAATTCAGAGAAAAAGTCCTATCCAAACATCCTTTAATTCTGCAGCTATTCAACAATTATGAATAATGCGTATGGGATACAGGGTTCAGCCCTATAGGTGTATGAGAAGACCAACCATAACCCTATGAGGAAGATGGCCTGGAGTCTGCAAAGAAGCATGTACACATAAGTTATTACCATAGGATGCCTGGTGTGAACACCTCTCGGTAAAGAATTTGGCCTAATGAGAAGATGGAGAAGATCACAGTGAGCTTCTTTGAGGAGGACAGATGTTCTGAACCCTGAATAAGGAATCCAAGTCAATAAATAAGTACTATTTTCTCGAGGCAAAGGCATGTGAATAGAGTGAATAGCAGAGCCAGAGAACAAAGAGAAAGACGCAGATACAATGGCAGACTGGTTTAGAGAGTTTGGGAACACTCAAAATGCACAGACCCTTGGAGATCCTACTCAGAAATCAGTAGAAGTGGGTGTCACATATGGAAGTCTCTGAGGGAAAGCATGGTATAAAGTTCATGAATCAAAATGTGGACCTTCGGAAGGACAAGGAAGTCGATATATCTCGGTAGATCACCTAAAAATCTTCACCGTAGACCAGGTGATCCTACACAGTGATATAGCAATGCAGAAAGCAATAAATTGACTTCGTCAGAATCTTACCAAAGTGGAGAAAGGAGGATGTGCAGGTGATTGCCAATTTGTTGAAGTGTAATGAAGAACACAAAATAAGGAAAGAAAAGGAGTGAAGAGTCGTCTCAGCAGTTAGCCAGTGCTACTCTTGGTGAGGACCCAAATTCAGTTACCAGCACCGACATCGGATGGCTCACAACCACCTGTAACTCCAGCTATGGGGGAATCTGATGCCTCTGACCTCCACAGTTAATCACGTGTACATACTCACACATGAATACACACATTAAAACATAGAATAAAGGAAATATGGTGGGTGTGGGATGCCTGCATACATGGTTTAAATTAGAGGAGATGTCCACTCAGTTTGGTGTCATAAGGAATGTTATCAATGAATTTTTTTGGGTGATGGAATCTGCAGCCCTATTATAATGAGGTCTTAGGTGACCAGGAGACAGTGGAGGTTTGTGGTTCCAGCGGACAGGGGGTTTTCTTACTCGTCACATTGCTGACCCACGGAAGTAGGTGGTTCATTTCTGTTTGTCCTGAGTGTGCAAGATGCTTGCCAGCATCTCTGATGTCTGTATGCCTCATCTTTGCAGAAACCCCACAAGCTGTGACAACTAAAAACATCTCTAGAATATCAAGTGTCTATTAGAGGAAACTTGTATCCCACTATTGAAGTAACTAACTGGAAAGCAAGAAAGAGGCTCCCCACAGAATTAATATTTGTAAATGAGATTGCTAAGGCTTAGAATAAGGTGGTAAGGATATGGTTGCGGAAAAAATACAAGGGAGATGACAAAAGAGGCCATATTCCACCTGAAACACTGGAAGTATGTGGGATTCTAAAGTAAAGCCTGAGCCCCCGAGTGTAGGAGGAGGAGGTCCTCCAGTTACCCTAGCCTTGCAGAGCATCATCTAGCCAAGGAAAATCTTCATCAGCCAAAGGACAAGAGCATCCCAGAGAAGCACTGAAAGGAAGGACAGGTGGATTGATTGGGTACCAGAAGAAACTGGAATGGTGGCCTCAAATCTAGGTTGTGTTGGCATCCCAGACAGATGGTCAGCCTAATAATCCTGGGCCTTCATTTACTAACAGATAAAAGCAGTCAGGATATGACGTAGTAGGTAATTCTCTGACGGTGCAAGGTTGGGGGACTGGGTTCTTGTTACTTGAAAGCCAGATGCCTTGGAGCACATCTGTAATCCTAGTGCTCCTATTAAATACAAGGCAGAGACAGAATCCCCAGAAGCTATCGGACAGCTATGAATTCAGCCCCTGAGATCTCATTCTCTCCTCGTCCCCTCTATATTTCATCGTAAACACACAAATAATTTTGTATCTAGGTTATGCATATGAAAAGAACAATCAATATTTTATCTTCTGAGTCTGGCTTGTTTTGCTTAACACAGTGATGAGCGGGTGAAAGAGAAGGTACTAAGATACCTGTGATATGAATGCAACTTTGAGAACTGTTTGGAGGAAAGAGAAGAACCAGCCAGAAGGATGCAGGGGTATGAAGAAGGGTAGGTGAGGATGATATGAATTAAAAATGAAGTATAATTTCACACATGTATGGAAATGCTATGGTAAAGCCCAGTACTCTTATGTTAACTTAATTTTTAATGCCAAAATTAAAATTTGAGATGTATTGTGCGCTTGTATGAAATCCTCAAAGAATAGCATTTTGATGTGCAACTCATCAAGTTATCATAAACAATAAATAAAAATGATTAAGCATGAAACTCTTTAACTGGCCACTTGACATTCAGAAATGACTCAATAAATAATTGTTTCTAGATCACACATTGAGGTAGTTACATTAACATAAGAATTGTGGTAAGGCTTGAAAAATCTGGGCAGGTAGTGATTTAAGCGATGAACGTTTTGAAGTCACTAAATATGCAAAATGGCTCTGTCGTGCAATAACGCTAACAAAACTGAAACGTGTTAAATGGGTCTTTTAATTGCTTCAGATGGAGTCAGATGGTGGTGAACACAGAGCGCAATCCATTGCTGTGCACTTGGCGCGAGCCCTTGCATGCTGGTTATTCATAGCCTCCTCAAAAAGACCAGAGTTCATAAAGTGTGAGGGCTGTTATTGATGGTGGCATGATTATATGTGTCTTACTGCACAGATATATCAGCCTGGCATTTCCCTACTTACTCTGGGAATTTTATAAGGTACAATTCAATGCCATTCTTGCTTGGTGAATAATTTTAATTTGTGCATCCCGAATGATAGATTTGTGAACGTTAGCGACAGCAAAGACCCATCACTCATCCACTTCTTCTCCCTGCTGCTGCTGGCTCCGCTCTGCCCAATAATCTGTCTGATGTTCTCTCCAGTACAACTTGAAATATCTCACACTGGAAGTCTTGCCTGTGCCTTTAATAAAATGTGTGATCAAACAGAAGGGAGAATATTCCAATATAGTATGTTGCTCCCATTTTCCCAAGCCATATAACATCATACAACATTGTATTTTTAACTCCCTAATCATCCTGTACACAGAACAATGGGTTTCAGCAGCAGCCTCCTCCACAACAAAACTACCAGCACCCTTTTGCCAGCTAGTTGAAGGTACTGGTTTGAGTTTGGTTTTGTTGATTATTTTGTTTGACTGATGTAAAATGAAAATGAAAGAATTTTTAAATACCACCAAGTATTAAGAAAGTTGCTACTCAGAAAATCCTGTGCAATCATCAAACTGTAACTCTGGCCAGCACCTCCTGTCACCATAGAATCAAGTTACCTCAACAATGCTTATTCATAATCCAAATATAAATTTTTTCCAAATTTTTTACACCTATGAGGTTATTATTTATATTTTGTTTTGGTTCATTCCCTAAAATCGTATTCCCTTCTCCTATCCCTGCAACCTCTTCTCCGTTGGACTGTCCCTCTTTCATCTCAATATTCTCCCCTCATCCCAATGAGAAAGACCATCATCAAGAAATTAAATAACGACAAATGTTGCCATAGAGAATATGCAGAAATAGGACCCTTATAAACTGATGATAGAGTGTAGGCTTTTGTATCCACTACAGATGTCTGCTTGGAGGTTTCTCAAAAATAAATGAATGAATAAAGGAACTCCCCTATGACCCAGCTACCTCACTCCTGCCATATGCCTAAATGTCTCTACATTCTACTAAAGAGAACTGGCACATTCATTTTCTATATTCAAAAGACACAGACTCAGGCTATACTATATATCCTGCTATGAACAAGCAGAATTGCATCACATATGAGCATCCTAAACATATAAACATTGTGTTTCTATCTGGAACCAGAGGCAAGAATTTGTAGTAAGCATCATATTTTTAAACTAAAGTAGTTCTGGAGGCATTTCCCACCTGAGTTATTTCCCTCAGCATATGATTGTTTCCTAGTTAAAGAGTAGCTTAATGGAGTCACCTGATTGACATTATTCCCAAGTTCTGAAGATTCCAGACACTTGGAGGAATATTTGTTCCAGAAGCCATAGCTCAGGATGAAGGATCCATCATCATCTCTGTTCCATGTTATTTGCCTAGAATGTGTGCCTGCCATCTGTAAAAGATGTGAGAGAAGACAGAGCAAACAGAAAAAGAGCCACAAGCGCTTGTTTGTGGCATCTGTGCTATGTATGGTCAATACATAACCTAGAAATGTGTAGTGGGAGAAAAAAGAAGCCAAGGGACGTCATTGTGTTAATACTGCTACACATGAGACTCACTGAACAGCTCAAACGTCCTATCAAGGAGACAGAGGAAGTAATTCAGCCCTTTACTAGGACTGACACCTGACTTCTCTTCTTCAACTCTCACTAGCAAGAGTTTGTCCTGCTCTTTGCAACCCAACCCATGAGGCCACCTCTGCTTCTGATATAGTCAGGACTTCCTTCCTCCTTCACAAACAGAAAAGTAGCTGTCTCGGCAACACCTAAAGTTCAGTTATGTGCAAAGAAGAGCTGTCTCTGTGAAAATGCACCCTGATCTGTTGAGCCCACTCTTTGGCACCAAAACAGGCAGGCACAAGCCCTCAAAGGTTGCAAAGGCAAACAGCCTCAATACTGATGGCAGAATTTCCGCCAACGTGTTACATTGTTGAAATACAACAGAAGAAACGACCCTCCAGCTGTAACAGTTGCAGGTAAATTGAAGGAAGCAGATAGGACTGAGTCAAGATTGCCAAGGAACAAAGGAGTGTTTAAAGAGAATCATGCTTGAGGAAATGTTTTCACATTTCAGAACAAACTGCTCAGAGAGATTTATGAAATTTCTGTACAAAACAAGCTGGCAATACTTACAATTTTCATAATGATTATTTCAAACATTCTGCATAATAGAATGAACCAGTATGCAACTTTACTGATACTTGACAAGTAGACTCAGAAATCCCTAATTCTACAAATACAAACACAGGAGAAATACATTATTTAAGTAAGTCATATTCCTAGCTTTCCAGAGTTATTACTACTTAAGGCTTGCTCTGCAGTAGTTAATGAATATGACAGTCTGGGTTATAGAATCTAATCCTATTTGGTGAAGTTTATGATGCTGCTACCAAGATCCATACCAAAGTAAGGATGCTTACTTAAATTGGCAGTTAGCTGTGAAAATAGGAGGGTAAAAAGTAATAGTAATATGTAGATATAAACTCTCTTTAAACCTTGAGGTTCAAAGTTCAAGCTTATATTTGATTTACCCTTTTAATTTACTAAAATTTTAAATAGTTTTTATTATGTGTGTGTGTGTGGATTTCTTTTTGCCTATGTGTATATCTGTGCACCATGATATAGTGCCTGGTGTCTGCAGAAAGCGTTGCATTGCCTGGAACTGGAGTGACAACTGGTTGTAACTCACCATGTGTGTGCTGGAAATGAAATCCAAGTCCTCTGGAAGGGTAGCCATGTCTTCATCTCATTGGTTTGCCATTTTTGTGTGTATATTTCATTTCCATTAGACTCCAAGTCCCAAGATAAAAATATTTAAAGCATGAGGTAACTGGCCTTCAGGCTGTCTGATAACCGTTGATTCCTAAAGCCCCACAGTACATGTGTGTGCACACATGCACACACACACACACACATACACACATACACACCCACATACACACACATACACATACATACACACACACACACACACACACACACACACACACACACGCCCTGACTCCACTCACTGACTGAACCATTTCTTAATCAAAGATAAGAAGAGGGAAATCACCAGCCTACTGCAAATACTCAGAATTAGATTCCCATGAAAACCAAACAAAAAGAAGGAAATGGAAGATATTAGATTTTTCATTAGATCTGGCTTTAGGCTGGGAAATAATACTTTCTTGATGATCCATCACTAGTCCATTTTAGAAAGCTTAGTAAATACACACACACACACACACACACACACACACACACACACACACACACACTTTCAATAGACTTTGAAAAACTGTCCCAACAGCAGGTCACCGAGAAGAGACTTGATACCCTATGAGCATATACAGGGGGAGGTAATCCCTCTCAGGAACAGTCATAGGGAAGGGGAATAAGGGGAAAATGGGAGGGAGGGGAGAATGGGAGGATACAAGGGATGGGATAACCATAGAGATGTAACAAGAATAAATTAATAAAAAATAAAGAAAAAGAAATAAAAAATTTTTTAAAAACTGTCCCAAAAACTCCTGTTGACAAAAAGGAATGATTGAGGAATCCTTTTTAAGTTGGGTTTTATTTATACATTTACTAATAAGTTGTAGGAACATATAGGTACAGCCTCAGTCAGGCTTGCACTTGGTGATTGTGCTGGCCTTGGGACACCTGTTGGATAGGAGCGCTTCTTAATCACAGAGCACCAACCGTGATGCGGCTCTACTGCACCAAAAATACTAGGGGTAAAAATGTGTTGCGTTGTAAACATTGCCACAATAAATAGTAAGCCTTTTCCGTCATTAAGAATGATAATTGCATGCTTATTCATCTATTTTTTATCTTTCTACATATCTATGAATTGATTTTACCTGTCATCTATCTACCTATCTATTTATCTACCTATCAATCTTCACGTCTTTCCATCTCCAGGATATTGTCGGGAAAATATTAAGTACTGCATAAATGAACAAAATACTTTAATAAAATAGAATAACTAGTAGATGATGAGTTAATAAATTAACCAGGTTGGTTAAAATTACATGGAAGAAGTAAGTACTTACAGTCAAGCATTTATGCAGGACTAAGCACTTATAAAACAAGAGGTAAAAAGGAGAACAGTTTAGAAGTATAGATATATTCAGGAGCTTTCCTGGCAGATATATAGAAAGAGGATGAAGAAGCACTAACTGGGCTTAAGAGGAAATCAAGCCCCATAATAAAGGATTTTACTTTTATTCCAGTGAAAACTGATGTCACTAGTTGTCTCTGAGGAGGAACGGTCTGCCACGAATTTGGAAGAGACAGACTGTAGATAAAGTTGCTTTTCCACTGTTCATCAGAGGATTGTAGGTGAAGGGACTAGATTACAATCAAAGTGGCAATATAGATACCTGATCCCATGCACAGCCTATGGCCAGTCCTTGATGTGCGTGAGTCAGCTCAGAGTGCACAAAGATAACATTCCGTGTGCCCAGCACAAGGGCTGTGCAAGCAACCGCAGCGTCCTCACCATGCCACCACTGAACTTCCCTGTCTCCAGCGTAAGACTCACGTAACCTCACGTAACCCAGTTGCTAACACAACAGCACAGTCCTAACTTACATTAGGATTTATTTTTCCCACAGGCATAACATATCTCTCAGTATCTACCATTGATTCTCATTGTTAATTAATGTGCCATCATATTATATAATTATATTTTTTTAATTGTTCATTTTCTCTTTTAAATGTTATTGCTTATAATTTATTCAAATCACATCCTGATCGTTATCCTCTTGCTTGTATCTTCCCATTCCCACCATCCCTCCTTCTTCTGCCCTATTCCCCTCACCTAGACTTCTGACAGGGATGCCCCACCTCCACCTCATCTGACTGCATCCTGTTTGGTCTCAGTCAGGATAACCTGCATTCCTTTCATGGAGCAGCAAGTGGAGATTTTTAGCCTGTCTCCTTCAGCATTGACAGTTTGCTAATTGAAATGTTCATTACTGCTCTTGTGATTGAGGGAAGTGGAAAATAGGCAACCAAGAGAGGAATGCAGTGTTGTCAAACTGCTCACCCTCCCACAGTTGTCCATCTAAATCTAGCCCAAGATTTTTAGCCAAGCAGAGAGCTTGGTTAGCTTAAGGAGATCTAGATTTGAAAGACACCTAAAAAGAGAGCTTAAAGGCTTTATAACCAATAACACTGTAATCCTCACTCTAGGAGGAGTGGGCAGTCTCAATACCACTGGGAAACAAAAGTCACAAATGAGACACACAGTTAGGAATTGTTGACGAGGTCCTGAGCTGCACATAAAAACCAGCCAGGTATTTCATGGATACTGTTCCCACCCAATGACACAGGGACACTCTGAAAAGTAGATCCCAAATATTCTCTAAAAGCTACTAAAGCCAGGGTTGAAATACATTAGTTTAAAAATACAGTTATATCTCATCTTCAGAATCTTGTATTTGAATAGTAGAGAGTAGCAAAACCCGAACACAGAACCAACAGGCAAGGCACACAATCATTTGTCTGTCTGCTTATTATAAATGGAAAGAACTGGAGATAGGAAGCTATGGGACAGCTTATGAATGGTTAGTGCTCTAAGAGGTAGAAAATTTAGCTCATTCCTGGACTGTGTCAGGCTAGTAAAAGAAAGGATTTCCCCAAGGTTTCTTCTGAAAACTGATATAAACATAAATACTTAAACATACAGAGAGAGACAGAGACAGAGAAACAGACAGACAGAGAGACAGACAGACAGAGGGAGTGACAGAGACAGAAAGACAAAGACAGAAGACAGACACACAGAGAGAGACAGAGAATAAAAAAGAAAGATATATATATATACATATATACATGTATACATTTATACATAATATACGTGTGTGTGTGTGTGTGTGTGTGTGTGTGTGTGTTTAGTGAAAAGAAATCTTGCTGGTTGCTGGTCAGGGTATGTACAGGTGCTCATAAATTTTCAACGCAAAGTTTCCCTTTTCTTGTGACTAGTTTTAGACTTATTTTTATGTTCTTACTAGCTCTTTTCTCTTTTGTCACTCAGTGTGTGTGTGTGTGTGTGTGTGTGTGTGTGTGTGTGTGTAGTACATATATATGCACATGACGTAAGGAAGAGGGTCATTCTCTCCATAAGTAAGTGTTGTTATACACTGGGAGAAATCCTGTAATGATTTGCCTCATCAGACATTTCTTCTTCCTGTATGTTTTAGCATATAACTAATAACAACAGAACAGTAATAGTGACTGCAGCAAAGCAACGCTGTCATTTGTTAAACAACTGTCTTCCCCAGGCAACTGTGTGACTAATAGAAGCTCCTTCTCCGCCCGTCTAGCAACTGTACGGGACAGAACTTTCCGACCAAGGGCTGTGCGTGAACATACTGAATATTGCAGGAGTTTTGTTATTGTCTATGACTGAGTACAAGGGATTAGCAAGTAAAGACGCTTTCGTACCTAGGTCTTTCGATGTCAGATCCTGGTTCTTATTCGTGCCATTCGCTGTCGCCTCAGGACACACAGAACACCAATTTGTTAATTTCACATTAACAGACACTAAGCAGACTCCACCTCTACAAGCAACATATAATTCTACCTCACCTATTCTGTCTTACTGCTAAACACATCTACATATTAATAATAGGCCCTAATGGAGGAATCATGCTATCTAGTCTGGTTGGTTTAAAATTCAAAGAAGCAGAGGCGAAATGAATAACAGGGTTGAAGCGTGAAGCGTAGTGACCTTGTTTGGCATTTCTGACGTGCATTCTCTCATTAAGTTGTAATTTCACCCGATCCTCAGAATCGGGAAAGTTTCAAGGAAGCCAGGAACAATGCCTTGGGAGGCCACATGCAGAAGAAGAAGTGGACACGTTTTCATGCATACTGTACACAGTCCAGGGCATGTAAATATGAGCATGTGTGTGTTAGTTCTTCTGTTTCATTGCTGTCACAGAACATCTAAGAAAACAACGTAAGGAATTCAGGGGTTGTGTTGGCCCAAAGTTTGAGGGTCCAGTCCATCAGTGTAGGGATGGCAGCTGCTCACTAAGTGTCTACAATAAGGAAAATGAACACGACAGATGTTGGGGTTCCTCTAGCTTTCCCCTCTCCCACCCCCTTAAAAAACCCAGTCCAGGCCCTCAGCTTATGAGATGATGTCACCCCCACTCTGGGTAGGTTTTCTCAGCTCAGTTAAGTCTTTCTAGAAAAACCTCAAACACGTGCTTCCATGATGCTTTCAAACCCTGTTAATTTAGCAGTGGAGCACAATCACCACAACATTCAAACCTTTAAAACGTAGGAGAAGTAACACTAGGGAGATTGCAGTTGGAGGGTCACAGGTTTGAGATTTGCCTGGACTACACATCATAAAAGGCACTTTTATGAAAATAAATCATTTTTTTAAAAAATACCATTTAAAGTCCATCCTTTGTCTTAGAATTAAACACCTTGCAGTAACATTTGTTCTTAAGTAAAAATAGTGGTAAAGCCATGGAGTACAACAGTTTGCCACATTGTTTCCTCATTTGTTTTGACTCTTTGTTTTACATTCCTATAAAAAAACATACAGAAACAAACAAAATAAAGAAAAGAACTGAGACCAAGTTGTCAGGTGGCCCATTCGATTTTTCCAGATTCATGGCAAAAGTCCTGTATCCATCCCTTCAATGCCAGAATGTCTTTTATTGTGTGTGTGTGTGTCTGTGTGTGTGTGTCTGTGTGTGTGTCTGTGTGTGTCTGTGTGTGTGTGTCTGTGTGTGTGTCTGTGTGTGTCTGTGTGTGTGTCTGTGTGTGTATGTATGTGTATGTGTGTGTGTCTGTGTGTCTGTGTGTGTCTGTGTGTGTGTGTCTGTGTGTGTATGTATGTGTCTGTGTGTGTGTCTGTGTGTCTGTGTGTGTGTGTCTGTGTGTGTCTGTGTGTGTCTGTGTGTGTGTGTCTATGTGTGTGTATGTATGTGTATGTGTGTGTGTCTGTGTGTGTGTGTGTGTGTGTATTTGGTTCTTTACAAAGTAAATATTGTCTGCTATCCTTCCTTTTTTATTCTTTTTTTTTTTTTTTTACTTTGTCACTAAGAAAGTCTATTTCAAAATGATTTAGGCCCAAAGGGACTTGAATTCCACCAATCTTGCATTCACTCAGCAATATTTAGAGACCACCTAATGTCTAGTAGGCATTGCCTTGTGTTTGGGGGCTGCAGTTATAGAGCTTACATTCTGGTTCTTTAGAAGAAGAAACAGAGATCAGGTGAAATAAAGTAGCGTCTTCACCCAATAATGATAGAATCTCTTACAGTTTTCAGAGGCGTATCTGTGTCAGGGCTATTCATCTCATCCAAGCCATTTTAGGATGGGCGGAGTTCCAGAATTTCTCTCCCATCCTTGTTCTTATGGAGTATGTAAAAGAAAGACAAGAAAAGTTGGTGCTGTATTATTAATTCACCTAAATAATCTGAAACAGAAAAACAATCACAAGAAGTCTCTAAAGGCCAGTGGTATGGCATAGTGAGTGGATGTGCTTGCTGATCAAGCCTGACAACCCCTGAAAATTCAATCCTCAGAAAGCAAGTAAAGGGGAAAAGGAAGAACTGGCTCCCGGAAGACACCCTCCATCCTGGACATACTGATAGTGCTGTGCAGGCAACCCCACACATGTGCTGCGCTCTCTCTCTCTCTCTCTCTCTCTCTCTCTCTCTCTCTCTCTCTCTCTCT
>OU015749.1:3347238-3367468 GCA_907169655.1 Acomys percivali | reverse complement strand
CTTCTTCTTCTTCTTCTTCTTCTTCTTCTTCTTCTTCTTCTGACTTTCGCCTCTGTTGAGACCTATGGAATCCTGATGTAGCATTCTCTCCACTGCTGTGACTCGTATTTGTACTTTTTGAATTTTTCTCTTTGCCGCAGTTCTGGCAACTGTAATGGGGTAAAGCACCGCGTCTTCCCTGTCGATTGGACACAGCCTAGAGTCAGCTGATGGGAGGTTCCCAGAGAGACACGCACACTAGCATTCACTAATACTGTAAGTACACTTAGCCAGGATCATTCCCAAATCCCCAGAAACATACACAGGGAGAACAAAGCATTCAAAAAGGAAACAATAAATCTTGGATTTGAGATTTCTTCTCTAATGATAATTTACTATTGAATTTGTGGCAAAAAAAAAAAAAGCCTTTAGTATTTTAATACAGGTCTAGGTAAGATTCTTATTTTTTTAAAAAAAAGCAACCATGTTGGAGGGGAGTTTTTGATCTAAGAGTACCAATACTTGTTGTCAAATGTTCCCCTCTTTGTTTCCAAAATCCCCGTAAGAAGTTATTAGCATCAAAATTAAAAGGAGAGTTACTTCTCATACTCAGCTGAAGACATCTTCGAAATTAGAATGTTGACTTGAAATAATCACTGGTAGTAAACGCCCAGTGGCTGAAAACACTGGTTAGAAATGCCCTTGACAGCAACAGCATTGTGAACTCTGAGAAACAGTCTAAGCATTAAAACACAAAATTAAGACACTGGTCTTTGGGAGATAGGCAGACAATGCAGGCAGTGCAGGACTCACCGCATAGGCACGGGGACCTGAGCTCATATCCCAAGCACCTGTGTTAAAAGTGGGGTGTGGTAGCATGCACCTGTAACCCAAATACTGCAGGACAAGAGGATCCCTGGGGCTCAGTGGCTAGTCTGGAAGAATCATTGAGGTCCAATGAGAGACCCCGTCCCAAAAACTAAGGTGGAGATCGATAGAGGAAGACAGCCCATATACCAAAATCTGCCTCCACACCCCCAACAGGTCCCCCAATCTCCCCACCTCATATGCGCTCACATGCATGCACCACACACAAATAAGATAAATAAAATATGGATTTAAGCGCCCCCAGTGCCTAGTTTTGACTTAAAGAAAGCACACCATAGGTAGACTTGTAGTTTTGTACAAAGAAAAGGGCTTGGGCTAATACTCCTTTAAGACCCCTAGCTGGGACTCTCATTCACATGCCCCTTTTCCATTTCACAGCTGTTGCAATGTTTTCCAAAAAGACTCTGGAGCTTAATTTGGATTTGAGCACTTTCGAGCCCACACAGACCTAATGAGAAACTGCACATCAGCAGGCTGGTACCACTTACACATCCTTTCCTCAAACAAATCATCTAATACCTCTTCTGTGAGTCAATGAATTTATTAAAGACAAATAGTCAGTCCTGTCGGCAAAGCCTGCAGAATGCAGCATTTTGACTAAGTGACATTTAGCCAAGTTGTAACTCTAATGGCAAAGAAAACAGTAGCAGCTCAGTGCTTAAACCTCGGTCCCATGGTGGATATCATTTCCAATATCCCGCACAAACTCTTTGAAGGGTTTCAGGCTTGACAAAGCCCAAAGGGCTTCTTCAAAATGAGTCAGTGGTAAGGAAGCATCAAGCTAAATGTATTGGTTATCGTCTCCCGTGATTGCATAAAAAATAAAATTAAAAGGGAGTCTCGGAAGAGTGCTCTATCACGCTTGGTAATGCCATCATGGCTGACAGTGAGGTCATAAAAGCATATTAGTGACCCCCCAATGGAACATGTTTACTGGTAAAGTCAGAAAGATTGATTGTTTCAGCCAGGACGTGACATTTGAGTTCAACACGCTGGTGCTCTTAGTGTGGAAAGTGCGCTGATCATCTCAAGCAGGATACACAAGGAACATCTGAAACAAGGCTCAATTACACCATCCTAATAGACCCACTGACTCCTCACAGGATGCTGTGAAGAAGTACAGAATAGATGCTACTCTAGAGGGGTCAGAATACCCCTTATTCAGCTCCGCCTGCCCTGTGGTGAGGCCCAGGGTCAGAGAGACAAGTCTGTCTCACACGCAGAACAGAGCCCGGCTGGCTGCTGGGTTTTCCAGACACCCCAAGCCCCTGGCATTTCCTGCAGTCAAGATTAGGTTTTGCTGTGTCCCGTCTGCACCTGCTTAGAATAGAATGCCTGAGGCTGCACCCAGTGATTGCTGAACTGAAATTGATTCCACACAGAGGCTGGGAAGTCCAAGATCAAGGCATTAGCAGGTTCAGTGTCTAGTGTGTCCCTCGGAGATGGTGCTTTTTAAGTATTCTTCTCCCTTGGTGGAAAAGTCAGTGAAACACTGGGAGGTCTAGAATGTTCCCACCGACCTCGCTATCTCTTTATGCTACCACAGTGGTAATGAAGCTTCAGCAAATGCAGTTGAGGGGAAAATTTGGACCACAGCAGCTTCTTGGCTGTGAGTATAAATATGAACTCCTCAGAAGACGATGAATCAACCTAAACGGCAGGGAAAGGCTTCCCTAGGACTCTCACATAAGTTCTCTGAAGGAGACTGACTACTCTCCTCATCTTATGAACAACGAAACCGAGGGCCCGTGCTCACCGGTGCTTCAGTCTGACAGCCCTCTGGACACAGCCTCCATGTCTTCTCCATCTGTCCCATGGTCAAGGGTGTGCTCTGCTGAAAATGTAGAAACAAGCAAGGCAGCTAATCACTACTCAGCTTCCTCTTAAATATAACAAGTTAATAAAAAAATTAATACAGATGCTCAAGGGCTTTCTGCCCATGGGAATTTATATATTTAAGCACCGTCTCCTATGGCTTTGTTAGCATGTGGATTGGGCGCTCATATTTACCCATATTGTGTGGCTTGAAAATATGAGTCAGGGAGGCCTTCAATGGCTTCTCTATAGTCATGAAATCAGCAAATGGTGGAGCCTGCATCTGACATAAAAAAATAATTATATGGTTATTAGAATTCACTGTAATTTTGAGATGAAGGGGTTCAAGAAGCCATTAAAAAATAAAAATTTTAAACTGCCTATCGTCTTACTAGTGCCTGGCTGACTAAGAAGCTACAGAAAGACATCTCTCCCTGCCCTGCAGTAGAGACAGTGTAGGTCCAGAGAACAGAAGGAAACAAGTTCCAGATTTCCTTCCCTCGCAACCTATTCCACTTTTGTCTGAGCTGGGGAAGCTGTGCCGAAGCCAGGAACAGCAAAAACCATTGCGTCTTCCCTGTGCTTAGAAGATGGAGCTGGCAACAAGATGAAGAGACTCCCTCAAACTGGGTCCTACCTAAACCTCATTGACCCCCAGACCCAGTCTCCTTCCCCTTCCATCTGAAACATAAACTGCGTTAGCAGGTTGTGGTCACATCATTGGGAACTGTCTTCCTGATCTAGCACAGCCGTTGCTGGAGAAGGCAAGCTCCACCGGAGGCAGCTCTCGGGCTAGCGTTATGAAGAAAGGACTGAAACTGGATTTGGATGTGTGTCTGGGAAACATCTGGAAACTGTTTGAAGGAAGGCTGTGGTGGAGCACAGAAGGCAAGGATTTGCCCAAAGGCACCATTGTTACATCCCTACTTTGACATGATGTGCTGATGTGTCTCTTTCCAGCTGGTGAAGTCTTGCTACCTCCTAAATGAGAGGCTTAAAGATCCTCTGTTCCCTAAAATGGGTTTCTTCTTTGTATCAGCACATTGGAGCCACTCCCTGCTTATAGAGTCTATAGCATTATCATCTTCCACCATCCTGTATAGATATGGGTTTATTATAGTTGCTTTATTGGTCTAGTCATACTACTTTTAGACTATCCACAACTACTTGAAGAAAACTAATAAAAGGTATCTTAGGAGACTGAATCAGTTTAATTGAAGACAGCATCTTGTTAACTTAAAAAAAGAAAAAGAAAAAAGAAAAAAACTCCATGACAAAGTATCAGCCTGGAGAACTTACAAAACAGACATTTATCTCTATGTTCTAAGACTGATGCCAAGAACAAAGTGCCGGCAGAGCTCTTACCTGGTGGGAATCCACTCTTTGATTTGCAGATGGATGCCTTCTTTGTGTGTCCTTAAATGGCAAAGGGTTGGGGGAGCAAGAAAGGCAACACTCTCTCTCTTCTCTCTGTTCATGATTTCCCATAATCAGAACAGTCTCCAGATGTAGTGTAGTATAGTGGGGAGCATAGCTGCCTTTCAAATCCAAACTTTTATAAATCACATCTTTAAATTCTTTCCTGGCCAGTATCAATCCAGATATTAATTTTTATATAAAAATATTGTAAGGGATTCTTCTAGATAGCCAGAAACATATCTCATAGGTTAGGTTGGAGGCATATCATTTTACTTGAAGATCCATAACACACACTATCAGATTAAGGGTTAATGCAAGCTATCAGATATTAAAAAGAAATCGCTGGTAACAATTAGATGATTAATAGAAAACACTATAGTTTTCAGGTGAAGCGGTTAAAACCCATGAAGAGGAATACAAGTGTAAAATCACCTATCACCTATTTAAAAAAAAAAAAAAAAAAAAAAAAAACATCAAATGCACAAAGAAATGAAATACTGCAGAGGCTCCCGGCTTGGAATTTTCTTAGTAAAAGAAGATGTTTGTTGGAAACAGATGGCAAGAAAAGAGAGCAGCAGACCTTGGGGGATGCTGTGTAGCAAGCTGCCCACTGGGGGCCTCTTGGTGTGGTAGTTAGAGCAAATGGCTCAGGGCGGGAAGGGGCTTGGGTCCCAACTCAAGCAGAACGGGTCTCTTCAGTGAGAAGGTGTGTGTGGATGTGTGTCAGATGATGCCTTAGGGAAATCATTTAACCTCCCTGAGACTCAGCTAAGCCAACCATAAAACTTCCCTGGGAAGGAAAACTGGCAGCTGAGTTATTTGTTGCCAAAAAAGAAGGGAAAAAAAAAAGAGAGACCCACTTTACTATCGCTTGTGAATACCCTCTTCCCTTCAGGGTTGCCAACATTTGTGGTCTTTCTATTTATGTAGAATATGCGCTAAATGGAGCGATGCAATGCATGCTGGGTGTTTGTCATTTGCCCAAGGCTGTGTGAGTGCGGCCCCAGATTTGCGAACTTCACAGTCCACTGAAATTTCAAAATAGGATGCTAGGCACCACACAAGCCTGTCAACTACTCTTGTCTTAGCAGCAAAATAAATAAATGAATGAATGATAAAATTTTGAATGATTTCTTTCAATACTTGAAAAATATAGTTATGTAAAAAAAAAATCACTTCAATGTCCTACTCTTTCTTTTTTGGTTATAACCTCACAGAACTTATGATGGATTGCCCTGAGCCTAGACAGTGAAATTTTTGAGTAGCAGGTCCATGTTGGGCAGACAAAAGAAGGCAGGTGCTAACACCTCATGCTTTTAGCACTGGCCCAGCTGTGGATATTTGAATTTACACAGGTGGAGCAGGTGGAAGGTGGCACCTCAGGACAGTCTCCATTCCCTGGTATGCTAGCTGCAAAATAGACACAAGTGTGTCTGTACAGGGAAACAAACTAGGTGCCAGGATGTTTGTATCCAGAGGGACTGTTTCCCATTACATGGAGGGAGAAGGGAAAGAGGAGCTGTTTCCAGAGAAGTGAAGGCTCTTGGAGTTACAGGAGGATTGTGAGAACAGAGGACTCAGGACTCTGCCTGGAACACAGCGTGTACTGTGTGTGGACAGTACGAAAGGACAGCCATGCTGCATGTCACAGCTTCTGTGTTGAATAAATTCAGTGGGATTTGAGCGTGAGCAACTTAGAATAGATCTGGGGCTTCAAGGATGGGAGGGAAAGAATGGGTTAATGTGTCTGTATTCAGGTTTTATGAAACATAGCTATACTGTTGTTCACTTGCATTTTATCAATTCCTCTATTCCATCAACAGAAGCAAAGTTCAGTAGTAATGAAAGAAAAAAAAATGATTGGCCCCAAATGCCTGTTTTAAGTCCCTTTCCAGAAAGTGCATGCCAACCGAGGCCCAAACTATGTCATACAAACAAAGTGTAAAAACTGGCATAAATTCTGACTAGTATTAGGAGCAGGACTACAGTGTGATAGTTTGTCCTGGTGCTTTAGAAAGGCTTGTTACAGCATCTGAAGTCTCAAGAATGTTGTCAGAAAGATAATCCAGATGTGGACACTCAGCCAAAACGTAGCGAGCCAAGGGGCTAAAATGAAAGGTGGGGGAATGAAGAATTCTAGGTCTTCCTGGAATAGCCTGTGACAACAAAGCTTGTCACACAAAGGTGAAGGAACTAAATAAAAAGATGAAAACTATGACAGCAAAGTGTGATCATGAGACAGAGATTGGAGCCAAGTTTGGGAGAGTTCTCAATGAGTACGGGCATCTAAGTAGTATAACAGAGCTGTCAATCAGTACAATGCCTTAGTCTTTACATTAGAGATGCTGTCCATATGATCAAGAGCCTAAACAAGCCATATTTATCTTGATCTCTGAGGACAAATAAAGTGTGCTGAATATATATATATATGTGTGTGTGTGTGTGTGTGTGTGTGTGTACATACATATATATTATGTATATAAACATATATATGTATGTATGCACACACATATGCTTAGCTTTGAAAAGATATTATGATGCCCAAGAACTTTGGGGTTGATGAGATTTATCACTCTATAAACCTGAGTATCAATTTTCATGATTTAGTCATAAAGATTATATTGTAGAAAATATGGATGGAAAAGTGTTGACTCGTAGATGCTACATAACCATCTTATTCATCAATAAATCCCCCAAGACAGGTTCATGTTGCATAATAAGTGGTTTCTTTCTTAAAACTTAATGTGTATATATTATTTATAGGGGAGTGATATAAAGAAACTCTAAATAGTATGGGTGTATGCCATAATCTTTCCATCCTTTTTTGATAAGTGCCACTATAAAATGTGTATTTTATACATATGCCTAAGCTTAATCTCACTGATATTTCTTAATGCTTAGTTTCCAAAAGTTATTTAAAACATAATTAAGATAATATGCTAGATTGCAACAGGAAGAATAAGGAAATGAATGAAATATGAAATGGCACCATATGGTTATGTCATTACAGAGATCTGTCTGAATTATAGGCATCTTAGCAAACTGTTTTGAAAAAATAAATCTTTCTTGCCTGCTTAAAATCTTTTATATGAAATAACTAGACAATGTAATCTCATTTCTTTTTCCACCCAACAGTAGTTTAATGAAAAGTGAGTGCTAAAGTAATACAGGTTAGAAAGTGTGTCATTCAAATTTCACCCCTGCACGGAGCTCACACACTTAAATGAAGCCAGTTTAGATTGGGTGTGTGTATATGAGTATATGTGTGTTCATGTATGCACATGTACAAGTGTACATGTCAACCTTGAGTGGCATTCCACAGGTGCCACATTCCTTGCTTTTGTGAAACAATAGCTCTAATTCACCTGCATCTTGCTGATACAGTTACATTGGCTAGCCAGAGAGCCTGAAAGGCACACCTCTCTCCTCTCCCAAATACTGTCATGACAATTTCACATCATCATTTCTTGCTTTTTGACATGGGTTCTAGGGATCAAACTCTGGTCCTTATGCTTGCACACCTAGCAATTCATCAACTAAGCTAGCTCCACTGGCCCAATTCAACTTCTTACACTTCATGTACAGGTATGTACACTTCATATGCTCCGTATGCAGGTGTGATGTACCTGGGCCGGAAGCGGGGTGAATAACCCACAGGACAGAGCACACGTGTAGCTTCTGGTTTCAAGTTCATCTATTGTATTATTGTTCCTCTCCAAAGACAAATAAATGTTCCTTATTTGTTTCTCCCATAATTGGCTACACTATTCCTTCAGGACTGGGAGAGGAGGAGAAGAAACCTCACAAGAATTATTAAGACTTTCAAAAGCTACATATGGTTGACAAAACCACAGGTTATCTCTCTAGAAAAACCAAGTGTGTGTGTGTGTGTGTGTGTGTGTGTTTACATGCATGCACACATTGCCTGTATGTTTCTGCACAGTACAGAATGAACTCTTCTTCTTAGTATTGATAGACAAAGCACAAGATTAAAAATACTCCAAGAACTGAACTTCTGCTATGACGTCACCCAGTTACTAGTAATGGTGGTTTCTCGACAGTTGTGTAGGCTGTTCCCTGGAAGGACCTCACCAGGAAATGGCCAGGCCACTATCAATTAGGGTTAGCATGGAATTGTTTCTGTGTGAACTCAGAGAATTTGGGGTCAGTTGCTGCTGACTCCCAAGTGGATCTCATCTGTGCAGCATGTTTTCTTGCTGGTTTACTTGGCTGCTAACAATTGGCCTTGACGGTCCAAGAACTGGCTCCCTCTTGCAGTTGTAATTTCAGCTCTCACCAGGGTATTCCTGAAGTGTAACACCCACTGACCTACTTTGGGATCAGACAGGCAGTAGCCCATTCACTTGGGCAAAATTTTAAGAAGACAGAAGTATAATCTTCATCTTGCCCTCTGTCCAGTTGATTAACAAATACCGTGGCTTCATCCAGAGTTAAAACACTGGATTTTTGTCCTGCAGGTTCTTGTCAGTGAAGAAAACCTTGAATTCTGTTTTCTAATCCTCCTGAAATGCCCAGTGGGGAGAAGTGATATTTATAGAGGATTGTATGAAGGACACGAAGTCCATAAATTCCCCTGACTGGTTTACATTTTACCCTTGGATCAAAACAGACTGTGAGAGAGTGAAATATTTCAGGCATTTTGATTGAGACCCTCTGTGGAATTGTTTCCTGGTGAATTGATTTTTCATTATTTTTTGTTTTTAATTGAATTAAGGACAATTGTGAGAAACAGAAAGGCAAGTGTATGTGAGTGAGGGGCGACAGAGAGCCCATTTATTCCTGAGTTCTGCCTTCAGTGCTTCTGATCTGGGTAGAGCCAGAACCCTATATCTTATCAAGCACTGTGAATTATTTCAATTCAACTACCTGGAAAATACACTGTGGGTGAAACTACCCTTGAGAACCCAGAGAAACAGCTGAATAATTAACTCCTGAAAAAAAAATACGTATCTATACATGGTAGATTCTGTGTGAAAAATTTCGGGACTCTCAAAAGTGTTTTCATACAGGACAAATTAAAACCTCCTTTACTGAAGAAATGCTTAAGCTTGCTAAGCTCAGCACACGCCACTCTTCAAAACAGCACAGTAGAGAGTTTGTCGTCAATGATCAGTGGCAGCTTTTCCAGAGTAAATGACTGGGATTCGTTTGTTATTCTAGTTCTCCTAAGACATCATGACAATTTTTCTGCATTGTCTACAAGAGAGCGACCATCAAAATATTCATTTGAGGCATTGATCTTTCTGCTATGAAAGTTCTCATCAAAAAAAAAAAAAAAAACAAAACCTGAACTTTGGGCTTGGTGGTATATATTCAAATCCCAGCACTCAAGAGACTAAAGCAGGAAGTTCAAAAGTCTGAGGCCAGCCAGGTGTGGTGGCGCACGCCTTTTATTCCATCACTCAGGGAGGCAGAGGCAAGAGGATCTCTGTGAGTTAGAGGCCAGCCTGGTCTACAAAGTGAGTCCAGGACAGCCAAGGCTACACATAGAAACCCTGTCTCAAAAAAAAAAAAAAAAAAAAAGGTTTATGGCCACCCTGAGCTATATATCACATCCTCTTCAAAAATAAAAAAAACCAAAAACTTTAGTTCTTCCTCATTACCTTCCTAAAATATACAGCATTTGTTAAATAGTCAGTGTTATTGTTAATGCATACATACTTTACTTCTTTGTGACCTACATAACCAAAACTTTGTGGAAATTCATCCCTGAATATGTTATTCTTTTGTATTATAGACATTCATGAAGAAATAAATAGATACTTAATTAAATTATTCTTTTATATGAGCAAGTAAATTGTCGTTTTGAAGTCAACCTGTTTCAAAAAGGATGGGTTAGGAAATTGTCACTGTCCCTTTGGACAACTGTAAAAACAGAATTTCCACTGGAATGATGGTTGGAAAGTAATGCGGGATCTACCCCCTAAAATTTTTCTAAAGAGAGAAAAAAATCCCGGTATTTCATATATTTTATACACAGAGTGTAGATTCTTTTATTTTATTGAGGCAGAATCTTTTTTGTTATTGTTGTTTTGGTTTTTGAGACAAGGTTTCTCTGTGTAGCCCTGGCTGTCCTGAAACTAACCCTGTAGACCAGGCTGGCCTCGAACTCACAGATCTGCCTGCCTCTGCCTCCCAGTTGCTGAGATTAAAGACGTGCGCCACCACCCTGCCTAAATAGAGCCTTACTCAACAGCCCAGACTTATCTTCACCTCACTATGCTTCCCAGGCTGGTCCAAAACTCACGGCAATCCTCCGGCTTCAACTATCCAAGTACTAGGTTTACATCCAGGTGCCGCCAAGCGCAAACTAGACTTAAAACTTCTTAAAGCACAGGAAGAAAAAATGAGCTAGACATAGGGCCCTAGCCTGTCGTGACACCTGAAGGAAGCAAGGAGAGGTTCTGAATGCAAAAGGTGGGGGCCGCAGGGGAGCTGAGCGTCTCAGCCTTGGGATCAGTGTCACTGTTCAGAAGGCGAGTACGAGGCTCAAAAGGTCTCCGCACTATTTCAAAGGAACTCACTCATCTAGTTTAGCTGTTGTCCGCAGCTGGTTCGCACCGGTCTACGCATGACGGAAGCTAAGGCGTATGGAAATGAGATGAGGAGGAGGAGGAGGAGGAGGATGTGATGATGTAGCAGGGACATCAACGATGACTGTGATGGTTAATGTTGAGTGTCAAGTGGACAAAATTTAAGATCACATGAGACACAGGCCTCTGGGCGTGACTGTGAGGATGATCGTGACTCAGGTAACAAGACAGGCTTACCGTGGGTGGCGCTGGGTGGTACCCTCGCTGGGATCCTGGGTTATATAAATAAAGAGCAGAGACGTGCATTAATTTGCTTTCTGCTTCCTCATTGTGGATGCAATGAAATCAGCTCTTTCTCATTGCTGCTGCCGTGAGTTCTCCACAACGAGGGGCTATGCTCTGCCAACATAAACACTTCCTCCTTTTACTTTTGTCAAGATAATTTTATAACGTTGAAGAAAAGAAGGTAAGAGGTAAAAATAAGTGTGCTGATGGCGATGATGACGACGACGACGCTGATGACGTCGACGGCTATCGTGATTACATTGGCGCTGATGGCGCTGATGGCGCTGATGGTGAACGTGATGCTAGTGAGGCCGGTGCCGGTTGGCTTTAGTCGTCACATTGACAAAATTTAGACTAGCCTGGGAAAGAAGTCTCAATTGCAGATTGTCTACATTAGGTCGGCCTGTGGGCGTGCCTTTGTGTGTTGTATTGGTTAAGTTAACTGACAAAGGAAAAGGCCAGCCCAGCAAACAGGGGTGGGGTAGGGGACACTGTTCCCTGAAGAAAGGTCCCTGAGATGTATAAGAGTGGAGGAATCAAGCTTATCACAACCTAGGGAACAAGCATCCATGCATCTCTCTCTGCTCTTGGCTGTAGATGTAACTAGCTACTTCAAGCTCCCGCCACTGTGACTTTCCTGCTATAATGAAGTATAAGCTGGAATTGTAAGACAAATGAACTCTTTTCTAAAATGCCTGCCAGAGTATCTTATCACAGCAAAATTTAAAACTAGGGCAATGTGCACGGCAATGATGATGATGGTTTCAATAAAGCTACGGCTCGTGGCACTGCTGCTGCTATGGGTGACAATAATTATGTCAGTGAAGGTGATAATTATTACGATGGTCTTGATGGAAATGATGGCCGTGATTTTGGTGAGGTTATTGATGATGATATCAACTGTGGCAGTGATGATGCCACTGGCAGTGATGATGATTTTGATGGAAGAAATGACTACATTGTTGATGAAGTTGTTAGTGGTGGTACCAGTGAGAATGACAATGATGGTGCTGATGGTGATGATGATGATGATGATGATGATGATGATGATGATGATGATGATGGTGGTGGCAATGACAGCCGATGATGTAGCTGATAGGAACAATGATGAGGACAGCCATAGTTGCTAGAAAAGTTTGCACTTTTCTCCAGATTCCAAGCGACATGAAATATTTCTACAGCCTGTTGAAACTTTATACTAGAGCAAACTTTGTACTAGAGCAAACTAAAGTCTGCTCTAAATCATTGCTATGACTATGTTCTGCCTGTCCAAGCCTACCACGGGGCTGCAATTACATGCATCAACCTAAGTATAAATGTTTCAATTCCTGTCACAGTAGTACTAACCTGTTCGCACTTCACAAGCTTAAGGTTTCAGCTTAATTCAGACATTGTACATTTTCCCTGTGTAATTTAAGTTTTATGAGTATTTACAAATGTTAACTAGATGTTATTTTTAACTTACTTGAAGCACAACTTGTGTGCATTGTACAGTGTGGACATTTTACCTAATATATTTTTTTCTGGCAGGGCTTCATAAGCTATAGCTTATAAAAGGAAATATTGAAATTTTGTTAATTTGGTTATTTGTGAGTATGTGTGTATGTGTGTGCTTGCCTGTGTACTCACACTTATGCACAATGATAAACATGGAGGATGGAGGGCAGCTTTTGGGTGCTGGTTTTTCTCAGTCTGGCTCATTGTTTGGGCTGTTGTGCCGCATCTTCATGGCCAGCCAGCTCAGCGAGCCTCTATGCAGCTCTTCCGTCTTCACCTCCCATCTCATCACAGAAGTGCTGGAGTTACCAATTCGTGCCAGTACGTCTGGCTTCTTACACGGGCTCAGGGTACCAAACTCAGGTTTTCAAGCTTGCACGGCACACTTTCACCCACTTTACCCCACAAGGTTGATTTTGTAGTAACCCTAAAGGAATTCAGATCAGCAATATATATTTCTGCTACATATGAAAAAGTGATTTGCAAATCAGCCATGCCATATGCACTATCCTGAAAAACGCAATTTTAATCAGAATGAAACTATTTAAACTCAGTAGATGACTCAGGACATTTTACTCAGAAAAATGAAAATTATACCTGTGATTTGGTAGAGAGTTTAAAACAGGAAGAAAAGAACACCTTTTAAAAATCACTAAACCAATAAAATACCTTTATAGATTTTTTTTAACCAAATGTCACTGCAGAATTCCAGGACAGGTGTATACTTTAGGAAGACATGGGGGGGTTTCCTGAAAGCTTCTCTAAAACCTCAGGCATTCTTTACAGTTGATCATAAATGTATCAAAGGTATATTAAAACTCATAGCAGGCATTACGGAGGGTTAAAGATACACTACACTACACTATACACACACACACACACACACACACACACACACACCACCACCACCAGTTCACAGCTTGCTGCAGCAAGATAGTATTTTCTTTGTTTTTCTGTTGTTGTTGTTGTTGTTGTTTTTAGTCTGTACTAGTTTTAAAAAGCAGTGAGTTTCATAAAAACATTAAAAACATTTCTGGTCAAGTAGATTAATTACTTTGGTTATGTTCACCCTCACCTATGACCGTCTCTCATCCCCTCCTAATCTTTTTCCTCCTGCCAAAGACTCCTCTTTCTATTTTCACATCAAACATAGTTTACAACTGAGTTTCCTCCAAATGTGGAGGAATCATGTGATGTTTGTGTTTTGTGTCTGTCAGGCAGATTTCTGTACCCAGGAATTAAATAGTAAAGCTCATTACATTTGCTTGCACAGTTACTTAAATGCATCGCACAACGACACCTGGTGCTGTCACCTGGCTGTAGCGAGTTTGTCATACTTCAGTGTAGTCAGAGCTAAAGGGTAACTTAGCCGTTGGTGCTCTGCCAAGCTGAAAATAGCATTTAACAGGCTCTTAATCTTTTGCATGGATTATTGTCCCCAAGGGTGCTGTTGTAGTCCACAGACTTTTAAAAATTAGAACAAAGGGTCATTTTCACTCCAGATTCATAGTTGTTGGTGTTATTACTGTGGTGTTCAAAATCAGAAACTCACTAAGAAGCACAGTATTTCAAGACACCTATGTAAGTATGGGCAGACCTAATAGAGGACAAGAAGCAGAAATCCAGGAGTCAGAGTTTCACGCACTGGACGATGCTTAGACCAAGACCCCAGGCTAATTTTCAGAAAGAGGCATTGACATTGTCTAAAGATAAACTTATTCCTTCGATATTTTAACATTTAATTTAAGGAGACTTAAAAACAAGGTATCATGTGTTTGGCATTACATGTATTTGCTTTTTAAAAGAAAAATTTTTAATTATAAACTTTATTATAAAAACATGCAAGTAAAAAAAAAATCACACAATGAAATTAGTCAGAGCCCAAGTCTTTCCATCTCAATGGACTTTTACACGATAAACTAGTCATTCTGAGCCTGCAAAGCTTCACATTGGGTTTTTATACTTTTGCTATCAGTTATATTTCTATGCATTTATCCACCACAAACAAAAATAACCCACGACAAAGTTAGAACTAGAAACACAGATTTTTCACTTTTCTACTGAATACATGAACCAGTGTCCTGAGTAAGGAACTGTGGGAGCAGGCTAGTTTCTTGACTTGTGTGCTAGGTGCTCCCCTGGTCATCCGCATGCATAGTTACACTGTGCCCAGCATAATGATGCTTAGATTCTAGCACATATGGCCACATTAATTTTTCAGTCTAAGAAGAGGACCACATCTATCTTATATCAGTATACTCTTATCACTGGCCCTAATAAGTACTTAGTTAACTAAAGAAAGAATTAATTTGTCAGTCTGTTAGTTGAGGTAGGCCACTGAAAAGCGTCGCTCAGATCATCAGGAAGTGCTAACAAATGTGCTCTTGAGCCCTTTGTCAGGAAGTGCTAACAAATGTGCTCTTGAGCCCTTTGTCCCTTCGTTCAGCTTTGCTTCGTGGCTCGCAGAGACAAATGTTAGCATTGTTGTCCTTAGAGTCCTTATGAATTCATGATTCTCATCCAAATCTATCACAGTGCAAGACTGGAACCATGACCCTTATTTAAAAAATACATTCAAATAAGTAAAGAGAAAATGAAATCAAATTAGCAAGTACAAATTAGCAAACAATAAAAAAATTAAACTTTTCTCTAGTCTGTGCCACCTGAAACCTTGTAAATAGCACAAATATTCCATTGTCAAATTGCAGGTATAAAATACTGTAAGAATGGTGCTGCTGAAAGTCTCATTTCTGAGCAAATTTGATCACTTAATCAAAAGGTCCATGAGACAGTGACTTCTGCTTGTGTTAAAAAGTTGTAATGATGTATTTTGAGACCTAATGACTAGACAATGAAAGGGCCAGCCAGAGGGATAGCTCAGACAGCCAAGTGCCTAAAACATAAACAGATGCCCAGCACACACATAAAAGGCAGAAAAAGAGGCATACTTCCAAATTACCAGCATGGAGGAGGGAGTCAGAGATGGGGAGAGTCCCTAAAACCTGTTGGCTAGCCTTCTTAGGCAAATAAATGAAATTCAGATCAGTACAGAGAGACCCCCACTTAAAATATAATTAGGTAGATAGCAATTGAGGCAGACACTTAACATGGACATTTAGCCTCTACACATATAAACACCTTCACACAAATGTATATACAGCATGCAAACACACACACACACACACACACACACACATACACACACACACTGCTATAGTCCTACAATATATTTGAGACCTGTCTGTTTTGTTTTGTGTTTTTTTTTTCCAAACTCATTCACTCCCTCCACTGTGAGCAACACAGGCAGAACATGAAACCAAGCCGTTTGTCTGTTTTTCTTTTCATTTTCTTAGCCACCCCCCCCCCCCCCCCCCCCCGAAATCTTATGTCAATTAAACTTACAACCTTTTTGTGAGGTGGGATGTGTATGGAAAGAAAGGATGAATAGGTAGAGCAAGCTCCATGCCGGATGAAGGCCAAGAGTGAGATTTTTCTCAAGGTTGCAGGGCTCATTAAGCCTGATTTTGCTCGTTTCACTTCTTATTTTCCACAGATTCGATACACCTTGGCTCAGGAACTTTTTAACTAATTGGTACTGTTAATTGCCAAACAGAATGAGAACTGAAGTGATAAAGTTTCAAATAAGGTGGCCTTCCCCTGAGAACAAACCCTGCTTAAAGGCTTTCCTTCCTTTTTAGATTGTTATCAAGAGGATTTTTAAAAATCAAACCAAGGGCATTGGTACATTAAGTAGGTGTCAAAGCGCTAGATGTCAATGAGATTATAAAACTGGTTAAACCACAAGTAACAACAACAACAACAACAACAACAACAACAAAAATATTTCCACAAAAAAAAATTGCAGTGTGGTGAGATTACTTCAGCCACTTGTTATCTTATTATTAGCAGATATGGCGCACTCTGTTAGAACTCACGTTTCAAACTCCCTCCCTGTAACCGGGAGGCTAAACAGGGTCTCCTAGCTGCTGGCTTGAGAGCTTCACGCAATGGCAGGTGCGTCAGCACTGAGAAAGGAAGGCAAGAACCCCGAATTCAGCTCTTGCTTTTGTTATTTGTGTTGCTATTACCTCGTCTGAGCCACTTAACAACTTAATTTTATTGACTTTTCTCTCCCCAGGAGAAATATTTCATTGACAGTCTTTCCATTTCTTTCATACATGTACACAAAAAGTGATCCTATTCATATCTGTCCATTACTCTCTCTGACCCCCTCCTACTTTACTGACTCTCTCCTATTTTCATGTACTCATGTGTGTGTACATGTGTGTACATGTGTGTATATGTGTGTGTGTACATGTGTGTACACGTATGTGTGTGTACATGTGTATGCACATGTGTGTGTGTTTACATATGTCTGTCTGTCTTGTGCAGGTAGTCACATTAATTCGCTTGCAAACCAGCAGGTTTCCCTATGGCATTTCCATACACACTTTCAGCTCAGCCTCTTCTCACTCACTGCTCTCTCCCACTGCTGTCCCTCATCCTGGGTACCCCCCCCCTTCATTTTCAAGCCACAGGTACTCTGTGACCCCACACACACCTCTTCATTAAGGCCTCTATCCTCTTCTCTCATGGGTCCCTTGGCACTTTCCTGTCTCTACACACTCACTCCCACACAGAAATAAACACATAAAAAATTATAAGCTGCGCCCCACATATGATAAAGAACATGGAGTGTTTGATTTCCTGAGCCTGGTTTACCTCCCTTGACATACTGTTTCCAGTTTCATTCATTTCTCTGAAATTTTCATGATTTCATTTTTCTTTATGGCTGAATAAAGTTCCAGTGTATGTCTGTATTACATTTCCATTGCCAGTTCATCTGTTCTATGCTGATTTCTTTTCTTGCTGTTATGAATAGAGCAGCAATAAACATGGGTGGGCAAGTGTGTGGTAGGATACAGAATCCTCTTGGTGTGTGTCCACAAATGGTATAGCTGGATTATATGATGGTTCTGTTTTTAGATTTTTGAGAAACTTCTACACTGATTTCAATAATGGCTCACCAACTTCCACTCCCACCAAGACCAAATAAAAATTTCCTTTTCTATACTCCCTGGTGAGAATTTGCTGTCATTGGTTCCCTTGATAGTAGTTATTCTGACTGGGGGAAAATGGAATCTCAATGTAATTTTAATTTGCATTTTTTCTATAGCTAAGAGTGTTTAACACTTTTAAAAATATTTGTTGGCTGTTGTATTTCTTCTGAAAATTCTCTGTGCAACTCGTTTATCCATTTTCTTCTGTATGTGAGAGACAGGGGGAATGTGTGTGTATGTGTGTGACTGAGTGTTGCGGCACACGCATGCATATGGTGTGGGGAGGGGTGTGCATATATGAAGGTATGTGCACCTATGTATGTTCAGAGGCCAGTGGAAAACATTGGATGCCTTGCTCTATCACTCTCAGCATTATTTCTTTGAGACAGGGTTTGTCTCTGAACTCAAGCCAGGCATAGTCAACAAGCTGCAATAATCCTCCTGTCCCTGACTCCCACAGTGCTGGGGTACCAGGAAAACAGCCATGCCCATCATTAGCCCATTTTTATTATATCACTTGTTTCTTATTTTAAATAATTCTTTGGGACTTTCATACAATATATTTTGAACATATTTACCCCCGCAATTCCTCCCTTTACCACCCTCTCAGCCCTCCCATCCTCCCCTTTCCAACTTTAGAACTACTTTTTCTTTTTTGCTTCTTTACCGAGTCCAGTTGCGTGTTGCCCAGCTAGCTAGTCTTGTAATATGGGTGTGCTCTGGTGTCTAGTCAACAAGTTCTTGTGCATTCTAGATATTTAATCTTCTGTCAGATGTTTTCTTTGCGGTGCAGAAGCTTTTAATTCCATTAGGTTCCCGTTGTTGAGAACTTGCCATAGGATTTTCTTAGACAGAACATTTGAACTGATATAGTTGGGCTTACTTGTAAGTAATGAGGTGATTATAGGCACACAGTTATTTTTTATCATGTAGCCTGCTGCTCTTAATCATTATTTCTCTGTAATCTACCATACAGTATCTTCTGCTATGGGTGTCTTATTATTGCTTGCCTAAGCAACAGAACTCTAGTCCTCCAGGGCTAATCTGGGTAATATCTTCCTAATGACCAACATTATAGTTACTCTTTCAGGGTTGTTTGCTGCTTGGTGACAATTTTTTTCACAGACTGAGTGGTCTTACAGCTATCTGAATCTATGATTGTTTCGACTGAGGGAGTGATGGACAATTTAAATTTGCATCCCAATGGCTTGCTAAAATGTGTGCAGTGTTTTAGCTTAAGTGTCCTCCAACTTTCTGGTCTCTCTTGCACCTTATGGGAAGCTACATGGGAGAGAAACTGAAAGAGTGTTGGTAACTATAGGCTGGGGAGATGGCTCAGTGGGTGACACATTTACTGAGCACATGGGAGAACCTGAGTGTGAATCTTAAAAACCTGTGTAAGGCAGGATTTAGTCATCTTATAATCCCAGCACTCCTACCAGGACCAGGTAGCATAGCATATGCAATAGCAAACTACAGGAGACCCTGCCCCAAAAAAGGTAAAAGGCTGACACCAGCAACCAGGCTTGTCTTCTGTGGCATGCTCACCTGCATTTACATACAAAAGCACACACATTATACACATATTCATAAACACTATGATAAACACATTCACAAAGACTTTTTAATGTTCACAGCTACTTCAGTGTCTCTTGTTTATTACTTTTTAATTTTTATTTTATAATTTAATTTTTTATTGAAAATAGATTCTTTTTTATTAACTCATTCATATTACATCTCAAGTGTTACCTCACTTTTATCTCCTGTTCCTCCCTCCCTCTTTCACCCTATTCCCCTCCCCTAGGTCTGTGACAGAAGGGGACCTCCTTCCCCACCATATGGTCACAGCCTATCAAGTCTCATCCTGGTAGCCTGCTTATCCTTTCTCTGAGTGCCACCAGGCCTCCCAGCCAAGGAGAAGTGGTCAAATATGGGGCATCAGAGTTCATGTCAGAGTCAGTCCCCACACTTACGCAACTGTGGAGAATGTCGTGTCCATTGGCTAGATCTGAATAGGGGATTGAAAATAGATTCTTCTCTCGCATACTACATCCCAAGCACAGTTTCCCTCCCTCCACTCCTCCTAGATCCATTCCCCTTCCGTTTCCTCTTCAGAAAAGGGCAGGCCTCCAAGAGATGAGAGCCAAACAGAATAAAACAAGATATGATAAGACAAGGCAAAAGCCCCTCATACTAAGGCTGGACAAGGCAAGCTAATAGGAGGAAAAGAGCCCTAAGAGCAGGCCAAAGAGTCAGAGATATACTGGCTCCCACTGTGAGAAGTCCCACAAAAACACCAAGCTGACAGCTATAACACACACAGAGAACCTAGCACAGACACACGCAGGCCAAGGGCTTGCTGCTTCAGTCCCTGTGAGCTCTGCTTAGCAGATGTGGTAGGCCATGTTCTCCTGGTGTGATCTATGCATTCTGATTCCTACAATCCTTCCTCCATCTCTTCTGTGGAAAGACCTGATGAAGTGAAGACCTCCAATTTAAGCCCCCCCGTCTCTCTCTGTCTCTGTCTGTCTCTGTCTGTCTCTGTCTCTGTCTCTGTCTCTGTCTCTCTGTCTCTGTCTCTCTGTCTCTGTCTCTGTCTCTCTCTCTCTCTCTGTCTCTCTCTCTCTGTCTCTCTCTCTCTGTCTCTGTCTCTCTCTCTGTGTCTCTCTCTGTGTCTCTCTCTCTTTCTCTCTCTCTCTCTCTTTCTCTCTCTTTCTCTCTGTCTCTCTGTCT
>OU015749.1:3261693-3292583 GCA_907169655.1 Acomys percivali | reverse complement strand
TGTGTGTGTGTGTGTGTGTTGTGGAATTTTACCACCGGTGAAACATTCTATAACAACAGGCATCCTTTATGTTGTCTCTGGGCAAGCAGACCTTCTTACTTCCTCTCCCCTACAACCTCCAACAATCACTAATCTGTTCTCCATTTCTAGTCAATTTTTAAAGTTGTATAACAAGAATCATAAATCATGTAAGCTTTTTTGACCAGTTTTTAATCATTAAGCCTCCCTGGAGACTTTATCTACTAAATCACTGTCTATACAAATAGATCATTGCTACTTTCTTGTTGAGTGGTATTCCATGGTGGATATGTAACAGTTTGTTTAACCATTCATTTATTGGAGAACATGTCAGCTAATTTGTTTAGAGCTACTATGAATAAAAATGCTGGTAACAACTATGCACAGGTTTTCACAGACATAAATTTCATTTTCTCTAGAATTAATGTCAAAGAATATAGTGATCTTGACTCTTGAGTCACATCACCAGCCCCTGATGCTGGACACGTTTTCACTTGCTAGTTTGTCATCGATACATCCTCCTCAATAAAATAACTTGTCTTTTCCAATTTCAAATTGGACTGCCCATCAACGCCAAGTTTTGAAAATTCCTTATACATTTTATATGCTAGTCTTTTGTCAGAGAGATGGCTTGCAAATATTTTCTCTTGTCTTTCTTCATTTCACACTCTTAAGACTATTCTGCAGGATAAAAGTTTTTAATTTCATAATATCTAACTTGTTATTCTATGGATTGTGCTCTTGGTGTTGTCACTAAGAGTCCCAGAACTGGTTTTAAAAGGCTAACCTTTCCCCATCTTTATCAAAAATCATCTGTGGTGTGAGTCTGTTTATGGGTTACCTAAGTCTCAGTCTTAGAGATGAGTTTTAAAATAACCTAAAGTAGCAAAGACTGCCTCCTTCTCTAACTCTGCTCTTCTCCATTTTCCTCACTGTAAACACATCCATGGTGGACCTGTGAGGTAACCCTATTTCCCATTAGGCAAGACACATGCCTTACTCACCTTTGCAGCCCACGGCCTAAGAAAATAGAAACTTCTAAGCTGATGGATGAAGGGATATATCCATGGATCTCTACCTACGTCATTGTCTTCATTCAACATAGTAAGTTTTGTGCCTCAGCACTGAGATACAGAATAGAAGTGCATCCATTTCTCTTCAGTTTGTCACTTGCTTTTCCTTTAGACTATGATGACAGAATTGTACAACTTTAAAGAATGAAGTATCCCAGCCTAATGATACAAAAACATTATAGATATGTTGCCCAGTGGTAGTAATATGTTCATTGTATGACTTTGTTTCCTGGTACTAGCCAGAAAGCACAAAATAGCATTTTTAAAACAAGAGCCCCTTTACCATGTCAGCCCTTGGGTCCATTCTTCATACTATTTGTTTTGTCATGGTAGATCAACTATAAAACATAAATACTACCTTCTGACAAATCCATGCCTGTCCCAAATGGCCTAAAGAGAAAAGGAAACTGGAGATGCCCCAGCACTTTTGGGCACTGCTTCTCCATGAATTAACCCCCACCAATGAGCCCCACATTGAGTCATTCTTTCTCCCCTCCACATTTGTACATTTTCTAACAACTGAGTTATAGTTGGAAGGCAATGGCTTTTGGCAAGGGTCAATGTTTGCTAATCTATTTCAACACATGTGTTACATACCCATAATGTCTTCATAGAGATCAAAATAAATCCCGCTCAATCATGTAACTCAGGCTACAAACTAACATCCTGATAAAGAGGGAAAGTCAGAGGAAGGTGGGAATCAAAGCTAGTTTTTATTAGCAGGCAACATCTGAGACCTCAGAAAGACTCTAGCAAAGGGATGCACTTTGCAGAGATCCTGATCTTTTTCTGAAAGAACTGAAAAAGCTGAGCATAGAGGTTTCCACACTCTGTATCCTCCACAGAAACCAGCCATATGAAGATCAGACAAGTTATGCGAAGGAATTTTTGGAACATTGTCTGACATCATGTTCAGTCTCAGAAATTAGGTACTTCACATATTGTTCAAATATATAGGTTTAAACTCAATAAAAATAGCATTTGTTGGGCATTTATAATTGTGTTCTAGGACAAAGCTTGTATTTCCATTCTCTGGGAAGATTAAAATCTATTCAAGGATACAAAAGCCTAAACAAATGGATTCCATCAAACATAATGTGTTCTCAGAAACAGGTGGTGTATGAAGTTGAAGAGCCGTGAGTAGAACAGGCCATCAGGAAATCAAATGAAGCAGACAATGAAGTCTCAATTCTTCTTCCTGCAAACCAAGATGTGATGGGCCCTTAGAAAGACTTAAAATATGAAAGAACAGGGGAGTTTCCACTCTCTTTAAGTCCCGACAAACTGATTCTGTTGTTTCCCGTTATTAGTGTAGAGTGTGTGTGTGTGTGTGTGTGTGTGTGTGTGTGTGTGTGTGTGTGTGTTTGTGTGTGAATGCATGTGCGGTACATTAGAAGGACATTAGAAGGAATGAATTTACTGCCCTATTACTGTGATTAGCATTTTCCATACAGATGCCAATTTTTCTGGAGAGCTTATGTTAAAATTTCATCTAAAAATATTACAGTTGATACTTCTTTGAACAGCTGGTAGTTTCCTCCACTCATTCCCAGGTGGCCACAGCTCCAATTTGTGGCTAGTCTTGTCTTCAAACATCTCGGGGCAGCCAAGATACGACAGGATGACAGATCGTCCTCTCAATGGATACTGACAAACAAATTAGTGCAAAGATGCTTTTCGTAGCAGACCAGATGTGTTGAGTTCTATCATATGGAACAAGCAATGAGAAACTGTCCGTGCCCCATCTGTCCCTTTTATTTTTTATTTATCTCTCTGTGTCTGTCTTTTCCCCGAGTCTTCTCATGCACTATCATGACAAAGCACCAAATTCACACATGCATTTAATGAGCACATTGAAAAGCTGGTCTCCTTGCCACCTCTAAAACTTCCCTAGGATAGAATCCAGGAAATGATGCCACGAAGCAATGCAACTCTCCAGTAAGATATGAAAGCAATCTCTAAACACTCTTCTGAAACACAAACCTTTGCCACAAGTAGGTAAAAGCCAGGAGGACACCATGGAGTGTTCTACTGCTTTCGCATTCTGAAAAGGTAGACTACACAGATGGGATGGAATGACTGGGATATGCCTTTATTCTTGCCCAAGACAGGCATATAGAATGTCCATTAGACTAAGAAGTAATTAGTTATATGAAAAGCCCTAGACTCTTACAACCTCTAAAGCCACGAGAAAAAATAATAATATTTTTCCATGTTACTTAGCTTATATCAACCAGGAAAGCCTAGAGAACCTCCTTATATTCACACAACTTCACTGAGAACTAGGAATAAAAAAATATCTCTTTTGAGAAGAGAGCACTGTGAAGGTGCCTACTGGTGCAAAGCAGCATGCAGTGAGGCTGGCTGTGGGCTCCACAATTAGTGAACTATAAGTGAGAAGGATAGAGATGTTTCCATGGGGCCATAGAATCCTACAAAGAGTACTGGAGCCAAACAAGACTAATGAACGAATGAGAGTCAGATTAACTGGGAAATAAGGGCAACAGTTCCAGGAGGGTGGGAGACCAGTGTCCTAATGACTGGAATGAATTGGGAGCCTGTGCAGACACCTAACACTAACTTTAGTTAGAGGATGCTGTGGAGACAAGAAGAGGAGTCCATTCTGAGAGTTCACCTAGAGTCAAATTTAAATGTCACAACAGAGGAGACTATGGGACTCTTAAGCAGGGAGCAATATTTATTCTCATATCCACTTTATTTATCTAGGCTCCAAAAAAATTATAGAATTGATAATACCTCCCTGCATTTATGAGTTAAGAAAAGGGTATTCTTTCCACCTCTCACAAAGGGCTGAAACTGAACATTGATTTAGCAAGCTTACAATCAAAAATACCAAATTACTATGAACACTCCTGCTGCACTTATTTCAAGTGGCTGTCCTTAGGAAGATTCAGTTCCATCTGGACATTGAACTGAAAGGGGAAAAGAGTATAGGCAGAGGTTAGTTTGGGGTCACAGAAAGCACAGCTGTCAGAGACAGATGTGTTAACAGGAGGAGAAAGAACCACTCTGGGTGGAGCTCAGGCATCCAGACCAGGGTTAGCATTCCTAGAACTCTAAAGCAGTTTCTGACAGCCTGCTACAGTGTCCTTCGAGTGCTTAAATAGCACTTTGAGCAAGGCTCATCTTGTCAAAATACTATTTTGTGTTTCGTATTTGATATAAATAATGCCAACACAAATTGATGTGACCAATAGAGTCTCATTCTGACACATTAAGGGGCCTGTAGTTTGAAAAATGATGACCTTCATGTGCATCCAAACCAGAGTGCTGAACACAGCTTGGTGATTCCTTCTAGTCTGAGTGATATTATGGCCTATGTTTCTTGGCTCACATTAACAAGTTATTGTCATAGATAGGATAATATTTTCTTAGTTCCTGGTTATAATTTGATTTCTTCTCATACAGTAGAATACCACCGTATTAGTTATTTGTATTGTTGTGTCACAAAACACTCCAACAAAAGCAACCCAAGGAAGAAAGAGCTTATTTTGGCAGAGTTCAAAAGTATAGTCCATTATCCTGAAGTCATAGCCATGGTGACAAGAACTTGAACCAACTGGTCACATTGTATCTATAGAAAAAAAAAGAAAGAGGAGGCAGTCAAGGAATACTTACCCTAGGCTAGTAAGTTGTGAGCAATAACATGAATTAATTCTCTGTTCTGAAATATGGGAAGTCAAATATCAAGAGGCTACCTGTGATTTAAAAAAAAAAAAACAAAAACAAACAAACAAAAAACTTCTTGCTAGGTCATTATCCTAATTAACGCTGTCAACTTGGCACAGCCTGGAATCACGTGAGAAGGGAGTCTCATTTAGGTGACTGGCTAGATCACACTTGCCTTTATGCATGTCTGTGTGGGTTTGTCCCGACTAATGCAAGAAAACTGCCCACTATGGGCAGCATAATTCCTTTGGCAAGCAATCCAAGGCTATGTACAAATGCTAGCTAAGCATGAGGCTGTGGATGGACCAGCCAGCAACATTCCTCCACAAATTTCAGCTAACAGCTCCTGCTTAAGTTCTTTCCGTAATGGACTTCTCTCGTGATGGACTGCGATCTGAAAGTGTTAGGCAGAAAAAAAATTCGTTGTTCCCCTAACCTATTTTTTTAATCAAAGTGTTTTTGCACAAAGATGGATGGAAAACATGTCTTTTTACATGCCTAATCTTTTAATACTTTTACAATGTTGATTTTCAGAATGGCTTTTGAAGAGGACACTCACGGTATGCTATCATCCTTCATCTAACAGCTGGTGGACAGTGTCATCTTTGAGTACAAGTATGCGCAGATGTTGTTTATGAGATAATGGCTCCTAGGTGACGGAGATGTGGCTCATGGAGACTAGCGGGTGGTACCAGGAAACGCCTGGCTACCACCAAGGATAAGCTCAGTATCCTCCTGCTGAGGACTCAACTCAGTGAGAACGCAGTGCCCTTGCGCAACTGTAGCATGACGCTGCCCCCCGTGAAAAACGCCCATGCGAGCCCAGATCTCGAGAGCCCCAGGCTGGAGCTGCTGACTCCAGAACCATTTGCTGCCATCTGGCTTGAGAAGATGCACATTCGGTTCTCTTCTCGCTCCTGGGCACACTCATTCGACTCTAGGACAGCTGTCTGTGACAATAAACTTACAGGATCAGGGCATGAAGAACCTTATGTGCACCTTTCAGGGTATCTCAGGAAGGCACGGCACCGTAAAACACCTTCTGAACTTGACTTGCTCCACATATTTGTGACCAAAATTTTGACATGCTTCATATACTCATTCTGTTCCTGCGAACTAACTTGGATTCTAAATTCGCAGGAGTCGAGCCCTGAGCCCTGACTTCTGTGGGCAGGTCCAGGGACTGCTTTGGTTGAGGCCAATCCCCCATAATTGAGCTTTTCCAGTTTGGCATCCCTTGGCTCACAGCATCTTTCAGATACAGTGTTTAAAGCCTAAAACTCTCTTCTTAAAACACAGTATAACAGAGTTTGTTTCCGGCCATTATCGTTTGGTTTGGGGTTTGTTTTGTTTTGTTTTGTAAAAAAGGAAATCCTCAAGTGAAAATAGCTTGTCGAATAGATGCATGTATCAGCCGTTCCTTTGACCAATAGGCTAGGGAGGGACAATAAAATTTGATTTGTGAACACCTGTTTCATCCCTCTGATTTCAATCTAGGAACTCTCTGAGCATTTTCTCTAGATCTGCAGATAGGCAGTGGCTTCCATCTCACCCTTCAACCTACTTCCTTCCCAGCAACATGCCCCTTCTTAGAAACATGTCTGAAGGGAAGGCCTTGCTTTCCCTTATCGTAAAAAGAACAAAGGGAGCCGCCAGCACTAAATAAGAGCCACGACCTGGCTTAACTCTAGTGTCCCCTAACATTCCCATCTTCTCTTCTCAGTATCGTGCATCTTAACTCATGATGTGTTTCACATCCTAGCATCTAAGTACATGAAAACAAGACTTCCACCATATTTTGTTCAATGCTACCATCCCAGAGCCTGGAGTGCTCTGTAATGGATGCCAATAGCTATCTGGGGGGAAGGGTTCTTGTAAGATTTGTAATGAGAGAGATTCTGGAGGATCCATCTCTGACCCCCTAATTCCATGGCTTATAAAAAAGAAGAACAATTATTATCCAAAAAAAAAAAAAAAAAGACTTAGCAAGTGCTGTGGTGCCACATACCAACAGCACTGGAACTGTACTCAGTGACGTTTGAGAGTCTGTTTCACTTCTGTTCCACGTGACCAGTTAATATCCCTAAATGTTACAAGACATCTAACATGGAGTCAGTTCCTTCTACCAACCCCAACAGGAGACACCTCCTGTAGAACATAGGTAGGTAAATGTGCACAGTGGTTTATTAGAAGACTTTGCCGCCCACTCCACTATACACCTACCACTCTTCGTTAGGTTAAGCCCAGATGGGTCTAAGGAACTCAACCAAAGCCCATATCTTCATCCAGGACTCCGCCTTTGGGGATTGCCTGAGCTACAGTCTTGACCGTTTAGAGTTCAAGGGTGAGAGGATTGGGATAACATGGGCAAATGGAGAATGGCAGAGGTGCAGTCCTGAGAGAGCAGATAAAGGAGACCTGAGAAAAGCAAAGCTGACAAGGAGTCTGCATTTCCAGTTGAAACGGTTGGTATCTCCTATTCTTGGGAATTCTCTCAGGGTATGTCTGTAAGGCAAGCTCCTTTAAAAGCCTTTGGTACAGGTCAGCACAGATTTCATATAGTCCCTTTCTCACCCCCACTACCTTCTTTTACCCCCACTCCCCTTTTTTTGCTGAAACTCTTCATCTCCCCAGCAAGCCCCCTCCTACTTTCATGCACTGTGTGTGTTGTGTATACACATACATGCACGCATGTGCACACGCACGCGTGCGTGTATGTTCCACTGAGTTTGATAAGGATTGATGGGATGAATGTAGATGAGCATTTATTTCCCAGAGAGAGCATAGGAAACTTTTCAGTAGCTACACTGCTGAAGAAAATAGCACCCTTCCCCCACAGCAACTATCCATTGCCCACCGCCCCTCAGTGAATGATGGAGCTTCGTGACTGCCTCCTTCACCCTAGATCCTATGCTGCGCTGGTAGGCAGAGCTGCAGTGAGATCATGAGCCCATGTCATCTCCTAAAGACATCTTTCTGTATCATATTTATGCTTCGTCCTTACATTCTTTCTCAATATCCCTTGAGCCTCAGAGAGGGTGATGTCTACGTCCCATTTAGGGTCATTATTCTCAGCACATTCTGAGCAGTCTTGAGAGTCTGTGTGTTAACTGTTGCCTGCAGCCCTAAGATTCTTCTCTGATGAAGGAGATGGAGCAGAACTAATCTTTGGGTATAAGCACACGTATTTAAATGTCAGTTTAATAACATATCCATTTAGCAAAATGGCAGGAGTTGGCAACTCCCACTCACACCGTGTCTTTTAAGATACGTCATGGTTTGTTGTTGGTTCCAGGCAGGTGTTAACTGACAGCATCCTCCACAATCCCTACTCGTGCCTCTTTCTTTGTCCTCACAGAGTCTGGGTCCCAGGCAGAGCATATGTTTTCAGCTGCAAGCTGCTGCTCACACTCGGAGGATGCTGTGCTCTGACTATCTATTTTTCAGCCAAGCGATCTCATTTGCTATGCCTTTAATTTTGATCTCTCTTTTCTGGAAGATAAGAACCTGCCATTCTCTGTCAGGGATTGTATCCTTAATTGTGAATGCTGTAGCCAGAGGCCAGCTTCTTTTGGGTATACAGATAAGGAAATCAACCGCCCCACCCCCACCCCCACCGACATCACTACCAATATTATAAACCTCTCAAAATAAAATTCTCTCAAATGTAAACACACTGTCTCAATAATTAGATAAACACACCCAACCACTGGTACAGGCCTAGAGAAGGAGCTAATTATATTATTTTCAGTGACTGACTAGCCTGACAACCGTCCCATAAAATATCTAAGCTGCTTTTTGTCAGTCTTACACATAACTATCGATGTAGAAATTCTTATGAAAGTAACTGCTCAAACATGAAAATCACAAGGCATGAGCTCATTAAACAAAGAAATAGTATGAGCTCTGTTCTGTACCAGATTAGAACTTTAAATGATCTTTCCTGCTAGCAGGTAAGGTATGGGGCCTTTAAATATTATTATTCACATTTAATCATGTGCTGCATGCAGCTGCCTAATTGCTAAATGTTTTCTCTTGTGCTTAAGTTTCATGCCACAGATTATTAAAAATTGACTTTACAATATTTATTTTACTTATCTTCTCAAGCCAGACTGGGCTTAGACCATAGATTTGGTGAATTATTAATTTTTAAAGGCAATTTGTGCTACATTTTACACTTGGATGAGGTCTAGAGAGATCCTGGTCTCTAGTGCAAACCTTACAGAACTGAATCGCTTTGATTCATCTTTAATCTAAAGATTCTCAAAGCACATAGCCAGGGATGTAAGAGCTAATGAGCCCTCCGATGTAAAGTGAAGTGCTAACACACATTTAGTTAACGCTTAGATTCATGTGATGAAAGAAGGAAACCCACCATTTCCAGGAGGTAATCTAAGTAATAACCTTGGACAATATAATTCATTCAGTTATGTAATAAGAACTTCTTAGATACATAATGAAGCGTTAATTTAAAAAAACCACAGAGCCAACAAACATCTATACACCACCCCTAATTTACCTCAGATACCACAGACAGGCCTTCTGAGATTACTACCACACTACTACTCACTCTAAGACTGTGTCCTCTAAAAAAAAAAAAGTCATCCTTTATTTTCCTACAATTCAGTGTAGTTGGATGTGACCAGAGATATTCTCTCTGTGTCTCTCTGTCTCTGTCTGTCTTTGTCTCTCTGTCTCTCTCTGTCTCTCTGTCTGTCTCTCTCTCTCTTCTCCTCCTCCCTCCCTCTCCCTCCCCTCTCCCTCTCCTCTCCCTCCCCCTCCCCCTCCCTCCCTCCCTCTCCCTCCCCTCTCCCTCTCCCTCTCCCTCTCCAAGGTCTCACACAGTCCAGACTAACCTCAACATGCTATATTGCCAAGGATAACCTTGAACTTCTAAGATCCTCTTTCCGCTACCTTGAAAGTACTGGGATTATAGGCATGCACCACTGTAATTAGCTAATGCAGTGCTAAAGATTGAGCCCAGGGCTTTGTGCATGCTAGGCAAACATCCTACCAAGTAATGATTGTCAACTGCTGATTATCATAAAATAAACATAAACTTTCAAAACCCTCAGGGAGTTCAGAAATACCTGATGGAAGATCATCAAGCATGAGATTGAGACACGCTGTTGGTGCCAAGGACTGCCCCTCATATCTAAAAGACATTGCTCAGTCTGTAGAGCTTAGAGTAGGTACAAGAAGGTAGATTGTGACTAATTCACTGTCATCTGTGAGGTTTTATCTCTAAAGACAAGTAAGGAAGGCAGACTTAGCTCTCAAACCACGGGAGTGTGGTCTTTATGTTTTCAGGGTCTCTACAATTTTGCCATACTGTTATCTAGATCCAGACCATTCTGCTTGCTGGTATCCTCCTAAGCACTATAGAGTGTCAGTATTGTCCCTGCTTCCTCCTAGGTGATGACATAGCATTCCTCTTCCCATAGTCACGATAGTTAAAACTACCTATAGACATCAAATTATGCCCCCTTCCTTTCTTGTCTCCTCATAGTGTCTGGTTATTACTTTTAGGCTTAATTGAATAGAAATTGCGATGTTACTCACTGTTACTGGACTGGAATTTCTTTATCATATTTAGTAGAAATTATTTCCAACATTTACTGAATATCACTAAGCATTTCTATCTATTTTGGTGGAATTGATTGCGTAATTGCGAAAAAGTCAGCTTTTATTGAAATCTGTGTGGGTTTTGCCCAAATAAAAATTCAAAAAGGATGGATTTGTTCAGTGCTCAGCCTGCAAACAACTCAAGGATAAAGTTGAGGTGCCACTCAGCACCTGATGGACACTGATCCCAGAGGTGGCAGCCTGGGGAGATCAATCTTTCTGTCCCCCAGGCTTCTGCTCTCAAAGGCAGGGCTGATAAGAGGAGCCATCTCATGAAACAGGAGGGTGCTTGATGATGTAACAGTTACTCTAGGGATTTCAACTATAATTTTAGCTGTTTTAATTAAAGCAGAGTAACTTTCATTGGATAACTGAATATAAAGTTCCAAAAAGCTCCAAGTATGAATTTAGAGCCACACTTAAGAATGAAGAAATATGTATATATCTTTAAAAATATATTAACCCTTGAAGAACTTCATGAGGTATATTTTTATCCATATTTACCTCCAACCCCTTCATTTATTCCTCCTGGATCTACCATCCAACCTCCAGTCCTCTTTTTTTTTTAATTTAATAAGCCGTGGACTCCAGTTTGTGTCACCTATATACTTCCGAGTGTAGGGCTATCCACTGGAACATGCTCAACCTACAAGGGGCCACATCCTTAAGGACAACTGACCGTCTCTCTCCCAGAAGTCACCAGTTGTCCATAGCTCCTTAGTCTAGGTCAGGAGCTCATGACCACCCTCTGACTCCATGCTAGAACGATGACCAGCTCTGTCCTGTGCAGGTCTACTGCAGGCAACCACAGAGAGAGTGGGTGAGTTCCTAAACGCATCAGTCGTGTTGAGTCCAGAGGACACTATTTCCCTCTGAGCCACCCCAACCTCTGGCTTCTTCCCAGTCCTTCTTCCGATACAGTCCCTGACCCATAGGCAGGGGACGGGGGCATAGATATCACACTTGAGGGGGCACAGATACCACATCTGAGGCTGAGCAATCCGCAGTCACTTATTCTCTGCCCTTTGACCAGTTGTGAGAGAGACATAGACCAACATTGTTTGCACCAGCTGCTCATCTTATCACTGGGACCAAAGTGAAGGGAGGACTTTATTTTGGCTCGTTGTTTCAGAGGAAGTAATTCATCATCGTAGCAGAAAAGGTCTGGTAAGTGGCATCTCTGCATCAGTGAGAGCAGATAGCATCTGCCTGCTCACATCACAGAAGACCAGAAAGCAAAGAGAGAATAGGAATGTAGACATCAAGGCCTGCCCATCAGTGGACCACTTTCTCCAACCACCTCTCGGATACTCCACAGCATCCAAAAGCAGTATCACAATCCTGAGACTAAGTGCTCAGACACATGAACCTATGAGGGACATTTCATGTTTCAGTCACAAGATTGTTCTAGAGTTCTCTATTTAGTACTACTTCAATAAACAGAAGAGATTTTTGTCCATTGAGAGACCAATTGTCAGTGACGCGGGCATCGGGCCAGGGTTACAGATTGGTGCCAATGCATTCGAATAAGGACTATTTGAAACCAGTAAGCCAGTGTTTTCACAGGAATAGCGGAAGCTCTGGCTGGTCCTTGACTACTTGCCAATAAACATTTGCTTCAGTCACTCAAGGTCCTGTCTTGTCTGACCAGCTGCTTGAGTTGATTGTCACTCTTCATCTGTGAGTGGTGTGGTCTAAATCTGTGAGTGGACTGTTCTACACTATTCGATGCCCAGGTCTCCACTAACCTTCCAAAGTCCCCTCTGAGGAGAAACAACTGTATTGAAGGTTCCTCTGGATGCCCCTGTCCATCATCTGCCATCTCCTACCAGGTCCCATACAAAGCGCCAGTCTTGTTGTCCAGTTGAGTGAAGGCAATAAAAGAACGTAGATAGATGCCTCTGGGAGAAAAGACTTGTTTGTTTATTGTAGAAACAGGCCCCAGATATGTATAAATGGACTCTTATTTTATATTTGCAACAGCTCTATGAAGTAGCCAGTCATCTTTTTTTTTTCTTGGTAGTACAATGTTTTTAGTGAATTTACTCTTTAGACAAGTAGCATGACTTACTCAGAAATATATAACTCTAATGAGAAAGGAGAACGAGGCTTGGAGCTGCTTCCCCTGTTTCTGTGAAAACTACATCCAGCCACAAGGACTTGGGCAGAAATGGCTTCAGCTACTGTTAATCAGACTGATTATTTAGTCCACTGCTCAGGAATAGCCTCGCTATGCTCTTGAATTGATTGCATAGAATATTATCTAACTCAATTCTATCAGACATGGCAAGACCTTTTGTGATGTGGGTATTAAAATAAAAAGAAATTTTGCTGGTTTGAAATTTCTTTTCTGAGACAGGGTCTCATTATATAGCCCACACTAGCCTAGAACTCCTTTGTAGCCCAGGGCAGTCTTGAAATAGCAATCCTCCTGCCTCTGCCACCCAAGTTCTGGCATTATAAGCCTGTATCATTATACCTAGAAATACATTTTTACTTCATAAATACAGTAGCTTTTTTTTATATAAAGCAGTAATCTATTTTACAAATAAAAGACAAACGTTGCAAACCCAAGTAGCTAAAGCTCAAATTTAGCAAGCATTTATATAGTTTGTAAGAAGTTCATTTGTTCAAAAAAAGAATTTCTTCTAGTAAATTGTTGGCTTTCCTTTTTGACAAATGCTTCAGTAAACAGATAAGAGAAGTCTAACAGTTTAAAATGGGTTTGAGCATTCTTCTAAAGACATAAGAGTTTTCTTAGAATGGAATCACCCTTCTATCTGCCCCGATATCTTTAAAATGAAGTGTTGAGTCTCTTGTAGGACATGTTGAGCTGGTTTGGCATGGCATCTGAGCAGATGTGCAAGTTAACAAAAGGCCCTTGAGAAGGTATAAACACCTCAATTGCTTCACTACTGCACAACATGTACCCTGGAGAGATGGAAATTTTGTCAGAAAATTATCCTCCTCAAAGTCCCCAGGAAGTTGACTAAAGATAAAGAAAAGAGGGAGGGAGAGAGATAAGAAAGAAAAGAAGAAAAGTAGGGAGGGAGAGGGAAGGAGGTAGGGAGAAAAGGAGGGATGGAAGGGAGGGAAGGAAGGAGGGAGGAAGGGAAAAAGAAAAGGGAGAAGGAAGGGAGGCTAGATATTGGATTGTTTGCATCTGGTAGAGCATTGCTAAAGATAATTGTTAAGTCAATTCTAGTTATATGTTGCTTTAAACTGTGATTTTATATACAAAAAAAGCGTGATAATAGCTATGAGGCAGTGGCTGACTTCCAAATTTCATTTGAAAATGGAAATAAACAGAGAATAGCTTTTGCTGCAGAATCATCTATAATTTTCAAGATCTTTGCTGTACACCTATCACTCTCTAGGCCCTATTTAAGTGACACATTGCTGCATTCTGTTAGCAGCCCTGTTAGTGGGATTTCATCAGCGTCTTGAAACAGGCTTGTCTCTCATGCATCACTTCTTCATAAAGCCACATCTGTACTGTGGTTACATAATATTATAACTGAACTCAAGGGGCTTACGTCTCAGTAAGTGCAATGTCCAAACAAGAAATAAGAAAGAAGAGAAAGATTTATTATCTGCATCAGGTAAAAAGTGCATGGGATTTATTTCCAAAGCAATGTCCTCTCTGCACAAAAAAAAGATGTGTGGATTTTATTTAGAGAGGCTATGTAAGTTTATAAAGGAAAGCACTTTGGAGGCGGGAGCATTCCCAGCATGCTCAATTTAAGAGGCACATCACTGACTGAGTGTGCTCAGCTTAAGGTCAAGAGGGAAAGATACACCCCTGGGAATGCTTAGCGTGTTCAAAAGGTTTAAAAGGCAGCCATGACTACTTCTGCGCATGCTTAGTTTCTTTTTGCCCAAAAAGCTTTTAACAATGGGGAAAAGAAAGAAAACCTTGAAGACTTGTCAATACAAGGTTTTGCCCCAAAGCCTTTGTTTCTAAAGGGTATCAATCCTCCAACTCCAATCACTGTCTGAGGCCACTCTTCACCCAAGAAGTCACCCTGACCTAGGAAATGTGCTAAAAGGTTACAGTGAAAGAAAAGCATCAAATTCTTGGCTTTGAATTCACAGCGTCTTAAATGCAGCTATAAGTGGGTTAAGAATTAGGAGGATAGTACTTCAGGAAGTCCTGACTTTACTGATCTCCTCCCACTCAAAGGAAGAGGAAGTGCTAGTATCTTGTTAGGCTGGCCTCCTTTCAGCTAAAAGTAGAGCCCCAAATACATGAGAAAGACTAATATTTTTTGGCCCCAGAGCAGTGGACACTGCTGTACACTCTCGGACCCTTCCCTGTGCCTCAGCCACTAGGGAAGCTACAGTAGACAAGAGACTGGGGAACTACTAGGACCAGAAAACACCCAGGCCAGGAATTCTGTGTCTTTCTTGCTCCAGAGATACCTGTAGATTGACCTAACCAAACGTGTCACAAGATGTGAGGGAAGGACAATAGTAGACATGGGCTTGTGGGACTTCACCATGCTGCAGAAAGCAAAGCCGAGGACAGTCTCTACGCTCTATGTTATACTCGTGAGTAGAGATATGTTTAAGCCCCAATAAAGATGGAGTCCAGGTGGCCAAGGGATGGGAATAGCTGAAAAGGGAGGGGGAAAATCTCTGTTTAAGTTCTATTTACTCTAGGTGAAAAACACACTGACGAAAGCCAGAGGCTACTGTCTGTTCAATGATATCATCACAGTAATAGACAGCACACACACACACACACACACACACACACACACACACACACCAGGAAATGGAACAGGTAATGTGGAAAAGATGCTTTGGTGGCCTCAAAGAGGAGCTCCAAGAGGCAAACACACTGCTTGATTCTCACAAGGTACTGGTGAGGAAGAACAGCAACATGTCTGAGGGCTGACTGCGGTTGAAGGGAAGCCAGAGATGGACTCGTCAAATCTCCCCTCAGTGCAGCCCCGACACCTGACTGACCTTGTCCTGAACAGTCACTGACCCACCATGTAGAACCAGGCAGCTTTCTGAACAAACCAACTGCAGATATATATATTGTGTGTGTGTTAATTCTCTACTTAGCTACTATCCTTGGCCCTCAAGATAAGATGGGCTAAAATATTCTGTAAAATTACTTACATAAAACTGGAAGCCATAATATATGAAACAAAGAATCTGCAAAGATTCCTTTGAGTTTGTATTGTGTTGGGCATCTATTGTTGGTCATAATGACTGCCGTTATGAGCAGTTTGTCTCCCCAGTGAGACTCGTTGGAAGAAACTATTCTTCTTCATTTGCCAATGGCTATCTATTGGAGGTAGCTTCCAGGTTGGGCATGGGTATATATGTCCACTTTCCTTTCATCTGGTGAAGACCCATGCAGGTCCTAAACACGCTGCCATAGCCTCTGTGAGTTCACGTGTGTGTGCGTGTCAGGTGTGCTATAGTTAGATCTTGTTTCCTTGGCGTCCACCATCCCCTCTGGCTCTTACACTTTTTCTGCCTTCTCTTCTACAAGTTTCCCTGAGGCCTGGGGCGCGGGGGGCGGGGTGGTGGTGGTGGTGGTAGGAGAGACATCCTCTTTAGGGCTGAGTGTTCCAATGTCTCTCGTTCTCTGCAGATTGTCTGGCTGCAGGTTTAGGTATTTGTTTCCAGCTGCCGCAGGAGGAGGCTCCTCTCACAACGGCCGAGCAAGGCACAGATCTAAGAGTATAGAAAAAATGTTGTTGGGAGTCATTTTATTGCTATGTTTCCTTAACACAACAGTGCCACCCACGCCACCAGTGCCACCCACGCCACCAGTGCCATCCACACCATCAGTGCTACACACAACACCAGTGCTATCCACAAAACCATTATTTTGAGTAGAGCCTTAAAAACCAAGGCAAAGGCCCTGCATGGGAGAGTAGAGGGGTAGAACTCAGGAAAATATCTGCAGGGAAGTCCTGAGTAGGGAAGTGTGTTGTACACCCCACTTTCTGGACCATGTTGAACCCTCCCAGAATCTCTACCCCATGTCTGACACCAGAATTTTACACTATGGAAACTCTATCTTTCCTCTTGTTGTTGGTCTAGCCCAATACCAGGATTAATGGCAACTAGGGAACTTACTCTACGATATAACTGAACAGTGGCCTGTGGTCTTAAGAAACATTGAAGCATTGTCATTGACTGTTCTGCCCATTAAATGTAGCTTCCCACCTAAGTTGAAATAAGGAAATCAAATCCCAGCTCTGCATAGGATAGGGCCAGTAGATGAATGAATTGCCAACACTCTTGCCAGTCAAAGGGTTAATCCAGAGAGGTCCTTTCCCTCTACTTTCTCATAAATAGCCATTGTTCAGCTAGGGAACCCCCCCCATAAAGGTGACAGGGGACATCAGACCTGAGAAGTCTCCTTCAGTGGTGCTTGTGGGAGACAAATCATTCTGCATGTGCCATGCAACTACAACCTGTCCTCCCAGGCTTCCCGGAAGAGAAGAGCAGGAGAGACAATTAAAAGTCAATGATGCTTCCCCAGCTAAGCCAAACATCCCCGTTAGAGAAACAGGAAATCAATGTGGAGATCTGCTGGGCTCTGAGCTGGTCTTGTTACCACATCGGGGAATAAGGGAGCTGTTAGCAGGTATTTAGTGGACTCTGTAAGTGCTTATATAAAATAACACATTTAATTTAATGTGCGGTTATAAAAATAAGTGGGCTTTATGGCTGCTAGCTTTGTGTAGCAGCAAAGCCAGAGGGGGAAGAAAGGCTCCTCCACACAGGGCACGGGTCACACATCTCTGCTGGCTACCCTGAGGAAAGTTTCAGCTCATTCTGTTGTTTTGAAAGATGTCTCAACTTCCCTCCTCTCCCTGTCAATCATTTACTAAGTGAGAAAGGCCAGGATTCCTCATCCGGAGCTGCAATGAGGCAGCAGCAGCCAGGGCTGGTTCGCAGGGCTGGTAGTGCTGAAAGATGAAAAGACAGCAGAGCTCCACATTGCAAACACTTGACATCCTGCTTTATGTGCGTGGCTCCATGAAAGTTAGGCAGGATGTCAGCGTTCATCCTGGCCTGAAGTCTTCTTTATATTTCAAGACAAAGGAGTGTTTTCTGAGGTTTTTTTTTTTTTCCCTAAGTTCTCCTAGACTTCCCAATACTCCACTTGGCTTGTGTCATGTGGAGTTGTCCTAAATGTTCGTTTTTTCCAAAAGCTCAAAGGACACAACAATCCACTGGAGGAAAAGACCAAGGAACCGAGAGTACACATGCAGGGAAGCTGTGGGAACTAAGAAGGAAGCAGAGTTTTGGCGAATCATCTGTGGATTTTCATCTCTCGGCCACATCTGTCACTAAGCCAACTTGCGTGCCCATCCTTTCTCAGACATTCAGGACTAAATAGGAGCATGTACAATGGCAAGGAATCACTCTGGGCCCTCGAAAAGGGATTGCCAAGGTGTGTGTCCTGAAAACGAGGTGTGGCTCTGAACCTGAGCGCCGGGGAGAGCTGTGACGCGTAGGAGGAGCCAGGGCATGTTGGCGAGTCAGTCTCGCAGTGAGGACAGCTGGGCTACGAGATTTACAGCAGTCTCCTGATGGCTGATCCCTCAGCACACTCATTAAGATAAAAATTGAGTCCTCCACCACAGAGGCTGCCATGGTTTGGATAAAGAACGTGCCCCCAGCATAGGCTCAAATGTTTGAACATTTTGTCAACAGCCTGTGACACTGTTGGGGAAGGTTGCTGGACCTTTCGGACATAAAGCTTCACTGGCTGATGTAAATATGCAGGGGCGGGGCTACAGGTTTTCAGCCCGCCCCACTTCCTGGCTGGATGACTACTGTGCAGCCTCCAACCAGGCCCCCAAATAAATCCTTCCTCCAAGTTGTTCTGGCAACTAGAATTCTGTCACAGAAACAACAAAAGTAACTAACACAAGCCGAAGGCAACAATCTGTAGCCTAATCTGTGGGCGAAGAGTATAAAAGCCACTGTTCTCAGAGGTGTCAATATTCATTGTGAGTGGATGACTGTATTGTGGTTGAGTCAAAGAACCCTTATCTGTAAAGATCCCTTACAGTGTGAAGACTCCAGAGTTGTGCAGAACTTGAAAAAGACTATTTAATCCCTTCCTCCTCTGGCCTCCTTCTGGATAAGAAAGGAGACCAGCAATCCCTGCTAACTCGGGAGGCTGCCATGAACATCGATTCATTACATGTAAATTAGTGCTTTTTGGTTTTCTTGAATCATCGTCAATATGCAATAAATATTTACTCATTAGCCCCATGTCTAATTAGCACTATCTGCACAATCAGGTGTAAGGAGAACCATGACCTGAGACACTGGTGCTTGCTTTTGCCTCTGCCATTAGCTATTGACCACCTCCCTCAGTCTCTGAGAAGTCCTAGAAGGATGTTGGAGGACTTGGGGAGTGGCCCCAACTCTAGCTCGTACAGCAGGAGTTTGGGGGTATGAATCTTTTGAGACTTCGTTTAAACAAAGCAGGTGGTAGGATTCTGTTGCTTAAGCACACTACATGCTCTTAAAGGGTCTAAACAATAAAAAATTAAAAGCACTGGTGTCAAGGGACTTCATCCTGGTTTCTTTTTGTCAGAGCATCAAAGAAGGAGGCTTTAAGATATTTTTTCAGAACTCCCTTTTTGAATTTTTTTTTAAATACTTTCTCATCACGTCGCCTTGAGGGATCTAGCTCGGGTCCTCTAGGGCCATGGATTTCACTGCTGACAAAACTAGGGAAACAACTGTGTCCCGAAGCAGCCCGTCTCTTAGCTTTAAGTAGTTTAAGATGAGCAGGAGAGGACCGAGGTGTAATGGGTTTGGATTCAGCTCCAGCCCACGCCGTGCACAAGTGCCGTCTCTGCCACCTGCCGAACCCCACTTGCTGTCATTTAAGATCTGGACTGCCAAGTCACACAATGATAAAGGCAGAACCGAAATGGAGCTGGTGCCCTACAACTTGTAGCCTGTCCCAAATTACTCAAGGTGGTGCTGTCCTTGGCTTAGAAAGAAAGAAAGAAGGAAAGAAAGAAAGAAAGAAAGAAAGAAAGAAAGAAAGAAAGAAAGAAAGAAAAGAAAGAGCAGCAGTGTAGTGACAGTCCAGTCCAGCACTGGGCCATGTTGTCCTTGCAGGGTTTTTGGCTGACAGGACACTTGGTCAGCAGCTGCCAGGGGTGCTTACTGCCATTATGGTGCAAGTGACCCAGCCTATGAGATGACCATGGAAATCCATGCTCTTAAGTCAGACAGGCCCAGAAGAGAGGTCGTTTAGTGGAGCTCTCAATGTGGATATTTCTCATCTAATTGCCTAGGCTCCATCGTTAAAGGTCAAAGGAGGCAGCTGGCGGAAGTTTCTCGCAAAGGAGTGACCCTCCTTTAGAACCAACTAGCTCTTTAAAAGATGCATCTTATTCTGGTTTGTGTTTATGTACCTGTGTGTATCTGTGTGGATGCCTGTTGTGTATACAGATGTACAGAAGAGGGCATCAGACCTCCGGGAGCTGAAACAACAGGCAATTATGTGCAACCTGATGCGGATGCTGGGAACTGAACTCAGGTCCCCTGGAAGAGCAGTAAGAGCTCCTAACAGCTGAGGTGGCCCTCCAGCTCGAGTTTATGTTTTAATTAACTCAGCCCTTTAGTGCTTGTCATTGAGAAAACAGAGCCTTCCCTGGATGGAAGTTATTTCTCAACTAGTCAGTTGGGAACTCCTAAGATGTGCTGGTGGCAGAGACTCCTCCCCATCATTCTCTCCTTCTCTTCCACTGTGTACACACGCATGTGTGCATGGGTGTGTGCATGCACACGTGCTCACTTATGAGTGTGCGTTTAGACATAAAGGCGCATGTGTGCACACTTGGAAGTAAACACTAGAGAACAGCCTCAGCTGTCATTCCTCAGGTGCCATCCATCTTGTTTTGTCTTGTCACAGTTTTGCGACAGGGTCTCTCATGTTCCTGAGGTTTACAGAATAGGCTAGGCATACTGGCCAGAAAGACCTGGGTATGCGCGTGTCTCCACCCTTCAGTACTGGTAACACAAGCATGAGTTACCACGCTTAGCTTTCTCACATTGTCCTGGGGCAATCACTCAGGTCTCTCTGCTCACAAAGCGAGCACTTTACCAACTGAGTGTCTCCCCACCTTTTCACAATGAGCGTAAAGAACAGTTTGCCTCCTGGACCTGTGAGCCATGTGAGCTGTAAAACCTCCCCACAGATGACACATCCAGTCAGTTCGTGTCTGCAGAACAGAAGCCCTGTCATCTCATAGCAGTGACCTGGGAAGCCGAATTAGCCCAAAGAGCAGAGGGCAATCCAATCACCACATTAATAGAGGTGCTTATAAGGTAGTCCAGAAGCCCGAGGGAGGGGACGCCATCTGAAATACTGTATTCAGTAAGAGCGTGGAGAGATTAAAGAGGAAGCCAACCTAGAGCGTGCTGAGTGGACCCCAGGCTGCAGCCAGGGAGATGCCAAATCACTAATCTCCAAATGAGCTAAGTTACGAGGAAGCCATTTTCCCTTAGAGTAGCAGAGCGCTGCAGTCCCCGTGCGTTTTTTGTGAAGACTGGGCACTTTTCAAACTGGCTGCTCATTTTAACTTGGCCCAAGCAGCAGCCTCAGTCTGTTCATTTTGGCACGAGTCAGGTGAGGATGAATGATAATGGCCCCTGACTGACTACAGTAGCAAAAGAGTTCTTTAGAAAATACAGCACAATTTGAAGGGTACCAGCCTACACCTTGCCAATACCAAGCATAGCAATTACTTCTGCATCTCAATGTGGGGTTCCAGCTCTCATTCCAAATAAAGCAAATGCTCTGTTCCATGATACGTAAGAGGGAGGGGAGAGAAAACTGAGTTCAGGTCCCTCTGATGACCTGAGGGGTATTATGAGTCTCAATTTATCCATGAAGGGGCTTGAAGTCAAAAAAACAAACAAAAACAAAAAACTGAAGTTTTGTAATGAGTATTACGTAAGTCAGAATAAATTTGGTGGCAAGTGTTAGGTAACCAGTCTTGGCTCATGGAACTGGAGGGTTGAGAGGCAGAGCTGACTCAGATCCAGCTGGCATCAGATGGTAATGATGGATAGAAATCAGAACGCAGGGCCATGCTGAGCCAGCCCAGCCTTCCTCTACTTCCAACTCTTTTTCTTTTGGGGTCGGTGACACATGATAAGTGCAAGGCCTAGGATTCTGGGCTTACACGCTCCAGCCTCCGCTGGTCACTTCATCCAGTAGGAATGCTTACCAGTCAGTCAGTGACTCTCACTGACCTGAGTCCTGTGTCCACCCGTGAAAGAATCACTAGGTGAGGTATGTCGTTTCTTGGGCGTGGGACAAACAACATGTCCTTGCTCAGTAACACCCCACCCTTAGATTAATGCTGCAGTTCCACCGTCTTGAAATATCTAATGATTTATTAATGGGAGCTCCACAGTTTCATCTCTCTATGGACTCTGAGAATTCGGGGGTCTCATGGTTCAGGAAGAAAAGAGTAGGCTAGATTGTCAGAGCTCTCTTAGAGACAAGATGGGTGTGAGCCTTGCTCAAGCGGTAGCCCACAACTCAGCAGTGGATGCTCCCAGAGGAAGACTAGCTCAGCTCCATGGCAGAAAAATGGGTGCTAGTGAGCAGAGCATAAATATGGGAGATTCCACACCAGACTCTAGTACCAAAGCCTTTGCTGCTGTCTTGGTCTTGGAATGATTGACCGATCTTGTTACTCGTGTTTGGTGTGGATGGTAAAACTGTACCAGCATTACTTGAGCCATACGTAAATAAATAAATGTGTTTTTATTCTGCCTGGAATCAAAATCTGTACAGCATTGTTTCTCAGCAGAGCACCCGCGATCTGTTTGCTACCGAGTCTCCACTTTGTACAAACCCACTGCCCCGTAGTGGCTTAGTAAGACCAAGATGTCTGCGCTGACTTTAGGTGAACACGCTGTCCATAAATAATCTTTTAGAATTTACCCCCTATGTCTAGACCACCTCTCCTCACATGACATTGACTTCCATCCCCAAAGAAAGTTAGACTGCCTCTGATTTCTTGCCGCTCAGCCTGAAACTCGACAATTCAAAGCTAAATGTAAACTTGCCGCTGCATTACTTAGGGAAATATCTGCAGGGCAGTTGGAATGACATCAGGCTGGGCCTTTTGATGGTCCACGTGTCAGCATTTCTCAGGCTCCTTCTGTGGAACAGAGGTTCCCTGAGATGCTCATGAAAGGCCTTCCAATGCATAAGAAATACTGCATGCTCAATCCATCTCAGATATTCAAATGATGTCAGCAAATTGCATATCACTCCAACCCTAAAAAGCCTTCCCAGTACAGAATTTGGTTTAATTTCCTAGACCTCAGCATTCCACAAGTGCCATTTAAAGCACAAGCTGGAAAACACTCCCTGAGATCTCCCCATAATTTTCTAATGAAGACATGTATATCTCTGTGACATGGTAGAACATTTAAAAAAAAAAAAAAAGTATAACTGTCCTCTGGTCGTCCAAGACCAGCCTAGAAATCATTACAAAGTCTCTGCATGTTTTTGAACTTTGAGGCCTGGCATGACTCAGCAGGTAAGTAGGCTGCTGCCAAGAATGACACAAGCACACGTGTGCCCACACATACCGGTAATAAATTACTTATCTGGAGACACTAATGCATAGTTTACTTCCTAGAGTGGTTCAAAAGGAAATGTGAGCTTTGTAACACTCCAGCTCCCACAGATCGGTGCCCTCTGTGGTGTAGATCTTTGTGTTGTGGTTCAGAGCCTGTGCCTGGTCCTTGTGGGGAGCTATCAGTACCTATCCCACCACCGACAATGCTCGAACTGGTGGTACCTCAAGTAGTAACTTTGCAACCCCAAAACCTGGACTTTCTTCTCTGAGGCAGGAGGAGCTCCCTGGCCCTGTAGTGTAACAGACAAGCAGGGTAACGTCCAAGCCCTCATTGTTTAATTAACGATGTTTGCTACACTACATGGGCAAAATTAAATCCCTGCTTCGCTGTTGACTGGGTCATGTCACTCTACCTTGACCCCACAGATATTTCTCTTACAATTCCATCTGTTAGAGGTATATCCCCACTCAACCTTCAGCACTCACAGGTCATGCCTGTTGAAAACTGGACCACAAATACCTGGGCCACAGTCTCAGCATCCCCACTAACTCCAGGGTAAGCATCCCTTCCTTTGGAGTGTCCTTCTCATCCGCAGTAGGGGCCTGATATTAGCTCTCACAGTGCTGGGGCAGTGCGAACCCGAGATGGTGAGACAGAGAAGCCTCAGGCAGGTGTGTGTGCCAGGGTATGGTAGGATTCTTCCAGATGGCTCAGAGCCCACACCAGGTGTTTTCAGAAGCCTTTGTTCTTTCTCTTTCCAACTTTTTAGTTATTACCAAGACCTCTAAAGGGAGCAGCTTCCAGGAGAAGTGATGATACTATGTTTCCTCTTTGCCTGTTTTCAGTATTGTCTCCAGGTCCTTCCTGACTTGACCCAGCATGGCTGCCTTGGCCACACCCTTCATGTGGCCTGGTCTCTCTCCAAAATAATGACTTGCTAGAATGGTTCAAAAAAGAAAAAAAAAAATACTCAGGGAGATAAAATTAAGATTCCATTTTCCACACTTTAGCAGAAAAAAAAAACATGCAGAATGCAAAGCAAAAGGATGAAAAACAGAGCCTTTCTCACCAGGTAGAGTCACATTCTTTGGGGAGACATTTTATCCCACCAACCAGACCACCAAAAACAACATGTCATGTTGTTCAAGTCTCTCCCTGCAGAGGCGCAAGGGAGCTGGTAATGGCTCCGGGTATTCTCTCATTCTGTGTCTTCAAGCTAGGCACTGCATGAGGGGAAAACACTCTGGAAACAAAATTAAATAGTTTTAGATCTAATTTTACCAGACCGAACGAGGTTGCAGATTGATTTTCATGGAATCTAATAGAGAGAGGCACTACGCCGCCCATCTCGTAGAAAATCCATCTCCCACATTGTGCTTTTCACTTACTTGCCTCTTGACGAGAAGCAATAAGAAACTAATATTTTACAACGCAGTGTGTTTCACTCAGTAAACGGTCTTTCACTTGAAAGCTGTTGTGGATGCTTAAGTTCGGTTTCGGATTTGTCTCTGAAAATGTCTGCTTGGGTTTGATGAAAAAGACTGCAGCCAAGGCTCACCTCTTCTCTTTGTGCACGTGTGTGCATGCGTTTATGTGTGCACAAGTGTTTGTACAGGCATGTGCACATACATGGAAGCCAGAGGGCAACCCTGATCTCAGCTTCAGGGAGGCTGTGTACCTCCTTTGAGCACAGGCTCCGTGGCCTGGGGTTCACCAACTTGGCTAGGCTAGCTGGCCTGTGAGCCCCCAGGATCTATTTGGCTAGACTAGCTGGCCAGCGAGCCCCCAGGATCTACTTGTCTCTCCTTCCCCAGCGCTGGGTTTGCAAGTGTGCCACAACACCTGGCCATTTTATGTGGGTTTGGAGGATAGAACTCAAGTCCTTACACTGTCAAGGCAAGCATTTTAGCCAGGTGTTCTGTCCTTCCTGCTGGAAACTCACATTTTCCCACTTAGCACATGAACACTGCTTTAGATCTTTCCTAGAGCCAAAGCTGAAGGCTTGTGGGTAGAGACCCTGTACTTTGGCTGAGTCCTTTTACACCACCGTCACATTTCCGTTGCCATCCAGCTAAGCCTGGGTAGGTTCCCCTTTCTCTAACTCACTCTGTTCTTTTGTTGGTTTGGGTGCCGGTGCCTGGAGCCCAGAGCCTTGCACACACTAAGCAAGCACTCTGCCGCTGAACTCCAGCCTTCTCTTTTTTTTTCCCGTTGTTTTCACTTTTTATTTTGAGCACCTCTATCTGTCTTTTACTCACCCTGTAGCACTAGCAGCCCTCAAACTCATGGTCGTCTTGTGTCAAGCCACCAAGTAGCAAGGACTGCATGCCTGCCACACTATACCTTCCTCGTCCTCAAAGGCAGGCACAAATGGTGCCAGCAACAAAGTCTGTTCATGCTCCACTGCCCCTAGAAGCACTTGACGCCCTTAAAGTGTGAGCAGAACATGTTGCCTTGCCCTGGGCGTCCTCCAGCCAAACACCTCCTCTTGATCACGTCTGCTGAGCACCACAATGCCCTCCTTCACTGAGCAAACTCTCTGAAGACAGCCAGTTGTTGGGTTTTGTTTCTTCCTATTTTCCATTGCAACCTACAGTCCTAATCAGACAATACAGGTAAATCTTCTAACGTGTGAGCATGCACATGCACACGCACACACACACACACACACACACACACACACACACACACACACACACATACACACACACATCAATTCACCTAGCACAGCTTCCAAGTAACAATTCAGTAGCTTTTAGTATAGGTAAGTGCATATTCGTATGAGTGTTGTGATCGGATTATCCACATAGCACAAGGATCTTCTACGGAATCTTTATAATGCTTTCTTATTCTATCTGAGTGACTTCACAGGAAGCTGAGAGGCAGGGAGACCCCAAGCAACAAGGTTGAGTGACCCTTGTAAACTGACTGGAATTCAAACACAATGCAGAAGAAAAAAAAACTAAACTGTAATGAAAACCAGTAGCTAAGAGAAATAATGTTGGCTAACATTCTGTTTAAAACCCATTTGTCTGGTACCTGCTGATTCCATTAAACAGTCTCATCTGCAAACCTTGAAGGGCGCACTCTCACCCTTGCTCATTCAGCTAGTTATGGGGAAGTTCCTAAGAGGACAAGATCTTGTGAAGCAGTCTGCCTTTCTATGCCTGAGCGCAAAGCCCAGTGCTGTAGAAACTACAACAGAACGGGTTTTGTGACTGCAAATGGTGATGTGGCACCAGTTCACACTGGCCGACCGTGTGCAAGGAAGAAGAGTAATTTTCCTTTATGCATATGATGTTTAGGCTGCATGTGTATCTGTGCACCACAAGTGCACAGTGCCTTCGGAATCCAGAGGAAAGCACTGGATCCCCCTGGAAGTGGAGCTTATAAATGGTTGTGAGTGGCAGGAATAGAACCCAGGTCCTCTGGAAGAGAATCTGGTGTTCTTAATTGCTGAGCCATTGCTCCAGCCCCAGGAATAATATTCTAGTGTTTAGATGGAGGTTCCCACCTCAGCAACCAATGTCTAAGAGCCTTCTTAGAATATCTTGATGTCTGCTTCCTTTTCCTCCCAGGATTTGGTGACCCTTTATGCATTCGGTGATGATTTCTTGTGGCCCTGATGAACGGTGAAATCCATACTCAGTTCTAAGTAAGGAGTCTGCAGGAAAAACCAAGTGTGTTTGGAAGACGAGGTTGCATCTTTAGATCCTCTCTGGAAAACTAGCAAGTCCCATGGTTCCCTAATTAGCTATGGTCCCTAGCAAGTCTCATGCTTCCCTAATAAGCTACGGTCCCTAGCAAGTCCCCAGAGACAGAATGGCAAGAATGGCTTTTAGATACAAGTCTGTACACTGTGTTACCAATGCAAGAAGGGGAAGGCTCTTCTTCCCAAATGCAAGCATGGTCTTTCATGGGAACTGAGGCACTCTAAACAACATGGGGTCGGGCATGTTTTCTAAGGATCATAGGAGGGCGGTATTAGAGCAAAGACTTTTCCACATCTATCACAATGCCTGAAAACTCCACCATGAATACTGTGTGTCTGTGAATGAATTGTTCCTCAGTCTATTGCATCTCAAGGAAAGAAAGAGATTATTATGGCTTGTTCATGCTCTTCTCTTATTCTAGAACCGGGTTCCAAAAGTGTCAAGGGAAGGTTCACCTAGATGGGGTTAGGGAGCTTCTGGAAGGAAACCATAAGCTCTTTCATAGGAACACAGTGCTGAGAACTTCATCTTAGAGAGAAAAGTCAACCCAAAGCAGGAGAGGCCAGGAAGGACCAAGAAACAGATTTGCTTCACTCATAACCTTGCTCAGTTTGAAATTTTAGCTGTCTTGGGCAACACACACACATATAGCCCATATAATTGCACAGCTGCTGTATAACATAGCATGACAGCTAGAACTCCCTCCCCTGTGAAGCCTGTATTCTGACTGGGGGAGAGGCAGTTGGTGAACAAATGTAACGTGCAGTGCTAGACTTGATGGTAAAAACAAAGCAAAAACAGGAGTGCTGGGATCCATTATTAGGTCCTAGGGGTGATGTGTGTGCGCCCTAAGCATCTGAGTTGAATACGTGAAAAGTGGAATGAATGAATACCAGGTTCCCTCCACCTTCAGGACAAATAGCTCTAACTGACCACAGATAGGCTTGAAGGATGGCAGGCCTACCGGGTAACAGAGTGAAGGATTGAGGGAAGGAACAAGGGGCTGTTTCATGCTCTGGAGGGTTGTGTTTGTGAATGCCTGAGCCACATCACATGTGACTGTTAAGGCCATCATACACACAAGGACAGAGAACGGCTGCTTTGATCTTATGATTCTGCTCTGGTCAACACCAGGAAGGGAAATTAGAAGCATGAAAAACCAGTCTATTAAGGAGGTTAAAAAATGGTAAATATCATTTTCATACATTAGCTAGAAGTTCAATCCAAGAGAAGTAATTCAATTTAGACTTGCAAATTCAGGTCCCAACACTTTGACCTGCTCTCCAAACAACTACTCACGTGATCATTGCTCCATTTTCCGTTATTAGAATGTCTAATCCCTATAGGAGATGAGAAAGTTGTCGAGTTTCCTACAGCACTGAAGAACAATAGAGTTGACACTATGGCTAGCTGAAGTTAAAGGAAAGCAAGGTGACTTGCTATGAGGTTCTGTGCATTAATTCTAATATTCGAATGAGCCCACTTCAGTACCTTAATAAAATAGCAGTAGAAAGTAAAATGATTGGCTTCAGAAATACACATGCTAAAAATACCTACAGAAGCTGGGCGTGATGACACATATGCCCGTAATCCCCGCAGTGGGAAGGCAGACCTCTGTGAGTTCGAGACCAGCTTGGTCTGCAAAGTGAGTCCAGGCAGGACAGCCAAGGATATACACAGAAACCCTGTCTCAAAAAATATCTACAGAAAACAAGACAAGAGATCTTGTGAGATGCATTGAGAGGCAAGTAAGACTTCACAACCATATAAAGATAATAACTCCAATACATTTTAAGATTGTGTCATATGCCAGATGCCACATTTCATTTTAGATCCACATCTCAGCTACATTGCACAATAGCCTCATGACATAGATTCTGATGATTAATTATAGTGATTGGTGATCGTGATGATGATGGTGATAATGCCAATGCTGCTGCTTATGATGATGAGGACAACGATGATGATGAAGATGAAGATGATGATGACAACGATGATGATGAAGATGATGACGACAATGATGATGATGATGATGATGATGGTACTGATGAGAGTGATGTCGATTGTAGCCGGTGTTTGCTACTTTGTGGGTTCCTTACTTTCTTCCACCCTTCTCCACCCTTATTCTACCCTGATAATACCCCAACACTTGGCAGGAGAGAAAGAAGGATAGAGAGGGAATGAAGTGCTCTTATTGTTACACTGCTTCCTGCTGATTAGGAGCACCGACTTCCTTGGGGCAAGTTGGATCTCCTCAGTCAGAACATTCAATTTCTTCTTCTTATCTCTTTGCTCATGACCACTTGACAAATCAAAACAAACCACAAAAGCAACCACCAGCAGCAGCAGTGGCAGCAGCCGCCACTGCCACCTCCCTCTCAAGAGTCCCCAGAATTTCAAGTGTCACACACTTGCAAAATCTACCTGCAGTCAGCAAAACTCACACTCCTGCTAGAGCAGGAGGCAAGTCACAGTCAGGTGCTGTGGACAGTCTGAAGCAGCCCCATATCCTACTCCTAGGATTAAAACAAAAACATATTCACACTACATTTCTGTGTTTTTAAAGAAACCAAAAAGTTCTCACTGCAGTTGATGGTGATAGCATTGATGGTGGTGGTGATAATTTGTACTGAAACTTACGGAGGTCAGAAAAATTGGCCAAGGTCTCGCAGCGTATATGTGGAATGCAACTCAAAACTGCCTAAAAAGTACAAAGCCAACCAAGTCTTGCCTTACCCTCTAGGGAGAGACAAACTCACTGGGGAATAACATATAGAGGGAGCTGTTTTCTGCTGCAGGATCACGTGGTAACAATCAAGAGCAAGGTGGGAGCTGTGTTGAAGGAAATCAGAAGAATAGGTAAGAGCCAGGAAACACCTCAGACCCTTCCTAGTCTCTTTAAAAAAAAAAAACATTTGAAATGTACAAAATAAAAATGTTCAATGATGTACATTTAGGGCCATCTGAGAGCTCAAATGCAAAACCTCTGGGAGAGATGGCCACTTAGTCACTCACTAACCACAGTGGAGCTTTACCATCCAGATTTAGCATTAGGCTTCATTGCAAAGCAAGATCCTCAATTATGGGATCTCTAAGTGATGAGTTTAGGGGGAAATGGCTTAGGTTTGAAGAATAAAAGAATGTGTACTGTCTCCTCATCTACGTTTGTCCCCCCCCCTCTTAAAAGAGGGGTGTGTTTTCATCTGTGTGTCCTTACCCATCACAAGAGATAATTTCTTCACCCTCGCTGCTCCTTCACTCTTCAAAATGTATACTGATCTTTGTGAGATGCAAATCTCGTCTCTGGCAGTCTCACTTCAACCCTGCAGTACTCTATTAACATTTCACAGTCAGCCTCAACATCATTATGTGGCAAATAGAGCCCTGGAGGGCTTGTCTCTGCTCTGTTCATAGCCTCTACTGATGCTCACCTTGGACTCCTTAACCCAGCCGCAATAACTGACAGTGCAACTCCAAGGACACCGTGCTGTCTCCTGTCTCCTAGACTTCCGTGTCTCCTTCACCGGACAAGAGCCATTTGGGCAACACATTAAAGTACAGATAAGTATAGGAAATCATTGCAAAAGACAAAAAAAAAACCCAACATGTAATAGTTAATCTGATGACAGCCTGGCAAAGAATTTTAAAAATGGCTAGAGGATACCCCCCAGTTAATACAAGGAATGAGGAAAGCAGACAAATGTAAATGACCCAAGGTTCCCTAATTTGGACCGTGAGTAGATGGCACTGAATGGGTCAGAACATGCAGAACGTATTTGGTTAGAACAGATGGGATCTGGTAACTATAATACTATAGATTAAAATGTCTAGCAGGAAGCAAAGAATTGGGCTGTAAAATCATAAGAGCATCAGGAGTTAAGCAATCCATCCACCGCCTCTGGCCACTATCATCAAATGAGAGCCTTGTTCACAAGTAGGGTGATGACCTTACGCTGTATTTTCCAAACTGGGACAGTTATGAGTTGAAGTGATGCTATTAAAGATCAGACTGGATTGACGGGACAAACTGGGGCAGATCAAGCCATGCTGGGGAGACTTTGCCTTGTCCCTAGAGCATGTGCTAAGTGAAATAGGACAAAGTGATGTCACTGAGAAACCGTCACCCAAACTCCACAGCCATGTGAGGCACTGTGCC